>OZ012737.1:38753808-38936187 GCA_963859935.3 Lathyrus sativus | reverse complement strand
CTTCATCTTCAACATCTCACAACATTTCAATTACACACAATCATTTTTGAAATGCATTTGTGAGAGATTCAAGGTGATAAGGTTTGAGGCTTAGATTGGAGAATCAAGCTCGGGTTGAAGATTGCGACAAGTTCTTTCTTGAATAAAACCATTGGGGTTTTGCCCTCCAAGATTGGTTCGTATTTTGGGGGTTTTTGGACGAGATTCTTCATCAACGATCAATCGAGCGAAGGTGATTGTGAAGAGGTGGTCTTCACAAGTCTAGTAGCGGATTCAGTGATTTTGAAGGGAAGATCTCGGGTTCGATTTGGTGCTGTTGAGATCAGCCGGAGCCAAAGGTTTGAACAACAACGTGTTCTTCAATAAGGTGGCTGGAGTCGGAGGTCCATCAACACAAATCGAAGAACTTGATTCAGCTTGAATCAAGGGGCAAGGAGTGAAGGCAACTTTCAACACATTGAGATTTTTGTTGTAATTTTGCTGCTCAATCCTTGTATAAACTGTTCATTCAAACAGGTGATATCTATTCAATATATCTCAATTCTAGTTTTAGAATTAAGGGCAGACGTACCCCGAAGCGAGGACGACGGGGGAACTGCCTCACCAAATTACTTGTCTTCTTTATTTTCAGCATTTTCGTTACAGCTCAAATAAGTAATTTTTGTGTAAGCTCTATTGTCAAAATTGTGATATCAATTGAGTAAGAGATTAAAACTTTGTTTTTAACTCTAAAGTACAACAATACGTTGTACTAGGCTGGTTGAAATCACTTACTCAACATAAACATCACTTGGAGTGTCTTTGCACACCAAGTGTTTGACATATTGCTTGAACCAAAATTATCTTACTTGTGTATCTAGTTTTGGTTTGATTTTGAATCATTGGAACTAGGAATCCTTACAACTGAAGTAAATAATTGATAAGCGTAGTTTGTGTTGTGATTCTATTTTTCCGAATTGTCATTAATCCATAGGCTTACGTATATCCGGTTTTCCAATAACCGTTCGTTTTAGACTATATTTTTCCTCGGCCGCTTCCGCACTTAAAACATTTTTAAAACCAATTTTAAATTGGTAGCGCCGACTCAAATTTTAATTGGGGATCTATTCAACCCCCTTCTAGATCCGTACCATAGTCTAACACTAACATCTAACCTAGGTTTAGGTTTCAGATAGTTTTCTAGTGAGGGTGTTTTGGTGGTTTCAGATGTGTAGGGTATGGAAAAAGAAGGAATAATAATAACATGTGGGTATGCAGAAGAAGTATGGACAAATGAATGTTTTGCAAACTGAGGTTCAGAGGGTAAAGTTTCAAGATCAGGGTCAAAAGGGATGGAAACAAGGGGTTCGATAATAGACGCAATGAAACTTGAGCTATCAGAGTCTATGGAATCAGATGAATCTTAAGAATCAGAAGATTAAGAAGATCCAGAGGGAACTAGATAGATAGTCATCAGAGGTTGAAGATCAAGAACCGTTGGTTCAGGATCAGAGGGGATGGTTTCTGTTTGTTGCTGTTCAGAAGTTTGTGTTTCAGGTGGGGGAATTTCAGAAGTTTGGTTTTCGGCTGGGTGTGGTTCAGAATTATGTGGAGCAGAGGTTGGGGTTTTATCAGGAGTGGATTTCTAATGTATGTTGAAAGAGGGTGTGGATGGTACAGAAGATTGTGGTTCAAAAGGTTGTGGTTGATGTTCAGAAGATTTATTTGGTTTAGGTGTAGAAGGAATAGGTTGAGATATTTCTGGTTCAGATGGAATAGGTTCAGAATCATGAGGAGGAGAAGGTGAGGGAATGGATTCATAAGGAGGGGGGATCAGATGCTAATACTTCTTTAACTGTTTCTAAAATAGAATCTAAACTAGCAGAATGAGGGTTACCTTTTTGTTTCTTGATACGCTTTGGCTTTGCAGAAGCTGCTTCTCCAGAAGCTTTCCTCTTTGGCTTAGAAGATCCTTCTTCTAAGACTTTCCTTTTCTTCCTTTGTTTGTCTCCATAAAAATCTGGTTCAGGTTCATCTGCTCTCTGAATTAGATGTTCTGGAATTGGATTTCCATCTGCTAAGCATTCTGCTATGTAAGTCAGAATGATTTCCCTTGGTTCATTAGCATAAAACAGAGGAAAATCATCTACTGTTTCAGAGTTGACCTGATCAGGTGCATAAGTGAGTTCTTCTACAATCCTCATCCTCTGAAGACTTTTCCCATTCAGAGGTTTGCCAACCACTAAAGCTAATTCTTCCTTCATTCCAGCTTCTGTCAGATGTCCAACTAAGCCATTCTCAGTCAGAATATCTGAGATGAGTCATCCCATAGGTATCCAGTTTCTCATCTTCTGGTGCTTGGTTATGATTTCTTCTCTAGATTGCTTCATATGAGTCCACAGATGATTGAATAGCAAATAAGGCAGATCCACCTTAATACTTTTGTCCAGAAAATACATGAAGTACATCTGATCAGAGTTGATGTAATCAGGAGAGTTTGTAGACTTTCTGTGATGAATGCAACCCAGAAAGATCTTAGCCCAGATCTTGTACTGAACTTTCAGATCCTTTATCTTGCCGGAGGCTTCCCCAGAAGTAAACACTTCAGTGTATACCTCATCCATATCCACACGATTTGCTGGTAAATGAGTAACACCGTCTGATTCCTGATACCCTATCAGTCTGCGAATCAGATCTTCAGTGATGATGATTTCCTTGCCCATAACAGAAGACATGATGAACTTTGGGAAAACACTTGTATGAATCCAAAATTCTTTGACCAAACGAGGGTAAACAGGACCAACTAATCTGTCAAAGTACTTTGTCCATCCTTGAGCTGATACTGTTGGACGTAGATCAAACCCATTCTCAACGATGCTTTCAAAATCCACCAAGAATTCACTTAAAACTTCCAGTTGTTCAATGGGTGTGAGGAACGTTCTAACTGGTTCTTTGAATGGAGTAGGACCCATTGTAGAAGAAGAAACAACAACCATAGTTGATTAAAGTTGTTGAGAGGTTGATGAGGAGGTTGCCATTGTTGAAGACTTGAGATAACGAATGCTTCTTAGGGTTTTGGGTTTGGAAGAGAAGAGAAAATAATGAAGTAGACAGAAAGGCATAAACGTGAGAGAGAGAGAGAGAGAGAGAGAGAGTGTGTGTGTATGTAAAGTGTGAAATGGTGTTGTGTTGTGGAATTTATAAAGAAAACAATTAGGGCACACATTCAGCAATTAATGCATTTAATTTAAATCAAAAGGTCACATCAAAAAGAATAATAATTAAAAGCATTTATTGATTCTGACAAGCGTGGGGAGAAAACCGAGACATTGAGAATTCAAACAGTACCTCAAAACAGTGTCTCATTGTATTACACTCCACCTTTTCAGATTTCGTGTGACACTTGTTTGATGTAGATATGCCTCTGAATCTCTTAAGAATAAGAAATGTTAAACAACGCTTAGATCTTCTGATACTTGTTAGATCAGAGTTTCACAAAAGAAATAATGTACTAAAAGAAGTAATCAGAAGAAATACTTCAGAACATAAACATTATTCATATTTCATCAGAATAAATTTTCTTATGAATAATAGTTTTATTCTGGATAAAAATCCATACTAATATTCTTCAGAATAAATTTAAACCTATCTTCAGCAAGGGGTTTTGTGAAGATATCAGCCCATTGATGGTCTGTATCAACAAAGTTCAAACTAATAATTCCCTTCTGAACATAGTCTCTGATAAAATGATGCTTAATTTCTATGTGCTTTGCCTTAGAATGTAAAATAGGATTCTTAAAAAGGAAAATGGCAGAAGTATCATCATAGAAAATAGAAATGTTACTCTCATGAATCTGATAGTCTTCTAGTTGACTCTTCATCCAGAGCATTTGAGTGCTACAACCAGCAACAACAATGTATTCTGCTTATGTTGTTGAAAACGCTATTGTGGGTTGCTTCTTGCTGAACCAAGAGATCATATGACTTCCCAGAAACTGACAGCTTCCAGAAGTACTCTTACGCTCTACTCTGTCTGCAGTATAGTCAGCATCACAGAATCCAATTAATTTATAATCATTAGATTTTCTATAACACAAACCCACGTTAGTAATACCTTTCAGATACCTCAGAATCCTCTTAACAGCTGTTAAGTGGGATTCTCTGGGATATGATTGGAATCTAACACAAATACAAACACTAAAGAGAATATCAGGTCTAGAAGCAGTCAAGTACAGAAGAGAACCAATCATACCTCTGTAGAGCTTCTGATCTACCTTTTTACTTACCTCTTCTTTACCTAGTGTGCTTATAGGATGCATTGGAGTCTTTGCTACCTTGCTTTTGACATGTTGAATTTCTTCAGAAGTTCCTTTACATACTTTGTCTGATATATGTAGGTACCTTCTGGAGTCTGATTCATTTGAATTCCCAGAAAGAATCTGAGTTCTCCCATCATGCTCATCTCGAATTCTGCCTGCATAGACTGAGCAAACTCCTTTCCAAGCGTAATATTGGTAGTTCCAAATATAATATCATCAACATAAATATGACAGACTAAAATGTCTTTCTTAATGGATTTATGAAAGAGAGTAGTGTCCACTTTTCCTCTGATAAAGTTATTTTCCAGAAGGAAATTACTCAGCCTCTTATACCAAGCTCTGAGAGCTTATTTTAAGCCATAGAGTGATTTCTTAAGTTTAAAAACGTGTTCTGGAAATTTTTCATTTTCAAAACCAGGAGGTTGATGAACATAAACTTCATCTTCTATAAAACCATTTAAGAAGACACTTATAACATCCATCTGATATAGAGTGATGTTATTCTGTGCAGCAAAAGAAATAAGCAAGCGAATAGATTCTAACCTTGCCACAGGAGCATAAGTCTCTGTGTAATCTATACCTTCTTGCTGACTGTATCCTTGAGCCACTAGCCTAGCCTTGTTTCTGATCACTTCTCCTTGCTCATTCATCTTGTTTCTGAAGACCCATTTTGTTCCAATGATGTTGAAACCATTTGGTCTTGGAACCAGATCCTAGACGTCATTTCTGGTGAATTGATTAAGCTCTTCTTGCATAACAAGTATCCAATCATTATTGTTCAGAGCCTCATCCACAGAAGTAGGTTCAATGATAGACACCAACCCAAACAGTGACGTTCCAGAAGATCTGAGAAATGACCTTGTTCTGATAGGGTCATCCTTCTTTCCAATTATCATATCCTCTGGGTGAGAGACTTTGATTATGGATGATCCTTTAACATTTGGTCCTTCAGAAATTGTCAAGCTATCCATCTGAGCAGTCAAGGGAGTAGCATCTGACGTTGCTTCTGGTGCTTTTGCTTGAGCTTTATCTGCTTCTGATTCTTCAGAATCTGTGAGAAGGACTTCTCTATCTGCAGAAATTTCAAGCTGCTTTGGCTTTTGATTGCCAAGCTTATCGTCAAATCTAACATGAATTGATTCCTCTACAATCTGTGTCTCAGTATTGTATACTCTGTAGCCTTTAGAGCGTTCAGAATATCCAAGCATGAAACACTTCTGAGCTTTAGAATCAAACTTGTTCAAATTTTCTTTAGTTTCAACATAAAACATACGCATCTAAAAGGATGAAAATAAGAAATGTTGGGCTTTCTATTCCTCCACAATTCATAAGGAGTCTTCTCCATAAGAGGTCTTACAGACACTCTATTCTGAATATAGCAAGCTGATTTCACTGCTTCTGCCCAAAAATGTTTTGCCATGTTAGTCTCGTTGATCATGGTTCTGGCCATTTCTTGCAATGTTCTATTTTTTCTTTCTACAACTCCATTCTGTTGAGGAGTTCTAGGACAAGAAAAATCATGTGAAATTCCATTTTCTTTAAAATATTTTTCAAAATATTTGTTTTCAAATTCACCACCATGATCACTTCTGACTTTAACAATTTAAATTCTTTTTCGTTCTGGACTTGTTTGCAGAAGTCAATGAATTCAGAATGAGACTCATCCTTGTGTTTCAAGAATTTTACCCATGTCCATCTGCTGTAGTCATCAACAATGACTAATCCATACTTCTTGCCTCTGATGGATGCAATTTTCACTGGTCCAAACAGATCAATATGAAGCAGCTCTAATGGTCTTGAGGTTGAAACAACATTTTTTGTTTTGAAAGAAGATTTTGAAAATTTTCCTTTCTGACATGCTTCACAAAAAGCATCTGAGTTGAACTTCAACTGAGGAAGTCCTCTGACCAGATTGAGTTTATTAATCTGAGTTATATGTCTCATACTAATATGCCCCAATCTTCTGTGCCAGACCCATTGCTCTTTGTTAACAGACAGAAGGCATTTTACATTCTGAACCTTAAGTTCTGAAAGATTGATTTTATAAATGTTGTTCTTCCTTTTTCCATTAAAGAGGATTGAGCCATCTTTTTGACTGACAACTTTACAACATTTTTGATTGAAGATTATGTCATAACCATTGTCACTTAATTGACTTATGGACAATAGATTATGTGTTAATCCTTCAACAAGTAAAAAATTAGAAATGAAATGGAGTTTACCATTACCTATAGTTCCAGAGCCTATGATTTTTCCCTTCTGGTTCCCTCCAAACTTTACATCACCTCCAGATCTAAGTTCCAGGCTTTGGAACATAGACCTTCTTCCCGTCATGTGAAGCGAGCAGCCAGAGTCTAGGTACCAAGATTGGTGTTTCAACTTTGCTGCTAAGGATGTCTACAACAAAAATAATTGTCCTTAGGTACCCATATTTTCTTGGGTCCTCTAGGGTTAGTAGGTTTGAAATTCTTTCTGAATTTCTTTCCCTTAAAGGTATTCTTATTCTTCTGAGATTCTGGTTTATTAAAACAGGTTTGTTCTGATCAGAACGTGTGTGTTTAATATCATTTAAATGACCAAATTTGAAATGAGTATATAGAGGAGAATACTTAATGGTCAGTTTATCAACAGGTTTTGGATTTAAATCCTTCCCAAAAGGTGATTCATATCCAATTCCCTTTCTGTTGTTTCTGCTTACGCCATAGATCATTGAAGCCATCTTGCTTCTATCTAGGCCTCTAGCCAGAAAATTCTGAAAGCTATAATCATACTCTTCTAAAATATTTTTAGAGCATGATATATGATCCGAGTCATATTTCTGAGCTTTTTCTAAATCATTTTTTATTTTAAGACTGTTTGCTTTAAGCTCAGCAACTTCAGACCTCAGCTGATCATTCTCAGATGCAAGACAACTTTGAAGCTTCTTGTATTTGAGTTTGATTTTGCTGTAGCTTTCCAGAATTTCTGATAAACTTTCAGAAAGTTCAGCTCTAGTGAGTTCAGAAAATACCTCCTTAGAATCTGATTCTGATCCAGATTCAGCAGCTTCTTCGTGGTCTTCCACGTCAGTCATTAGTGCTACATTAGCACACTCATCTTCTGATTCTGATGAAGATTCAGAAGCATCTGAATCATCCCACGTGGCCATTAAGACTTTCTTCTTCTTTTCAAACTTCCTTCTGGGTTTCTCCTTCAGAAGTTTGGGACATTCATTCTTATAATGGCCAGGCTCCTTGCACTCATAGCACACTATATCTTTCTTTCCAAATTTTTTATGTCCAGAAGAATCACCACGCTGATCAGATCTTTTGAAGTTTCTGAACTTCTTTTGTTTGTGCTTCCAGAGTTGATTAATCCTCTTGGACAGCAGAGACAGTTCATCTTCTTCTTCTGAAGATTCTTCAGAACTTTCTTCAATAACCTGCAACGCTTTATCAGATTTGTTAGATTTTAAAGCAACTGACTTACCTTTCTTCTGAGGCTCGTCTTCCTCCAGCTCAATCTCGTGACTTCTTAAGGAACTGATCAATTCCTTAAGAGTGATCTTATTCAGATCTTTCGCAAGCTTCAGAGCTGTCACCATTGGTCTCCACCTTATTGGCAAGATTCTGATGATCTTCTTGACATGGTCAGAAGTAGAGTAGCCTTTATCCAGAACCTTCAACCCAACAGTGAGGATCTGAAATCTTGAGAACATAGTTTCTACAGATTCAGACTCCTCCATTTTGAAGGCTTCATACTTCTGGATGAGAGCCAGAGCCTTTGTCTCCTTTACTTGGGAGTTTCCTTCATGAATCATTTTGAGAGACTCAAACATACCAAATGCAGTATCTCTATTTGTTATTTTCTCATACTCAGTATGAGATATTGCATTTAACAGGATGGTTCTTGCTTTGTGGTGGTTTCTAAACTCCTTCTTCTGTTGATCAGACATAGATTTTCTGTCAACCTTTTTCCCTTCATCATTGGTAGGATGAATGTAACCATCAGTTACCAACTCCCACAAATCAACATCATAGCCTAGAAAGAAACTTTCTATTCTATCTTTCCAGTATTCAAACTTCTCACCATCAAACATGGGAGGTTTGATGCTGATTCTGTCTCTATCATCGTATCTGTTGTTGTATGAAGTTGAAGTTGAAGCTTCAGCAGCCATGATGAATAAAGAACAAGATATTAGGAGTTTTTCTCAACTGGATCTTTTTTTGTCACAGTTAAGTGAAAGCACTTACAAAACCGGAGCTCTGATGCCAACTAAAGGTGAGAAAAACACTTAGAAGGGGGGAGGGGGTTGAATAAAGGTTTTTTAAAACAACTTAGTTGAAAGAAAAATAATACAGTATTTTTATCCTGGTTCGTTTGAACTCAAACTAATCCAGTCCACCATACCAAGGTGATTTGCCTTTCTCAACAAGGACTTAATCCACTATATCAAACTTGATTACAGTGTAAACCACTAAGACAACTGTCTTAGTTTTCTCAAGAAAATCTGACCACAACTTGGTCTTCTTAAGAAAATCTTTTACAAAGATAAACTAACAATTTGTGTTTAAGGTTTTGCTTCTAACAAGCTATATCACAACAGTGATGTTTACACAAAATTAAGAACGAATATGAAAACTGTTAAGCTTGAAGAATATTTGAATGAGAGCTAGTGAGTTGATTTTCTTTCAAATGATTCGTCAACATAGGAAAGATGCTGAAGCTTGTTTAAATACTACTTCAAGTCCTTATTTCAAGGACTGTGCATTGCTGTACGTTCTGCTGCCTCTGTTGCGTTTTTGTCTTCTATTGACTTTTCCTTTCTAGGAAGAGGAATGTTCAGACATGTGCTTTGTGTCTGAATTCTTGTGTCATGCATAAATGAGGAATAGTGTCGTTGGAGCAGACATTGGAATTAGCAACAGATCTTTTCTTTGAACAACATCTTCTTCAACAACTTTGGAATGCCTTGCATCAGAACTTCTGATGATGTTCTTAGTTGTTCAGGTCAGAGTTTAACTCACTCAGAGTTTCTCTATCAGAGTTTGCAGCAAAGTGCTTTAAGCGTGAAATCCTTATCAGAGCATACTTGCTTATCAAAACTTCTGTACTTGCAGCGTTGAGTACTTTTAGAGTCTTCTGAAGCTTTGCGTATGTTCTTTGCTCAAATTCTTCTTAGCTTCGCTCAGAGTCATTGTAGCAGATCAGAGTCTTCTGATGGCTTGCTTCTGACGCTCAGAGCTTTCTCGTTCTTTAATGTTCAGAGGCGTTCTTGCTTCCAGAATAATGTTAATTTTGATATCTGAAACAAATAAACATTTGAACAAAATTAGAGTATATGAATTCTCTATACAAAATTTCATTAATGTTATCATCAAAACAATGAGATATATTGAACATCAATCTGTGTTCTAACAAGAAAGTGTGAGAGAAATTTGAAATTTGTATGAAGAAAGAATGAGTGAATAAGAAAGATTGACACTTGACATGTAAATAGATGAACGATTGAGAATTAATTTGGACATTTGTTAATTACTAGTTCATCCATAATGTAGTGTAATAATTTTTTGGTGGAAGGGAAAATTAGGCAATGCATGCAATCTACTTTTAATGGGTTGATAGTAGATTAAGCATTACATTTTTACAAATGATTAAGGGATATTAGGGATAATCAAGAGATGATTCATGGAAAAAATGAGATAAAATTTGGGATAATTTTTTAGGGTTTAAAGGGTATAAAATGTAGATAAGGGATTAAGGAATAAAAACATGGGGTTCCATAAACTTTTAATATATATTATCATTATCCATTTATTTTCTATAATCAAATGAATGAAATATTTTTGCAATTTAAGTCCTCTGCTCTTGTGCATCGAGACATTTTTCGAAATCGAATATTTCTCTGCCTTTGTTGTGTGAGAACTTTTCAAGGAATAAAAAAAACCAACACACCAACATTTTCTAGAAGAACTACGATACTATGATCCTTCATTAATATGAAGGTACATAGGCATAGAGTTGTAAAGTCTAACGAGTACAATTATGAAAAAACATTTTTAGGTTCTTTTCTTTGTAAATATCAAATTAATTTTTGTTAATAAATAAATAATCAATAATTGGTAATAATAAGCAAACAAATCTTAAGAACACACTAACTCTAGATTTAGAGGAGGATCCCATTGAGCACAATGGAGGTGAGGGGGTGCCTAACACCTTCCACTGACTTAACTGACTCTTGAATCTAGTTTCTCTCCCCTTAATTTTTAGGTTTTATCATTGTTTTTCTGTCTCTTAGGACGAATAAAAGATGATGATGACTTTGTCATTTTGTCGGCTGCAACACTTGTGATTCAAATTAGAGTATTGTGATTCAAATCAGACATTCATGTGATTCAAAACATGAAAAATTGGAAATGAATTCTTGAGTTATCTATGAATCTGATTCGAGTTAGACAAACTTTGTGATTCGAATCACATAGGATTAATCTCTTTTTCACAAAATTTCAAAGTATTTTGAGATTCTACTATATTCATGACTTGAATCATTCACAAACATAGTTCTTGATTAAAAAACACAATATATTGATTTCAATAATATTGCTTAAGATATAATGAAACACTTTTATTTACAAATGCTGAAATATCAATCTAAAAATCAATCCAAAAATATGCAATTGATGAAGAAACTCAATGACAGAAATAACAAAACCAAAAACTTAAAACAAAAGCAATCAAAACCATAACCTTTGAGATATCATATATATGCAACGCAACTTCATAGAATGCATGTGATCTAAATCCAAGATCCATCACACGGATCTTCGCATTTCACACCTAAAGCTTAGCAAGTTGCTCTAACCACCCTACTATATAAGAATGAAGCACGTCATTTTCAAGTACGATTTAAACTTATATTTCATTCACTCATCTTACTCTCATACTTACTCTCATACTGACTTAAACGTTAGATTGCTAACTTTATAGATCACCTCTCTCCTACCTTACTAGAAACTTCAGTCCACTGCAACAATCTACTTCCTTTCATCTTTGATCCATCTTGATTTCATCATGAAACAATATAATATTTTACTTTATACATTTTTCTTATTAATTTATAAAACATTAATGTAATAATGTCAACAACTTTAGTGGAATACTTTGATTCGTCTTTAATGCTCCATAAAGTAATGTAGTATGTTGACATGACGTTGAGTTGTGTGATCATATCATATATGTCATTATATGTATAGACAGCATAGAGAAAAAACCGGTACTTGCCACATCAACAACTTGTATCAATATATTTTACATAACGTTATCTAAGATAAATAAAATTACATAGAAATCCTTATTCTGCTGACATGGCATGCTGTTATTTGCTAATTCATGGATCACTTAGCATTTACATAAGATAGAACCTAGCTCATGTTCTTTCCGTATAATACAAAACAAGAGAATCTAACTTCCATTACTTTTTTATTTAATTATTATTACTCTTTTTCTCCCACAAAATATTATCATTTTAATAAATAGAAAAAATAATAATTTTATTTAAATATATTGTTTATTTTGATCATATTTATAAGAAAAAGATTGTTTTTTGAATTTATTTCATAATTAATATATTTTATTTAAATATATTGTTTATTTAATAAATTAAAAAAGTAATTTTTTTCTTCTAAATAGGATAAAAAAGAGTAAGTGTTACCATTAATTATGCGTGTCTATTATTTATTCATTTTTTATATTGTATGTATGTTGTATAATGTTTTACTTTTAATATTCATTAATTTATATGTTTTGAAATTTAAATTTTTAAAAATAATTTTATCAAGGGAAAAATTTCTAACAAATCAATTCTCAACGAGTAAATAGTTATTTTTTTTATAATTATAGCATAAATTAAAAATGTATTGAGCCTTAATTGTAATTTTGGTCTTCTATTTTTATTTTTATTTTATAGTTTTGATTTCTTTATTTTAAAATTCATAATTTTAGTCTCTCTATTTTTTTATTTATTTTTTTAATCTCTTATTTTAAAGTCCAAAATTTTAGTTTCTCTATTTTCTTTATTTTTTTATCCCCTATTTTAAGTTTTGTTTTATATTTTAGTTTTCTTTTTAATTAAAAAAGCGGGCCACGAGTAAAAAAAAATGAAAATAGAGAAACCAGAATTTTGAATTTTAAAGTAAGAGAATAAAAAAAAATAATAATAAAGAAACCAAAATTTTAGATTTTAAAATAGGAGGATCAAAAATAAAATAAAAATTTAAAATAAGGAGACCAAAATTTTAAATTTAAAATAGAGGAATAAAAAAAGAAAGGGGACCAAAATTAACAATTAAGCCATTAATTTTTTAAAATACAAATTATTAAAAGAAATTTCATATGTAAAAAATTTGGTTAAAAATAATATTCGATTCAAAGTATAAAAAAAATTATTTTTCAGATTTAATAAATAAAAAATGTTTTTGAACTATATATCTTATTGATATATTATTGCTTTAATAAATATAAAAATTAATTTTTTATTTATAAATAGGAATAGATAGAGTAGTAATTTAGTTAGCTTTAAAATTATTTTAATATAATTATATAAAAATACCACAATTTATAAAATAATAACTTCATAAGTAATACATGTAATATTAATAAATGAGAAAAAAAAACTCATCTAGTTTAATATGAATACAATAAGCTTTTGAATATAGATTAACCTCAAACAGTATATTTGTTTATATTTCTTATAATATATTGATGTAAAAAAATTGTTAATATTTTGTTTTAAAATATGATAATAATTTTATAAAATATAATTAAATAATATTTAAAACCTAATTTATTTTACAAATTTGACAATTATTATTTTTGACAGATAGAATAATTTACAATATATATCACAATTACAACAATAATAATAACAATGTATATGCATGCAAATTGCAATACATATGGACCACATATGAAAGTAGCTAGAGATAATAAATAGAGGAATTGAAATATGATACATAGAGATGAGAGATGAATCGTTTTCAATGGAGCAATTAGATTTTAGTCATTGGTTGAGCCTTTGGAGGAATCTGAGATGATTTTCTGTAGCATCTGGTTTGTCTCTTCTTCGGACATTCGCTCGTCTTTACTCTTTGATTTTGCATATCCTTCAAAAAATTCTTTGTTTTCTTTCTCCAGCTCATTCCAAACTGCATTTATTATTATGTATACTTGAAAATAATTATATGTATATCTTTGATTAATGTACGGATGTAATGTGGTTCATAAATGTGACTGTGATATGCAGTAGGCACGTGTATATATATGCTTGGTTTGTGGAATGGATGGAAGGTGCCATAGATAGATGAAACAAGTTAACATGTTTATGTTCCTACTTTATTCTCCTAATATTGTCAAGATGGGAGACATAAATGAATCATTTATTCAACATGTAATCATTGGTTAACAAAATGTTTTCGTCCGTTAAATACGTCGGTTTTGTCTGTTCTTTAGTGTGAGATGAATGAATCAATATTTTCGACTCACATTTTTTTAATGTGTTCGTTCTGCTCTATTTTTAAGGTTATACCTTATAGTATTATCTTGAATAATAGAATTATGATCTTAGAATGTTTAATAATGGGTTAACAATAAAACTCATTAATAGACTTTGATCCACTTTATATAAACATTTTATTTATTTAAGTTTACAAAGTCATTTTTATAAAAAAGTTAAAATATGTTTGTATATACTATAAACTATTTTTATAAACTATCTTAAATAATTTTTGAAGTTGATTTTTTTTTTATATAAAATATGTATGAGTTATTTTCTTATCTTCTTTTAATTAAATAACATCACAAAATTTATGTAAATAAGTTAAATTAAAGAAGTTTTATTTTTATACTGTATATTTCCATAAACATTATACTGTAAGATTTATACTAATAATTATATTTTAAACAAAAATATATCAATTTGATCATATGAATATTATGATAAAAATACTATAATTAAGCATCAATGTTATCTTAAACCACATATCTTCACTCCAAACCTAATTAAGAAATTAGGATGTAGTAGATTTTCACTCCAAGTATAACTAACCATTATAATTTAAATTTAACAGAATATCTAATAATTATGATTGCTTCACATATATTAGCTGCCACAAACAATATTTTGTGATATAATTTTTAATTATTATCATTTATGGAAAATTTAGTAGCTGAGTTTCTAAATTTAAAAGGATTTTAAAAACCGTATTGAAACATGTTTTTTGAGAATTAAACTTATGTTGTTATAATACTCTCAAAATTTATAACTTAATAATAATAAATATTTATTTATTATTCTCTACAAGAAACACTTTATCAAAAAATTAATCAAATTTTTTATTTTTCTCTCTACTCATCTCATTTCAAAATCATCTCTTTCTCTCCCCTTTAAAAGAGTACTTTGATAAATTTTCAATACATGATCAAGCCTTTGGAGGCTTCAATTAGTTTATCAAACAAATTAAACTAGCTATAGTATAAATATGGCATACATATGTATAATAACTATGTATTATTTTAATTCTTAATTCTAAATTTTCGTATGATCACAACTCTTATACGCTTCAAAAAACAAAAACAAAAAAACTTGTCTCTATTATCTCTTCAATTTTGCATGACATGAGATTAAAGTACATATTAATTTTCCATGTGATAATAATAACTCTTAAAAAAAATAAATTAAAGAGTAATTAATTAATTAATTAATTAAAAACATATTTACCAGTGGAAGTTATGACAGGCTTAATTTTTGCATGCTTAGAAAGAGCTTCCATGCATTCTTCCTTTGTCATGTGAAAGATCAAACACTTTTCAATTAAGTGTTGCACCTATTTACATACAAACACATGTCAATAATATGATTAATATGATTAATATGAAAAGAATAGGTTGATGAAACGAAACTCTAGGTCTAACCATATGAATGTATGAAGCAGATGAAGAAGAAGAAGAAGGTTCTCCCATGATCCTAACAAGACTAGAAATGGCAAATATTGTTACTAGTGAAGTTAGGAAAATTGGTGTAAAAGTGCAACTAGGGTGAAGCTAGGTAGGTAGAGAAGAGGTGCAAAAATGATATGATATATGTAGCATATAAGATCCAATCTTAATGCAGGTGAAAGACAGTATAAAGTAGAGAGGGTGGTAAGGTGGGACCAATAGTCCCACGTGAGAGATAAATGATAAATGGCTGAGAGGGGATTAGAAGAGATTGTAAATGACTATTCTTTGTGATTTTGTGTAAATTGCCAAGAGAGGTTTCTGCCTACTTCACGTGATTTGTGGGACCTTGGCTAAATTAAATTCCTCAAAAACAGACAACAAACTTTGATCATCAACAATTATATTATCATGGTCTAATAGTGTGAGTTAATACAATGTTTATAGACACCAAATAGGTGAAGGTAACAAATGAATAAATTGATTGTGTTATTGTACACGAGGGTGAAACTTTCATTTATAAAGTGATTGGAATTCACTTAATGCAATTTCTATGTTAATTGAGGCAATTGAAATAGGTAGGGGAACCTATATCTTGTTTGATTGCACTATAGGCTGACTCTGAAATAGGTAGTGGAACCTATATTTTGTTTGATTGCACTCCATGTAGTTCAGAAATCTGCGACCACGTTGGTGTATCTCGAAAAATACGACTTCACGAGCATTTGCGTGTTTGTAGAAATGATTGAATAATGTCACTACCGAAATTTATTTATTTTAAAGAGGGAAAGGAAAAATACTGATAATTTTTTTTTTTAAATGGTCGTCGCAACCATATTCAAGTTAGAAAGTCAATTATACAAGAGGAAGGTGTTAGCACTTATCACGTCTTTTGTATATTTAATGGAAAACATTTAGTAAGATTTGTAATTGCATGTTAGCTTATGTTAATTGTTTTTTTTTAAGTGATAAAATATTAAAAGGAAAAGAAAAGGGGTCGCAAAAATATTTTTATTAGGCTGTTTGACGAGATTGCGGGTCTCGCTTCTACGTATCCTCAAGTACAATGAGGAATTCAAAGCTACGTGGTTTTTCGTAGAAAACTACGTATTAGTTGGTTTGTTTTATTTGAACAAATTTTTAGTCGATTACACCTGCAAGTTTTGCAGATTTTTAGTGATTCTCAGCACTGCAGCAGCTCCTACTCTTCTTCTTTGGTCTACATCATTTTAGCATCTTGTAGAAGGTTCTAGACATGTGATTACACTAGAAAATATCAGCTACATTTGCTACAATACACCACTAGCAATCATGCTCACCATGCACCCTCATTTTCAATCATTTGGATCGCTTGATCATTGAGTTGCCTTGCGATTCTCCAACCGAGTTAACTAATAACTAACCGAGTTAGACCCCAACTCAGTGAGTTGGGTCTAACTAACCCCAAACCAAATGTCAAACCTCATTTAACTACAAAGATACCCAATTTCAAGCCTAACTCATTCCAAGCCTAGGCTCTATATAAGCAAACTCTCACATTGATGCAATGAAGCTTCTTTTTTATCTTTGGTTATTCTCTCATTTTGCTCTGAGTTTTCACTCTTCATTCTCTGAATTTTCTGCAACTTTCTCTCTCAATTATCCTCATCTTCTTCCCCAAACCCCACTAAAGTTCATCCACCATAAAGCTTAACAAGATTTGCATTGAAGCTTGCTATTGTTTGAGCTATACCTCCATTCATCTCCATTTCACCTCTGAACTCTACAACAACATCAACATTTACTTCAATTCAAACTTTAAAAGTTGATTATTGAAGGAGTTTTGGTACAAATTCAGATCCGACGCAAATATCGCATTATCTTCGGTTTTCTCGCTACGGAATGATAGAGATCTTGGTATTTTCTGGTTTTTCTAAGCTTCTCTCCATCACATTTTGCTTACAACAATTACCAAGGCAAACCTCAGCCTTGTAGGTTGGTGAGTATTACTTAATTTATCGCTTTCGATCGATTTTGCATTTTCGCAATGTAGTGCTTAATTGTTACTTTGCTACTTGAATAATTGCTTTGCATGCTTGATTCTTTTAATTCTTGATTACTCTGAATTAACATGAATTTTGGATCTGCTTCTATGTTATGTTCCATTGTGATTACATGCAATAAGTGATTCCGAAAAGCGCTTTTAGAAAATCTGTTTTTACTATTTTCACAAGTGTAATCGATTAACACATATGTGTTGCACCCCAAAATTTGACCAACAATTATTTATCCATCAAGTGTTTGAAGGTTGATACCTTCACCAGAAAGTTCAGGAGATCCTCAGAGGAATTGGTTGAAACCAAGGTTGTGTGCCTCATAGCTTGAGAGTTGTGGGTGTTCCTCAGATGATTCTGAGACTATGAGGATAGGCTTGAAGCTTTGAGAAAGTCTATGAGATGTCTTGATAGCCATCATGAAGCCCAGAGAGGTCATTGTGCAAGAATTCAGAAGATTCAACCATGAATGGTAGAATTAGGGTTTTGACTGGGTCAACCCTGGGTCAACTGAAGATTTGGAGAGGGTTGAGATCCAATCCAAGGGCCATGAGATCATGGAGTGATGTATGGATATGTTATAAAGATTATTCCTAGACCAACTCATCATTATTGAGGAGTTTGAGAAGTTTCAAGTTAGGGTTTCTGAGGATTGTCAGTGAAAAAACCCTAATTTGATCCCTATCTTCTAGGCAGTTTTAGCTCAAGATGTGATTGATATCTCATCTTCCCCACAACATGAATGTTGTAGAGCTTGTTCTTAGCTTTAATTTGAGTGGTGGAAGTCCTTGATAGGAGTTGCAGAGCTCAAGTTATGGTTTTGACAAATTACAGGTCAGCTGAGGTGTGTGAATTTGGGTCCTTGAAAGTCACCCAACTTGCAGACAACTTTTTCCCTAGTAGGATGATTCCTATGATTTCTTGGTCAACATGAATGTTGAAGGGCATCTTCTTATATTTCTAGAGAGTACTAGAAGTCCTTGATAGGATTTGTAGAACTCAACTTATGGTTTGAACAAGACAGGGGTATTTTGGTCATTTGGCAGTTATAGGTCATTTTAAGCAAAGGCCATATCTCCTAGTTCCAAGCCTCAAATGGAAACACTCAAAACATGAAAGTTGTTCAAAATGGCATTTTAAGCCTAGAAAAGTGGTCATGAGTTATTGAAAAAGCTTGTAGCAAGGATTTACAAGATTGGGTAAAAATGACCTAAAAATGGCTTATAAGTTAAAAAAGTTGAAATGGAATTTTGGTTTAGGAGATGTACAAATCCAAAATGGGTCATCCAATATGTCATTTTGACTCCAAACATTATTTTAAAAACAATGGTTCAAGTAGAATTTTGATTTGAGGTCTCAAAATGGGGGTTGCTTTGTAATTTTCATTCTTGCATAATAAGGCAATTTGAGAAACTTGGCATAAGGCAAAGGTTAGCTTGTTTTTTCACTCATTCTCTTTCAATATCTCACAAGGGGAGATTTTAAAGCCAAATTGACAAGTTTAAGGCATGAGATATGAGATATACCATGTATCACTTCAAGAGAAGTTCTAAAACTTTCCAAATGATTCCACAAGTTTCTAGATGGATCTAGACTCTTCCTTTGGATTGCTATAAGAAGGGTAGATCACCATGAGAAAAAGGTTGGTGAGGATTGTTGGTGAGTGGTGAGATTAGAGTGTAAAAAAGTGAGATTCTTCCATTTGCAACTCCATAACAAACTTTCATTCTCTGCCATTTCCATTCTTTTCTTCTCCACAAACACATTCTTCTGATCCTTATGATTGCTTGCATACTGAGTTAGAGGAAGATCCATGGAGGTTTGAAGCTTCATTGAAGAATTTGCAAGAAAGGCAACTTGATATCAAACACAAGATTCAAGCATTGTTCATCAATCTTTTTGCATACAGAATCCTTATCCTCCATTAAAGATCAATCAGGGAAGGTTGCAGGCATTGAATTGGAGTGAAACCACATCCACCATTACAACTTGACAGGTTGGTGATTTTACTCGTATCACCTTATTTATATACATTCCATCATAGTTCTAGGGTTAGACTGGTTAAGATGAGGTAGAGGACTGTTTTCTGAGAATTTGAGGAAGTTTCATGAAGTTCCATGGCAGACCCTAATTTCTTTCAGTTTCAAGAATGAGTCGTGTATTGGGTATTGATGGGCATGGTATAGTGTAGAATGGCTAGGGTGGCATGTAGAACAATTCTGGATCGTTAGTTTGAAGTTACATCAAGATTGATATCAGTGTAACATGTTGGAACCCTAACTTTCACGCGTTCTGTTTGGATGATATAAGATGTTTCAGTGAAAACTATGCATATGATCATGTTCCTGGTGAGTAGTAGAGCAACTTTGGCTTTGGAATTTTCGATTTTCATGAAGAAATGGAGGAGAACGAGCAGGTAGAAGATTAGGGTATGAGGGATGTTTCAGGGAGCTCGCATGGTGAAACCCTAAGGTCTTTGGGGACGATGACCCACAGCCCTTGGATTACTCTGAGAAATTGACTAAATCATCCAATCCCACGGCCACGATTCAAACTTGCAAATGGAGGGAGTCTGAAGCGCGTAAAACGCAGCGTTCCACTAATCAAAACGCGCCGTTTTGTTTAATTGTTAGACCTGGGCTTCAGCAGATCATTTCTATTCCCACCCCCCTGATTTGGCCCATCTCACAAAATGAACTGAGGCGCATTGCTCATGACACCCCCTCCCCCATTTATTTCATTTTTCTTATTTCAATTTCTTTTAATTTTCTTGCATTTTAATAAATCCATATAAAATTCAAAAATTAATATTTTTTACTTCTTGTTTTTTTCACATATTCATAATTTTGTCTAGAAAATTAATAAAAATAAAAATTCCATTTTATTTTTCTTTTGATATTTTTAGCATATTATTCTTGTAAATAGTCTTTTTAATTGATTTTAGTTGATACCCAATTTTGTACAATTTCTTTTAGGACTTTCCCTTAGGATTTTTGAGCCATTCTTTTTGGCATAGTTAGGCATTGAACCATAGATCATATAGGATTTAATTCTCAATTTGTAGATTAAAATTTGATATAGTTTGCTTGTTTGACATTTAGGTGCTCAAATTAGGGTTTTAGGTTGCATAAGTAGATTTGAACCATTTTGTTTTGGGGTTTATAGGTCATATTAGTGTATGGGGAATATATGGGTTAAGGGTAAGTATGTATAGAGTCCCCTAGAATTTTTCTAGAATATTGTATGGTATTTTAGCATTTTTAATTGATTTTTGAATGTATGGTTAGTATGTGTGTTGCTTAAAGGCATAGTTTGTATTGTTTTGCTTGTTTTTCTTCTTCTTTGAGTGTGTGAGCTTTGAAGATTGAGTTGAAGACCTTGTGGATCATCATTGAGACTTTGAAGACCTTGCAGAGGAGCTTAGTTTTAGATTTTGTTTTGTTTATAGGTTTATAGGTGCATAGGTAGAGCCTTAGATAGGATAATTCCATTCAATAAACAAGGAGTGTCTTGTTCACCTCCTTCCTTCTCTATGACATAAAGTCCCTTAAGGGTATTCACCTCTCTCCTTTGGAGGGATTAGTGACCTTGCCCTCTGAGGTAGAACTTTGAGGGAGCCTTTCCCTTTGATGTTAAGTCCTCAATGGCATCCTTTGGAAGTCAGTGAGCACTGTAACATCCTCACCTCATCTTGTTGACTGAATCTTGTGTGCTGAAGCATTTGGATTGTTGAAGATAGCAATGAAAAGTATTGAAGACTTGATTGAAGATATAAAAGCCATTGAAGACAGAAGATGAAGCTTTGAAGAGGATGAATCCTTGAAGACTGCCATTCCAGCTGAAGCTTGGAGAGTGTGAAGACCAAGTTGATGCCTGAATATCCCTGAAGATGGTGAAGCCTGAAGGTGGAGCTGATTAAAGAAGCTGAAGCTTAAGGGAGAAGATGAGTTGATACTCATGTTGTAGGGTTGATACCTGGAAAGCAAGTGATCTCTGAAGTCTGAAGACTGAGTTGCTGCTGGAGGAGCTGAAGCTTTCTTCTGTTTTCTTTTCTGTATTGTATGTTTTGTCTGATTTGTCTGTTGCATTAGATTAAGTCCATCTAGAATAAGTTCAGTCTAGGAGCATGATTGCATTAGAGGTTGAGTCACTCCCTCTGCTTGTATTGTTATTGTTTGGCTTTGCTTGCGGGTATTCGGTAGAGCCCAGCTCCCTTGCCCATGTGTTTACTTTGCTTGATAGCATGTTTTCATCTTACCTGTATGATGGCAGTTTACTGTTTAGTGCTTGATGGCATGTTGTTTATTTTTCAGTATGATTACTGTTATTTCATGACTGGCTTGAGGTCGAGACGAGCTTGTGGAGGCTGAAGCCCCACACACATTTCCTCCCTCACTTGCATTGCATGCATTTTACTGTTAAAGCTGATGCTTTTGTCTGTTTTGGTGTATCATTGACATGATCCCTTAGGACTCTCATTTCCTCTGATGAGGACTTGATGATAGACTTTTAGGTTGAAACCTATGCATGACAACATCTAGGAGTTCCCTGTTCAAACTTCAACCATAGGATGAATCCATGGCATGATAACAGTAGGACTTGATAGTCTCCCTCCTAGTTGGGCCTGTTCTCTTCTCATCTCAAAACAGTTTAAGATACAGTAATCATGAATGATTTCTTTCGTACGTTACGAGCCTTAAGCTATCTGAGAAAGGATTGTGGGAGAGCTTCTTTTCCATAGTCTGGATGTTTAGTATGGTACCCTTTGGGTGACATGCGACGCATTCACTCTCAGGTCATAGTCTCTAGTGCGGTTGAGATTGCAAACACAATAAAAAACACTTCTTTCAGGAGATAACCCGTAGTTTCCCGAACTACGTTTGCTCTGATCTTCCATACAGTGTGGAAGTACGCAGGCATAGGATGCGACGTCCTAGCGAGCAACCTTTCCCCCGTAACCCTTCGTAGGCCGAACTACGTTGACTCTGATTTCTCATTCTCTGATGAGAATACGTAGGCATAAAGTGCGATGCTTTGCCGAGTCATTTTTCTTTTCTTTTTCAGCCAGCCTTGATAGGTAGATAGATTAAAACCAACCCGTCCAAGTAAACAAACAAGCGAGGATCCCGTCGAGTACGACGGACGTGAGGGGTGCTAATACCTTCCCCTTGCGTAACCGACTCCCGAACCCAGACAATGGTTGCGATGACCTTGTCTTACCCTTTTTCGTCAGGTTTTTCCGATCGTTTCCTTTCCCGCTCTGAGGGACAAATAACGAAAGGTGGCGACTCTTCTGTCATGCCGGCACCTTATTTTCGCGTAAGCGACAGCTGGCGACTCTGCTGGGGACTCCAACGGTTCCCTGTGCGAGTCAATCCTACCGCTTGTGTGTTTGCTTGTTGGGTTGCGTTTATTTATCGCATTTTTACTTCTCGCACTTTATTTCCCGCATTTTATTTTCAGTATAATATGATTATTTGTGCTGTTGTGGGATGGGAGTTATGATGAGTGAGAAGCCAGACCCAGGCTTGAGTGCACCATAGACTTAGAGTGGAAATTAGTGGGCGCGTGCTTGCTTTGCAGGCACTAGTGTCTCATGAAATCCACGCTCAGACGAGGTTCATCCGGTTGGCTTCACTTTCAACCCTTTGGGTTGAGACGGTTGCTGGTTTGGTGGATTGTCGACTCTAGGGACCGATCATTTGTGATTCAGCTAAGTGAGGCCTCTTCAAGACTTGATAATGCCACTCCTTCTGGGAATCGTATTGTCAGTTTTGAAAGTCTGTGACGCTGATGAACGCATAGGATGTCGTACCTTGAGTCAGTCTAGGTCCATACCTGTGAGTGGGATCGGGTTTATTGCAGGAAACTTTGACCTTCAGACTACCTGGTTTTCTTGACAGTGAATCAGTTATGTTGGTACCAGGGTTTCTCAGCTGCAGACTCGCCTGTTCTTGATAGAGCAGGGTTTGATCAGAGGATCTTATCGTCGGGTGTTTGTCTGTTCTCGACAGAGCAGGTTTTGATCGGTGTATTATCATCAGTGGTTTGTTCTGGATGGAGCAGATTTTGAGTGGGGTCTGAAGATCTCATCAGCAGATGTTATTTGTTCTTGATAGGGCAGATTTTGAGTGGGGTCTGAAGATCTCATCAGCAGCTGTGTGTTTGTTCTTGATAGGGCAGATTTTTGATTTGGGGTCTGAAGACTTCATCAACAGATGTTCCTTGATCTTGCACCCGGGTCCTTATTATCAAGCACTTATTCTTGTCAGAGCAGAATTTCGATCTCGGTCCTATCAGATGGTTATTCTCAGCAGATCAGATTAGGGGCCTTACACCGGGGTTTTCCTTCTCATCAGCGACTGTTGATACCGAATCTCCATAGCAGCTATCCGGATATATTATTGCATGCCTGCATTTTGCATTAGTTTGCATATCCATTTGCATTCCATTAACGTGTGTCTGTGTTGCAGGTACCGTTTCCCCGATCCAGGATTTCCCGCTTCCTACTGTTATTATGGCCTCCCTCAGGAAGACTGTTGCGTACAAGTTCCCGACCCCTGATGTATCGAAGCTGACTGGTTTGATAGCCCTGGCAGGGGATTCTGTGAAGGATAGGTTCAGGAAGTCTTATGGCAGGTTGCTTAGTCTGGTTTGCAAACCTTCTACGTCCGAGTTGAGTGGGTTACATGCTCTTCTGCAGTTTTATGACCCTCCCTTGAGGTGTTTCACTTTTCGTGACTTCATTCTCGCGCCGACATTGGAAGAGTATGCTGATATGCTGGGTGTGCCTATCAAAGGGCAGATGCCTTTTGTCCACATGGATGCTGAGCCTGATCTGGCTGATTTAGCTTCCTCATTCCATTTGAGCGCTTCTGAGTTAGTGGTGACGAGCTGGAACAAGGTCCCAGGGTTCTCTCTGCAGTTTCTGATAGCTAAGGCTCAGCAGTGTGCTAAGGACAAATGTTGGGACGCATTCAACGCCATCCTTGCTTTATGCATATATGGCATTATCCTGTTCCCCAGCATGCCTGATTTCGTGGACTTTGATGCATTCCACATCTTCGCCTCCGGGAATCCAGTCCCTACTCTGATCGGAGACGTCTATCACTCAGTGCATTACAAGAATGAGAACCGGAGAGGGAAGAATGTCTCATGCTGCGTACCGTTGTTGTACAAGTGGTTTGATAGTCATTTGCCCAAGAGGGGTTCTTCTGTCTTGTCTGCAGCCACAGCTGAGTGGCCTGAGCGTCTGATGAGCTTGTCGGCGGAAGATATTGATTGGTTCGTTGACAGAGACAGGTTAGGCACCGAGGTGATCTTCAGTTGTAGTGGGTTTCCTAACGTACCTCTGATAGGTAGGAAGGGTTGCATCAACTACAATCCATCATTGCTAGTTCATCAGTTCGCATACGCTTTGAGGACTCCACCGAAGGAGGAAGAGGTACAGGAATCTCTGTACCTCACGGGTACTCTAGAGGGGGATTTGTTGTCCAAGCTTCAGCATGCGTGGAACAGTATCAGCAAGAGGGGAAAGCCTTTGTTGGGAAAGAGCAACAGCCAAGCCTACCCTCCTTATTCAGCTTGGATCAGAGCCAGAGCCAGCGCTATAGGGATGCCATTCCCTCATGTCAGACCGGAGAGTCCTCCACCAGCCGAAGAGCCTACCACTGTGTCCATTCATCAGCACAACCAGGTATTAGCTGAGCGGGATGAACTGAGGCGGGCAAACGCAGAATTAGAGAAGGAGTTAGCTCAGCTTCGAAGTGAACGGAATGAAGCCGTGCATGCTCTCAAAAAGCAAACAGAGTCGGTAAACCAACTGGGTGCAGACTTGGCAAAGCAGATTGCTGATCGGGAACGCTTAGGTCAAGACTTCAGGGCTGCTAATGATGTACTAGCTACGAAGAAGCAGCATCTGGAGGAGGCATACCGGAGGATATCTAAGTTCGACCAGCATTGGAAGACCTCCATGGCCACCAGGAAGGAGCGAGAGGACAAGCTGATGCTGCAGATTTCTAAGTTGGAAGACAAAGTAAAGGACAGTGAGCGGAGGTTTGATGAAGAGACCGCCCACAGGTACGCCGCCGAAAGCCGTCTCAACAAAGCTCTTGCTAACCTGAAGGAGCATAAGCTGATGTTTGAGTCTAAGAAGCGGAAGCTGGAGGATTGCTTTGGCGAAGGAGCTTGGGAGAGTTCAGTTCAGGGGCTCCAGCATACCATCAGGCAGAGGGAACTACTCGTCGAGGGGTTGCTCACTTTTCCAGATCATCCAGAGACGAAGGAGTTATTAGCAGAGTATCGCGCCCGTGGCCGTACTTGACTAGTTGTATTCCTGTTGTTTTGATCTTTGATGTATGCTGACCATCACCAGACTTGTTGGCTGAGGTCATGCTGTTGATCTGTTTGTACTCGCTGATACTGTGTACTGCCTTGACAGGCCTTTCCATATATATATGAGATGGATGTTTCCATGATTGGGCTCAGATTTCTTCTTCCTCTTATTATTATCAGCACTGGCACTAAGGCACTAGGATCGAGGGAAAATCTCCCACGCACACAGACACACGCATGCATCTGCATGAAGCATATTTGCATGGTGTATATCTTATTGCTTTTCCTAACCTTTATTGTTGACAGGTTTTTCAGGTACACAGGTTCCGAGCTGCTTTCGATCTCCAGGATTGATCGAAGACTCATTCACCGTTACTCAACTCGCGCTAATCGGACAAGGATCATGGACCAGGTGCAGTCAGATGTTCAAGAGCTCCGTGAACGGATGGATCATTTTATGGAGCTGATGCAGGTAGTCGCTAATGGTCAGGACCAGCTTCGTACTTTGGTTCAACCTCTGATCTCCAGGGTTGACAGTAATGGCATACTTCATGGAGGGGTTGTGCCTCCTCCTCCTCCAGTGGACGCTCCACAAAACGTTGTTCCTGTTGCTGGGGGCAATGGCAGTGCTAACGGCAATCTGATGACTAATCTCGGACTCAATGCGGCAGGCGTCGGTAATGGCAGTCTGGGAGCCAATGTTAATGTAGGGCCGGTCAACGGCAATGCTGGTGTAGGAAATCTGTTGGTGCCTCAACCGTGGCTGGAGGACCATCAGGATGACATATTCTCTCAGAGAGGTGTAGAAGCAGAGTTGAATGCTGAAGCTCGACTCAGGTTCAAAGCGCTGGAAGACAAGATGAGGGACATTGAAAATCAGAACACATTGGGCGTTGATATGTCCAAGCTCGGGTTGATTGCTGACTTCAAGGTACCTCATAAGTTCAAGGTGCCTGCCTTTGAGAAGTATAAGGGTACTACTTGCCCCCGCGTCCACCTCCGATCTTATTATAGAAAGATGTCCGCCTATTCTGACGATGAGAAGTTGCTGATGCACTTCTTCCAGGATAGTCTTTCTGGTCCATCACTCGAATGGTATATGGGCCTGGAGCCCGCTACTGTGCGCACCTGGAAAGACCTCGCTGAAGCGTTCGTCCTCCACTATTAATACAATAGCGACTTGGCTCCCAACCGAGTTCAGCTCCAGAGTCTCTCACAGCGGAACAATGAAAGCTTTAAAGAGTACGCCCAGCGGTGGCGTGAATTGGCTGCTCGGGTACAACCGCCGATGGTTGAGCGTGAGCTAGTGCAAATGTTCGTGGCTACCCTTCCTGGAATCTACTATGAAAAGCTGGTCAGTGGCATGTCTGGAACATTCTCGGCTCTCATCACTATGGGCGAGCATGTCGAGAACGGTATAAAGATTGGAAAAATTCAGGGCGAATCATCCTCAGCTGGAGGAAGTAGCAAGAAACCTTACGTTGGCAAGCGTCGAGAGGGGGATGCAAGTGCTGTCACTAATGCTCGGAGAAAGGGCAAGGGCCCTCAGCAGCAGATTGCTAGCATAAATATCCCAACTGCTCCACCGCAGCAGCAGCAGCAGCAGCCTCAGCAGCAGAATCAGCAGGGGTATAGAAGATATCAGAATCGGGCTCCTCTGACAAATCGTCATTTCGAAGCTCCACCTATGTCGTATGCGCAGCTTTTGCAAACGTTGCTGCAACTTCAGCTAGTTCAAAAGAGGACAATGGCTCCCTTGACAGGGGCACCACCACCGGGGTATGACGCCAATGCTACTTGTGATTTCCATACTGGGGCACCAGGCCATACGATTGAGAACTGTAAAGCTTTTAAGCACAAAGTGCAGGACTTGGTGGACGCCAAGGTTATTAACTTTTCTGAAAGTGTGCCCAACGTTACCAAAAACCCTATGCCTCATCATAAGGGAGGCGGAGTGAACGCCATTATCACTGAGGAGAGTGCAGACTTGCTGACTGATGTCAAAGATTTGAAGACGCCACTTAGTTTTGTCAAGGCTAAGTTGCTGAAGAAGGGTTTCTTTCCTGGATGCGGAGAGTTATGTATGGCTTGTGCTACACTTCCTGATGGGTGTGAGCAGCTGGTAGAAGGTATCCAAAGTCTGATGTCCGAGGGTATTTTGCAGTTCAGCCGGAGCGTTGAAAGTGCATCAGGGGAAGTCGTGCTGAAACAGGCAGATGAAGTCGCCACCATCACTATTCCTCGTCACCCTATTACTATTTCTGCGCCCCGACCGCCTACTATCACTATCACCAGGGCCGGACCAATCCCATTCGAGAGTACTAACGCCGTTCCATGGCATTACGGCGCCGAAGTCTACTGCAATGGTCAGAAGATAGAGCTTGAGCCGTACGGGTCGACTGTGCAGAATCTTGCCGGAGTCAGTGGCATTACTCGAAGCGGTAGAGTGTTCGCGCCAGCAGAGGTTGCAGCAGAGAAAGTGGTCCGAGCTGACGCTGCGGAAAAGGGTAAAGGTAAAGCTGTCGAAGAGGTCCCTTCTGGGGCAGAAAAAGATTTGCTAGTTAAAGATGCTGAAGAGTTCATGCGATTAATCAAGAAGAGCGACTACAAGATTGTAGATCATCTTCATCAGACTCCGTCAAAGATCTCTATCCTTAACTTGTTGTTGTGTTCTAAGGCGCACCGCAACGCATTACTGAAGGTATTGAACGCTGCATACGTGCCGCAGGAGATATCAGTAAATCAGCTAGAGGAGGTGGTAGCCCATGTTAATGCTGGCAATGGGCTGGGATTCACAGATTTAGAGCTGACTTCTAAAGGAAGAGATCACAACAGCGCCTTGCACGTCTCGATAGAGTGCAGAGGCACGATCATGTCGCATGTCCTGGTGGATACGGGTTCGTCGCTTAATGTGCTTCCGAAGAAGGCATTGATGAAATTGGACACCCGTGGATTGCTTTGCACGCCCAGTGATTTGGTGGTGAAGGCCTTTGACGGAACTAAGCGCCACGTTTTCGGAGAGTTGACCCTGCCAATTCAAGTTGGTCCAGAGACGTTCAATACGGTTTTCTATATCATGGATATCATGCCTGCCTACAGTTGCCTTTTAGGTCGGCCATGGATCCATGCTGCTGGTGCCGTGACGTCCACGCTGCATCAAAAGCTTAAATATGTTGTCGGGGGCAGCATAGTAACCGTCTGTGGCGAGGAGGACATTATGGTGAGCCACTTGTCGTCCTTTAAATATGTTGAAATGGATGGCGAAATCCATGAAACTCTCTGCCAAGCATTTGAAACCGTCAAGGTGAAAGAGGTGGCTCCTGCCGTCGCAGAGAGGCAAGAGATGAATCTCTCCTCGTTTAAAGAAGCTCGGGCCGTCGTCGAAGCCGGTTCCACCCCAGGCTGGGGGCATGTTTTGGATATACCAATCAAGCAGGATAAGTTTGGATTGGGGTATTCTCCTGAAGCTGAAGCTTCATCTTCTTCTGGCAGTTCGTCTCGCGGGAAAGGGCCGATCCTATTCACCAAGGGAGGAGTGATTTTCGAAAGCATCAACGCAGCGTCTGAGGACAGCGGGGATAGCGATTGTGATCTCGACGCCTGGATGCAACCGAGCAAGCCGGGCGAGCACCTCAACAATTGGACCATCAAGGAGATTATTCAGCTGACAAGTGAAGAGTAATGATTTGCTTTTTACAATCTTTGTACAACCCTATGTCCTGCCCGGGGCATAGTGGTTTTATTGTCAGGGCCTTGTTGGATTATGTACATGCATTTTGTTAATAAATAAACGGCGTTTTCTTCGTACGCAAATATTGTGTTCTCTGTTATTCCTGTTTTATGTTTATTTCGAAAAACAGTAAAATGGCAACGAGGTTTGTGCTAACCTGCATATTCTTGCTTTAAACTTAACCCTTGTTATTGCAGGATCCACATAACAGATGACATCGACTCTGGACCCTCTACGGCTCACTACGACTTCGATTGCCCGATCTATCAAGCCAAGGATGAGATTGATGAAGACGAGGACCTTCCGGAAGAGTTGGCCCGCTTGTTGAGACAAGAGGAAAAGGTTATTCTGCCTCACGAGGAGGATATTGAGATCGTAAATCTGGGTTCTGAGGAGCTCGTCAGAAATGTCAGAGTAGGGGCTGCGCTGCAGAACGATGTCAAGCATAGACTGGTCGAGATGCTTCGAGAGTATAGTGACGTCTTTGCTTGGTCATACGAAGATATGCCCGGACTTGACACTGACATCGTGGTTCATCGCTTGCCGTTGCGAGAAGATTGCCCTCCAGTCAAGCAGAAGCTTAGGAGGACGAGACCAGACATGGCTGTAAAAATCAAAGAAGAAGTCCAGAAGCAGTTGGACGCAGGATTTCTAGCCGTTACCACTTACCCTCCGTGGGTCGCCAACATAGTGTCTGTACCGAAGAAGGACGGTAAGGTACGCATGTGCGTCGATTATAGGGATTTGAATAGGGCGAGCCCTAAGGATGATTTCCCGTTGCCTCATATCGATGTGTTGGTCGACAACACAACCCAGTTTTCCGTGTTTTCATTCATGGATGGCTTCTCCAGTTACAATCAGATTAAGATGGCACCGGAGGACATGGAGAAAACGACGTTTATCACCCCCTGGGGAACATTTTGCTATAAGGTAATGCCCTTCGGTCTGAAGAACGCTGGGGCCACATACCAGCGAGCAATGGTAACTTTGTTTCATGATATGATTCATCATGAGATCGAGGTCTATGTTGATGACATGATTGCAAAGTCCCAAACGGAGGAAGAGCATCTGGTCAACTTATTGAAGCTTTTTGAGAGGCTTAGGAAATTCAGGCTGAGGCTGAATCCTAACAAGTGCACTTTCGGAGTGCGGTCCGGAAAGTTATTGGGGTTTATTGTTAGTGAACGAGGGATTGAAGTTGATCCTGCGAAAATAAAAGCTATCCAAGAAATGCCAGCGCCGGAAACAGAAAAAGAAGTTCGTGGTTTCTTGGGCAGAATAAACTACATTGCAAGGTTTATCTCTCAGCTCACGGCCACTTGTGAACCAATGTTCAAGCTTTTAAAGAAAGATCAGGCGATTACTTGGAATGAGGATTGCCAGAAGGCATTCGACAAAATAAAGCAGTATCTTCAAGAACCTCCAATCTTGATACCCCCAGTGGCCGGACGGCCATTAATCATGTACCTGACGGTTCTGGAGAATAGTATGGGGTGTGTTCTCGGTCAGCACGACGAGACGGGCAGAAAGGAGCATGCCATTTATTATTTGAGTAAAAAGTTCACTGAGTGTGAATCTCGATACTCGATGCTGGAGAAGACGTGTTGTGCATTAGCTTGGGCCGCCAAACGTCTACGACAGTATATGCTCAACCACACCACTATGCTAATTTCGAAGATGGATCCGATCAAATACGTCTTCGAGAAGCAGGCTCTTTCGGGCAGGATTGCCAGATGGCAAATGGTGTTAACGGAATATGATATTCAGTACATCTCTCAAAAATCCATTAAGGGAAGAGTATTGTCTGATTACCTTGCCGAACAGCCAATCGAAGACTACCAGCCGATGAAGTTCGAATTCCCTGACGAGGATATTATGTTTCTCAAAGCGAAGGATTGCGATGAGCCATTGCCCGATGAGGGGCCAGATAGGAAGTCTCAGTGGAAGTTGATATTCGACGGAGCGGTTAATTCCTATGGAAGTGGTATCGGGGCTATCATCACGACTCCTCACGGATCCCACATCCCGTTTACTGCGAGACTGACGTTTCCAGTTACCAACAATGAAGCAGAGTATGAAGCATGTATCATGGGTCTAGAAGAGGCAATTGATTTGAGAATCAAGAATCTAGACGTATATGGTGACTCAGCGCTTGTAATCAATCAGATTAAAGGGGAGTGGGAAACTCGTCAAGCAAATTTAGTGCCGTACATGAATTATGCCAGGAGGCTGCTTCCTTTCTTCGACCGAGTGGAACTTCATCATGTACCCAGGGCTGAAAATCAGATGGCTGATGCCTTAGCCACACTGGCTTCCATGTATAAAGTCAATTATTGGAATGAGGCTCAAAGAATTGTACTTTCGCGTCTTGATAGACCGACATTCGTTTTTGCAATCGAGGATGCCGCCGACGGCAAGCCATGGTTCCACGACATCCAGACCTTCCTTATGACTAAGGAGTATCCTGCGGGTGCGCCAACCCAGGATAAGAAGACTCTGAGGAGGCTATCTGGAAACTTTTATCTCAATCCTGATGGAGTGTTGTATAAGAGAAACCACGATCTCGTGCTACTCAGATGTGTAGATGAGAAAGAGGCGAGTATGCTCATGGAAGAAGTCCATGAGGGCACATTTGGTACGCACGCCGGCGGGCATGCCATGACGAGAAAGATCCTGAGAGCAGGGTATTACTGGCTGACGATGGAGTCGGATTGCTTCAGATTCGCGAAGAAATGTCATAAATGCCAAATTTATGCTGATAAAGTTCATGTGCCGCCGTGCCCATTGAATGTCATGTCCTCCCCTTGGCCGTTCTCCATGTGGGGCATCGACATGATAGGCAAGATCGAGCCCACTGCATCTAATGGTCATCGTTTCATTCTGGTAGCTATCGACTACTTCACCAAATGGGTGGAGGCAGCCTCGTACGCTAATGTGACCAAACAGGTGGTAGCTAAATTCATAAAGAAGGACATCATCTGTCGCTATGGAATTCCCGAGCGGATCATTACTGATAATGGTTCGAATTTGAATAACAAGATGATGAAGGAGCTGTGCCAGAGCTTCAAGATTGAACACCACAACTCATCTCCTTACCGGCCAAAGATGAATGGCGCTGTTGAAGCGGCCAACAAGAACATCAAGAAGATTGTCCAGAAGATGGTTGTGACATACAAAGATTGGCACGAGATGTTGCCGTTTGCCTTGCACGGTTATCGTACGACGGTGCGCACGTCGACCGGGGCAACTCCTTTCTCCTTGGTGTACGGTATGGAAGCTGTCCTACCGTTAGAAGTGGAGATTCCTTCTTTGCGAGTTTTGGTTGATGTGAAACTCGACGAGGCAGAATGGATTACGAATCGTTTGAACCAACTCAGTCTGATGGACGAGAAGAGGTTAGCATCGATTGCATTTGGTCGCCTGTACCAAAGCCGAATGAAGAAAGCTTATGATAAGAAGGTGCGTCCTAGAAGCTTTCAGACGGGTGATCTCGTCCTGAAAAAGATTCTTCCGCCACACTCCGATCACCGGGGCAAGTGGACTCCGAATTACGAAGGGCCGTATATCGTCAACAAGGTCTTCTCGGGAGGAGCTTTGTTGTTATCCACGATGGATGGTGAAGATTTTGCATCCCCGGTGAACGCGGACGCAGTTAAAAAATACTTTGCTTGAAAGAGACCCGCTGGACAAAAAAAGAAAGAGTCCAGGCAAAAAAGGGGCATCCCGGCGAACCAAAAACAGAATAAAAGGTTCGGGCAAAATTAGGGATATATTGAAAAAATGTACACCCGCGAAGTCGAAAACCTACACTGGGCGGCTTCGGCAAAAAAGGGTATCCCGGTGAACTGAAAACCCGTAAAGGGCGGTTCACGCAAAAGTTAGGGGTTGGAATAAGCAAATGGCTGTGTTCCGCGTGGACTCTCATTGTTTAGTGGTTTGGAGGACCTGAGGGCCGTTTATCTGAATCAATCTCTTTCGAAGCTGAAGCGTCGGAGAAGTATCGAAGTCGAGTGGGTCTTAGAGGGATCAACTCATGGTGTTCGTCTACGCCTCGTTGCCGACATTTGTATATACTGATGTATATTTATATTTTCCTTTTGTGCGGCTTCCTCATTCCAGGAGCTTGCCTCTGTTGTAAAACATTTTGGCCCATTCAGGGGTTCACCATCAATAAAATGCATGTTATTCAGCAATTCTTCTTGCCCCTTTTAGCATTTATCTGTTTTGTTTGCGAATGAAAACGCTGATGTATTTTTGATAAAATGCGCATACATAAACTTACGGGCCTAGGCCCATTGATTGTTGAAACAATTAATTACCTGAGTGTTGTCACGAAATAATAACCTTGACAGACCCCTTTGAGGAGGGTACCGTGTCTGTTTGTTTGTGTTGTTGCAGGTGTAGCACCTTCCAGAAGATGTGTTGTGCGCATCCCCGAAGCAGGGCGAGCCCTCCTTCTCCAGCAGAGTTCAGTAGTCTCTCCTTCGTAGAATCTGAACGCAGAATGGCGAGCACTGATATGTCGCCCCACGCAGAGATGATTCTCTTCCCCAAGCAGACGCATCCTGAAGGAACGTCACCTCACCAGCTGAGTCAAGGGCCGAAGCTCATGTCTTCCCCCAGCACCGGGTCACAAGTGCAGGTTTCATAGAAATGTTCAGGTGTCTCCAGCGGAATTGAGATTCCCCACCAGAGTCATGCTCTCTCCTGAAGTTGGATGACTCCCTCTTCCCCAGTAGAGTGTTGGAACAGCTGATGTTGTATTCCCCTGCGGAGTCGTATTCTCTCCCCCGAAGTCAGATGATTCTTTCTTCCCCAGCGAAATTGAAATTCCTCATCAGAGTTGTACTCTCCAGTGAAGCAGAATGATTTCTCTTTCCCCGGCTGAGTCCGCAGATCCCCAGGAGAGCCGAATCCTTGGAAGCAGTTGGGACCATGAGTGGATTTTTCCTAGCAGAATGTTGAACAGCCGATGCTGTATTTCCCCAGAGTCGCACTCTCTCCAGCAAGGTAGAATGATTTCTCTTTCCTCAGCCGAGTTCGCAGATTCCCAAGAAAGCCGAGTCCTTGGAAGTTGATCAGACCATGATTGGAGTTTCCCCAGTGGAGCGTCAAGCAGCTGAAGTTGTTTCCCCACAGAGTGGTTATCCCCAGAAGGGTAGCTTAGACGGCCGCGCAGTTCATGCTCGCGGTTGATATCAGCAGGTCCAGGTTCTCGTAGAGCTTCGTTCCCCCGCAGCAGATCAACTGAAGTTGTTTTCCCTGCAGCAGTCCGCGGAAGATCAATTCCCCAGACAGAGTCCGATTGATATTGGCGTGTCCACGTTCTCCTCAGCAGGATGATTCCTCTGTCTGAGTAGTTCTTTCTCCTTGACAGGAGAATCTCCCCTCGACATTTATTTTGCTGACGGGATTGCACAGCATTGTGCATGATTGCATAGCATTGTGCATGATTGCATAACATTGTGAATGATTGCATAGCATTGTGCATGATTGCACAGCATTTAGCGTAAACGCATATCATTCCCACCGTGTGGGGCATGGTGCAGAAGCATACACATCATAAGCATGATCTAGGTTATTATCATTCTTGTTTTACAGGTGTTCCACCAAAGGACCAGTTGCTCAGGATGATTCCTGATATTCTCCCCAACGAGGTCGTTGCCTTAAGATGATTCTTAAAGACCCCGGTGTAATCCCCACAGTCGCTCGCTCAAGATGATTTTTGAGATCCCCAGCGAAGTCTTCAGTTCGAGATGATTCTTGAATTCCTCAGCAGGGCCGTTTGCTTAAGATGATTCTTAAGACCTCAGCGCAGTTTCCCGAGTTGTTTGCTTAGGATGATTCGTGAGCTCCCCAGTAGCGTCCCCAGCAAGAGTTGCCCAGGAAGATTCCTGGAATACCCAGCAGAATAAAGTCTCCAGAATGGTTATCGGTTCAGGATGATTCTTGAAGGTGCCCGACGGAGTTGTTTGTTCAAAATGATTCTTGAAGTCCTTAGCAGCGTGATATGCCTGCTCCAACAGTGATGTCTAATCTGAAGATTGACTTTGTAAACGCCTGAAGGCGGTATCAGGAGGTTCCTGTGAATTCAGATTTCCTCGTTGATGAATCAATGTGTGGCTGAAGACAAGGTTCCAAAGTTTATAGATATAACAAGATGATCCGTGTTGGCCTGAAGACCAAGTCAGTTGTCCTGGGGTGATGATTGATCGTGATCAAGTGAATAGTGTTTCTTCTGACTGAAGTCGAAGATGTTTCTCCAGCTGAAGCGGAGTTTCCCTGAAGACAAAGTGTTTGAATCCCCGTAGAGTCATGAATGGCTCAGGATACCAATTCTCTGACTGAAGTCACAGATTTCCCAAGCTGAAGCGAAGGTGCCTGAAGGCAAGATTATCCCCAAGGTCATGAATGACCTAGGATTCATTTTTCGGACTGAAGGCCGAAGTATATCCCTGACTGAAGTCACGGATGCTCTATAGCAGAGGTGGAGTTGCCTGAAGGCAGATCCATGTATCCTTGAAGGCCAAGGACCATTTCTTCAGACTGAAGTCGAAGATACCTCCTGCAGAGTTGCCGACGGGCAAAGTTTACATCCTTGAAGGTCAAGGATGTTTATCTTCAGAAGTACTTGAAGATCTTTTCTAGCTGAAGCTGGAATCGCCGACGGGCAGGGTTTCATCTATCTTCAAGATTCTCCAGCGGATCTGGAGTGGCCAGGGGCCAGGGTTTCATCTATCTTAAGAAGAACTTGAAGATTCTCCAGCGGATCTGGAGTGGCCAGGGGCCAGGGTTTCATTCATATTCAGAAGTACTCGAAGATATTTTCTAGCTGAAGCTGGAAGTGGCCAGGGACCAGGGTTTCATATATCTTTAATGTTGAAGTTCTACGGTGGGTCAGTTGTGCAGCAGTATTCCGATGTTCGTTATGGTTCTGAGGGTGAACCCCAGATCAGAGTGTGCTCGGTTAAGTCTCTCATTCCCAGCGGAGTAGTTTCAAATACGCAAGTGTACCTTTTGTTCCATTTACCAGGGGTGAACCCCAGGTCAGAATCGTTCAGTGTTGTATTTTCTCCAGCAGCGACGCGGGGCATTTTGGATTTGACGGCGAGGTCAGATCATGTTTTTTCGACGACGAGGTCGAATGCTTGTTTCCGACGGCGAGGTTGGATGTTTGTTCGACGGCGAGGTTGAATGTTTGTTTGACGGCGAGGTCAGATTATGATTGGTTCGACGGCGAGGTTGAATGTTTGTTTGACGGCGAGGTCAGATTATGATTGGTTCGACGACGAGGTTGAATGTCTGTTTGACGGCGAGGTCAGATTATGATTGGTTCGACGGCGATGTTGAATGTGTCCGGCGGCGAGGTTGGATGTTTGTTCGACGGCGAGGTTGAATGTTTGTTTGACGGCGAGGTCAGATTATGATTGGTTCGACGGCGAGGTTGAATGTCTGTTTGACGGAGAGGTCAGATTATGATTGGTTCGACAACGATGTTGAATGTGTCCGGCGGCGAGGTTGGATGTTTGTTCGACGGCGAGGTTGAATGTTTGTTTGAAGGCGAGGTCAGACTCTTTAAATCCCCAGTAGAGATGATGTTTGTACGACGGCGATGTCGAGTGTCTCTAAGAGGATGTTTGTTTCCGACGGCGAGGTCAGATGTAGTTCTCCAGCGGCAATGCGGGGTATTTTGTCAGATTTAGTTCTCCAGCGGCGAGGCGGGCTGTTTTGGGTGATCGACGGTGATGTCAGATTTAGTTTTCCAGCGGCGATGTTGGATGTTTGTTTCCCCGAGTTATGGTTGTTCCTGACGGTGATGTCAGGTGGTTTGGCCTCCCAGCGGCGATGTTGGGTGTTCCTCAGAATTTTGTCTGCTTCTGACGGTGATGTCAGATGGTTTAGTCTTCCAGCGGCGATGTTGGGTGTTTGGTTGCCTGAAGATGATGTCAGAAGAAGTTAATGTGGATAACTGACGGCGATGTCAGATCGATATTTCTCCAGCTAGTTGTTGAGCAGCTAGTGTTGCAGTGTTCGAAGGTTTGTTCCCCGCAGAGTATCGTGTGCTCGTGCAGTTGGCAAATTTTCGGGTTTACCGGTATTCAATCGTCTCGCACCTTGATTGGTTGAGAGTCGTTCGCTTCTCACCCAGTCAAGTTCAAGCCGTTTGAATAGGGGCAGCTGTTGCACCCCAAAATTTGACCAACAATTATTTATCCATCAAGTGTTTGAAGGTTGATACCTTCACCAGAAAGTTCAGGAGATCCTCAGAGGAATTGGTTGAAACCAAGGTTGTGTGCCTCATAGCTTGAGAGTTGTGGGTGCTCCTCAGATGATTCTGAGACTATGAGGATAGGCTTGAAGCTTTGAGAAAGTCTATGAGATGTCTTGATAGCCATCATGAAGCCCAAAGAGGTCATTGTGCAAGAATTCAGAAGATTCAACCATGAATGGTAGAATTAGGGTTTTGACTAGGTCAACCCTGGGTCAACTGAAGATTTGGAGAGGGTTGAGACCCAATCCAAGGGCCATGAGATCATGGAGTGATGTATGGATATGTTATAAAGATGATTCCTAGACCAACTCATCATGATTGAGGAGTTTGAGAAGTTTCAAGTTAGGGTTTCTGAGGATTGTCAGTGAAAAAACCCTAATTTGATCCCTATCTTCCAGGCAGTTTTAGCTCAAGATGTGATTGATATCTCATCTTCCCCACAACATGAATGTTGTAGAGCTTGTTCTTAGCTTTAATTTTAGTGGTAGAAGTCCTTGATAGGAGTTGCAGAGCTCAAGTTATGGTTTTGACAAATTACAGGTCAGCTGAGGTGTGTGAATCTGGGTCCTTGAAAGTCACCCAACTTGCAGACAACTTTTGCCCTAGTAGGATGATTCCTATGATTTCTTGGTCAACATGAATGTTGAAGGGCATCTTCTTATCTTTCTATAGAGTACTAGAAGTCATTGATAGGATTTGTAGAACTCAACTTATGGTTTGAACAAGACAGGGGTATTTTAGTCATTTGGCAGTTATAGGTCATTTTAAGCAAAGGCCATATCTCCTAGTTCCAAGCCTCAAATGGAAAAACTCAAAACATGAAAGTTGTTCAAAATGGCATTTTAAGCCTAGAAAAGTTGTCATGAGTTATTGAAAAAGCTTGTAGCAAGGATTTACAAGATTGGGTAAAAATGACGTAAAAATGGCTTATAAGTTAAAAAAGTTGAAATGGAATTTTGGTTTAGGAGATGTACAAATCCAAAATGGGTCATCCAATATGTCATTTTGACTCCAAACATTATTTTAAAAACAATAGTTCAAGTAGAATTTTGATTTGAGGTCTCAAAATGGGGGTTGCTTTGTAATTTTCATTCTTGCATAATAAGGCAATTTGAGAAACTTGGCATAAGGCAAAGGTTAGCTTGTTTTTTCACTCATTCTCTTTCAATATCTCACAAGGGGAGATTTTAAAGCCAAATTGACAAGCTTAAGGCATGAGATATGAGATATACCATGTATCACTTCAAGAGAAGTTCTAAAACTTTCCAAATGATTCCACAAGTTTCTAGATGGATCTAGACTCTTCCTTTGGATTGCTATAAGAAGGGTAGATCACCATGAGAAAAATGTTGGTGATGATTGTTGGTGAGTGGTGAGATTAGAGTGTAAAAAAGTGAGATTCTTCCATTTGCAACTCCATAACAAACTTTCATTCTCTGCCATTTCCATTCTTTTCTTCTCCACAAACACATTCTTCTGATCCTTATGATTGCTTGCATACTGAGTTAGAGGAAGATCCATGGAGGTTTGAAGCTTCATTGAAGAATTTGCAAGAAAGGCAACTTGATATCAAACACAAGATTCAAGCATTGTTCATCAATCTTTTTGCATACAGAATCCTTATCCTCCATTAAAGATCAATCAGGGAAGGTTGCAGGCATTGAATTGGAGTGAAACCACATCCACCATTACAACTTGACAGGTTGGTGATTTTACTCGTATCACCTTATTTATATACATTCCATCATAGTTCTAGGGTTAGACTGATTAAGATGAGGTAGAGGACTGTTTTCTGAGAATTTGAGGAAGTTTCATGAAGTTCCATGGCAGACCCTAATTTCTTTCAGTTTCAAGAATGAGTCGTGTATTGGGTATTGATGGGCATGGTATAGTGTAGAATGGCTAGGGTGGCATGTAGAACAATTCTGGATCGTTAGTTTGAAGTTACATCAAGATTGATATCAGTGTAACATGTTTGAACCCTAACTTTCACGCGTTCTGTTTGGATGATATAAGATGTTTCAGTGAAAACTATGCATATGATCATGTTCCTGGTGAGTAGTAGAGCAACTTTAGCTTTAGAATTTTCGATTTTCATGAAGAAATGGAGGAGAACGAGCAGGTAGAAGATTAGGGTATGAGGGCTGTTTCAGGGAGCTCGCATGGTAAAACCCTAAGGTCTTTGGGGACGATGACCCACAGCCCTTGGATTACTCTGAGAAATTGACTAAATCATCCAATCCCACGGCCACGATTCAAACTTGCAAATGGAGGGAGTCTGAAGCGCGTAAAACGCAGCGTTCCACTAATCAAAACGCGCCGTTTTGTTTAATTGTTAGACCTGGGCTTCAGCAGATCATTTCTATTCCCACCCCCCTGATTTGGCCCATCTCACAAAATGAACTGAGGCGCATTGCTCATGACACCCCCTCCCCCATTTATTTCATTTTTCTTATTTCAATTTCTTTTAATTTTCTTGCATTTTAATAAATCCATATAAAATTCAAAAATTAATATTTTTTACTTCTTGTTTTTTTCACATATTCATAATTTTGTCTAGAAAATTAATAAAAATAAAAATTCCATTTTATTTTTCTTTTGATATTTTTAGCATATTATTCTTGTAAATAGTCTTTTTAATTGATTTTAGTTGATACCCAATTTTGTACAATTTCTTTTAGGACTTTCCCTTAGGATTTTTGAGCCATTCTTTTTGGAATAGTTAGGCATTGAACCATAGATCATATAGGATTTAATTCTCAATTTTTAGATTAAAATTTGATATAGTTTGCTTGTTTGACATTTAGGTGCTCAAATTAGGGTTTTAGGTTGCATAAGTAGATTTGAACCATTTTGTTTTGGGGTTTATAGGTCATATTTGTGTATGGGGAATATATGGGTTAAGGGTAAGTATGTATAGAGTCCCCTAGAATTTTTCTAGAATATTGTATGGTATTTTAGCATTTTTAATTGATTTTTGAATGTATGGTTAGTATGTGTGTTGCTTAAAGGCATAGTTTGTATTGTTTTGCTTGTTTTTCTTCTCCTTTGAGTGTGTGAGCTTTGAAGATTGAGTTGAAGACCTTGTGGATCATCATTGAGACTTTGAAGACCTTGCAGAGGAGCTTAGTTTTAGATTTTGTTTTGTTTATAGGTTTATAGGTGCATAGGTAGAGCCTTAGATAGGATAATTCCATTCAATAAACAAGGAGTGTCTTGTTCACCTCCTTCCTTCTCTATGACATAAAGTCCCTTAAGGGTATTCACCTCTCTCCTTTGGAGGGATTAGTGACCTTGCCCTCTGAGGTAGAACTTTGAGGGAGCCTTTCCCTTTGATGTTAAGTCCTCAATGGCATCCTTTGGAAGTCAGTGAGCACTGTAACATCCTCACCTCATCTTGTTGACTGAATCTTGTGTGCTGAAGCATTTGGATTGTTGAAGATAGCAATGAAAAGTATTGAAGACTTGATTGAAGATATAAAAGCCATTGAAGACAGAAGATGAAGCTTTGAAGAGGATGAATCCTTGAAGACTGCCATTCCAGCTGAAGCTTGGAGAGTGTGAAGACCAAGTTGATGCCTGAATATCCCTGAAGATGGTGAAGCCTGAAGGTGGAGCTGATCAAAGAAGCTGAAGCTTAAGGGAGAAGATGAGTTGATACTCATGTTGTAGGGTTGATACCTGGAAAGCAAGTGATCTCTGAAGTCTGAAGACTGAGTTGCTGCTGGAGGAGCTGAAGCTTTCTTCTGTTTTCTTTTCTGTATTGTATGTTTTGTCTGATTTGTCTGTTGCATTAGATTAAGTCCATCTAGAATAAGTTCAGTCTAGGAGCATGATTGCATTAGAGGCTGAGTCACTCCCTCTGCTTGTATTGTTATTGTTTGGCTTTGCTTGCGGGTATTCGGTAGAGCCCAGCTCCCTTGCCCATGTGTTTACTTTGCTTGATAGCATGTTTTCATCTTACCTGTATGATGGCAGTTTACTGTTTAGTGCTTGATGGCATGTTGTTTATTTTTCAGTATGATTACTGTTATTTCATGACTGACTTGAGGTCGAGACGAGCTTGTGGAGGCTGAAGCCCCACACACATTTCCTCCCTCACTTGCATTGCATGCATTTTACTGTTAAAGCTGATGCTTTTGTCTGTTTTGGTGTATCATTGACATGATCCCTTAGGACTCTCATTTCCTCTGATGAGGACTTGATGATAGACTTTTAGGTTGAAACCTATGCATGATAACATCTAGGAGTTCCCTGTTCAAACTTCAACCATAGGATGAATCCATGGCATGATAACAGTAGGACTTGATAGTCTCCCTCCTAGTTGGGCCTGTTCTCTTCTCATCTCAAAACAGTTTAAGATACAGTAATCATGAATGATTTCTTTCGTACGTTACGAGCCTTAAGCTATCTGAGAAAGGATTGTGGGAGAGCTTCTTTTCCATAGTCTGGATGTTTAGTATGGTACCCTTTGGGTGACATGCGACGCATTCACTCTCAGGTCATAGTCTCTAGTGCGGTTGAGATCGCAAACACAATAAAAAACACTTCTTTCAGGAGATAACCCGTAGTTTCCCGAACTACGTTTGCTCTGATCTTCCATACAGTGTGGAAGTACGTAGGCATAGGATGCGACGTCCTAGCGAGCAACCTTTCCCCCGTAACCCTTCGTAGGCCGAACTACGTTGACTCTGATTTCTCATTCTCTGATGAGAATACGTAGGCATAAAGTGCGATGCTTTGCCGAGTCATTTTTCTTTTCTTTTTCAGCCAGCCTTGATAGGTAGATAGATTAAAACCAACCCGTCCAAGTAAACAAACAAGCGAGGATCCCGTCGAGTACGACGGACGTGAGGGGTGCTAATACCTTCCCCTTGCGTAACCGACTCCCGAACCCAGACAATGGTTGCGATGACCTTGTCTTACCCTTTTTCGTCAGGTTTTTCCGATCGTTTCCTTTCCCGCTCTGAGGGACAAATAACGAAAGGTGGCGACTCTTCTGTCATGCCGACACCTTATTTTCGCGCAAGCGACAATATGGTGTAATCGATTACACCCTTGCTTGCGCCCCTGAGAGTTATTTTTTTGCATAATGTAAGTGATTAACACATTCTTGTCAATCGATTATACCCGACATTTTTGCTCAAAATCTTGTTGTTTGGGACTGTTTTGGCATGCTTTTCTTGTATACTTTCACATGATTACCTATATTCATGTTAATGCTACTGTTTTAGATCAGTGCCTACTTGCAACAACTCTTGCTTGATTACTTACATGATTTTCCTTGATTATTTTGCAATTTTATCACATGTTTGAAGCACTTTTGCACACCTTTTGCTTATGAGCTAACATGATTGGGCTTAGTAATGTATGCTAGCTTGTTCTTGTTAATGTTTTGCAATTTAAATTGATGCATTAGATTTGTTCTTCCTTAAGCAAATTTAATATTGTCCAACGTTGTTCCTCACACTTGCTTTGATTATCTTTCGACTCGCTTGACAGATTATTGGCATTATTCTTTCCCTTGATTGATTGATCAAAATCTTGTTATGATTGATTAATTCCCTCCGCTCTTCTCTTTAGGATCTCCTTAGGGCATTTCTTTCTTGATCATGTTATGAGTTAGACGTCTGCATAACGTACTGGAGCACTATACAAATTGTGTCGTTACTCTGTCGATTTCAATTTTCACATTATGCTTTGAGTGCTAGAGAAGGGATGAGAATAAATAACTCATACCCTTATTCTGACTATTTTTGGTAGAGGACGAATGACCCTGTGCTTGGAATAGTCATCTCTATCATTAGACCATAGTGTCTCTCGAATCTTCAGCAGATTCAATCCTCGATCACTCATTCTTTCCCCAAGTCTTTTCTCTCCTTTTGGGTTAGTAACCTTCTCTTAGTTTAACACCCATTCTTTTAGTTAAACAAAATCCGTCTGTTAAAATCGATATCCTTTTTCTGTTTGGGTTAACAACCTTCTCTTGGTTCAATACCCGTCTCTTTGGTTGATCACAGTCCATCTGATAAACACCAATCTTCTTCTTCCCCATAGAGAAATTGTAATATCTATTTCTTTGGGTTAACCACAGTCTGTCTTTTAACATACCGAATCCCCAGCGGAGTACGTAACCTTCTCTTGGTTTCAAACTCCTTTTCGTTGGTTAACCACTCAGTTAAAACACCAACTTCCCTTTTTCGGTTAACCATAGTCCGTTAGTTAAAATTTCGAGCCTTTGTTGGGTTAATCACCTTCTGGTTAAAACACACTATTTCTCTTTGGTTAATCACTACATGTCAGTTAAAAGACCAACCCTTTCTTTTCCCTCGGTTAACCACAGTCTATCTATCAACACACCAAGTCTCTTTTTGGATTAACACCTTTCCTTAGTTCAACACCCTTTTCGTTGGTTAACCATCGTTTTTCGGTTAAATGACTAACTTCCCCCTTTTCTTCAATTAATCACCAACTATCAGTTAACACACTGAATCCCTTGGGGTCAGACACCTCCTTTTAGTTAGAACACCCCTTTCTTTGGTCAAACACCATATGTCGGTTAGAAGACCAATTGCTTGCATTCCCCCTCCCTAGTGGAGTCAAACCCTTGGTTAAACACTACCTTTCAGTTAAAAGAACAGTTCTTTCTGTTCCCCAGCAAAGACTAATTCTTTTTCTTTCCCCCGGCTAGGGTCTGTCTCATTTCTTCCCCGGTAAAGTAAATTTTTTTTCCTTTGGCAGGGTCCATTCTCTCTTTTCCTTTGGGTTAACCACCGAGTCTCAGTTAAAACACCCTTGCCCCTACTCCTTGACCCCTCTTTTTACTCTGACCTCTTATTCCTCTCTCTTGGTTTCGACACTGTTTCTTTGCCTTTCGATTTTAGTGGATGTCGCTCTTAGAGAATCCGCGAAAGGACACTGTGAGGGGGATGGGTCCTAGCTACTTCTTTCATACCAAGAAATATAAGAAGGAAGCAGGAACAATAACTTAAATACAGCTGAAGACATATATTTAACCCGGGCCCAGAAAAAAATCAGACATTAAGTCCAAAGATCCGGGGTAGGGATGATTGACATGTTGATTTAAGTACCCCTTAAATGAGATGGTAGGTTCGTATGTTTTTGTGAACTAGCCCTTTTGTCAATTCATTAACGGACAGAAGAAGACATCATGACACCATTACCATCCTGTCTTAATTCATTAACGGACCGCCATACAAGAAACTCTACCCTATCCTATTATTGAAATAGAAGAAACCAATAATATTGAAGTTGCCAAACCCACAAGTTTAATAGCACCCATAATACAAAACATAATGTTATACAAACTCTCATCAGACAAGATTGAGGAGAAGCACGTCCGAAAACACGCAGCAAAATACACCATGATGCCTGGGAAGCTCTATAAGATAGGAAAGGTCTCTCTCATGTTGTCTAGGTGTTGGCTCTAAATTTCGAAGTTTGAATTGGATTAAAAGGAAGTAATAGAGTTTCTGAAGATATCAGATGACTTCGACCAGAACTATATTTTTGGAGTGTGAGTCGAAGGCACCCCTTTGCAAGGAGGAACTATTTTATGGACTTAGAAATATTTCCTAACAATTGGGAAATGTGATTCGACAGAGGTGCTACTGAAGACATTTCAACAGGAATATTTGAATTCATATAAAGGAGAGAATATTCGTTCTTATCCATTTCTCAAAGAAGATACGTGGAGCACTTCCAAGAATTAAAGACATGCAAAACGCCACATGTCTCGACCTAGTTCGCTAGTCGTTGATGGCAGTTGTTTTCGATTAGTATAAATAGCGAGTCTTAGTGTTAGGATGCATGTGTGTTCAATTTGGTACAAATTCCTCAATATACTCAAAGTACCCGTGTGTAGAGATACGAGTTCGTAAGAATGTACGTTGATACAACACCATTTTTTTACATTTCAATGCAATTCAATAAGTCTTTTCATTAAGAATTTATCTTTTCCTTGCGCAAGTTACTTTTTACTGTTTTTACCAGTCTTTCGATTTTAATCTCTTGTGTTCAATTCCATTTACATTTTTTAAACAAGTTATTTTTATCATGAACTCTGTCAAAGTGTTCATTGTTTTCTAAACTTTATTTAAGATCAGCTAGCACATGTCCTAGGATTTGTATGGCCGATCCTGTGAGTAAAACAAATCTTTTTCGATTTGGAAGACCAGCGGTTGTTCACCAATTTTCACGATAAACAAATTGGTACGCCCAGTGGGACAGTGCTAAGTGATCATAAAATTTTCTTCGAAATTCTTGACAATACATTAGTTATGCGGTCAACTTTCTCTTTGAAAACTTTGTTGCATGTTATTAAGAAGTCGTAAAATAGCCACTGCTAACGAAGATAGAACAAGGAGAAGATATATGAGGAGAATGGCGGCAAATTCTAACCAGCCAAATATTCCTCAGGATACGCCTAGAAACAATGTAGAACCACCCATAGGATCTTCGACAGGAGGACCAATGGTCTCAGCGCCTGTCTCTGAGGTAATACCATTTATGGGAAGTTCAATACCTACATATTCTATTTCTCATACACAACCCATTCTGACTTATATTGGGCTAAGGGGTCCTCCACAAACTCCACCACCAATAGGGGCTTCAGCATTCAGAAGCGTCCCTCCTCCTGGATTTGCAATACCCCTGCCTCGAGACCCACCATATGGAATTCCAACTTCGATGATGGAAAACTTATAAAATGCCCCTCCATTATATACAGAACCTGTAATGACTTCGCCATTACAGGGATCAGACTCAGGGGTAAATATGGGTCGAAATGGTCAAACTTTAGGATTAGGGCATTCCACCCAAATACCAAATTTGACATCCAGTTCTGCATCATACTTAAGACAAAATATGGACGAGAGTAACCTTCAAATGGTCCAAATTATGTCCCAAACTATGAGGGAAATCTTTCAGCCTCTTATTCAGAATGTTGAAACTTTTGTGCAACAAGTTTGAGGTAACAACGTAGTAGCAAATAATAATTTGGCTGCCATGGTCGAAAGAATCATGGCACGTAACGGAGTAAATTTTTGGCCTGCAACGGCTAAATTATACATCATCGTTATCTGAATACATCCTTCATTCAAATTTACCCCCAAGAACAAAGGTTCATAAGTTTACTAAGTTTTCCGGGGATACTACTGAGTCCACTGTCGAACATGTGGCTAGGTATTTGATAGAAGCCGGAGAAATTTTGAATGATGAGAACCTTAGGGTAAAATACTTCCTAAGTTCTCTTACAAAGAAAACTTTCACTTGGTTCACAACCCTACCTCCAAATTCAATTCATAATTGGACCCAGTTAGAACGTTTGTTCCATGAGCAGTTCTACATGGGACAAACAAAGATCAGTTTGAAGGAATTGGCTAGTATTAAACGAAAGTTTATTGAGCCAATAGACAATTATTTAAATAGGTTTCGACTTCTCAAGGCAAGGTGTTTCACACAGGTTACGGAACATGAGTTAGTCGAAATGGCTGTTGGGGGTCTGGATTATTCCTTAGAAAGAAACTAGATACTAAAAACCTAAGGGATATGGCCCAGTTGGCCGATAGGGTTCGAAAGTTAGAACGCTTGAAAGAAGAAAAGGCTAGGGAGAATAAGAATAAGAGAATAGCCTATGTCGAATTCAATGAAGAGGAAGAAAGGCTTTACAGTGAGCCTGTGAGTTTCTATGAGAATGAAATAGATCTCGCTGAATTGAAGCAAGGCTCACCCTATTCTTGCAAGGTTTTAGCACCTTCGAATTGAAAGAACCTTGCCGAAACAGAAAAGAATGATAGGTTTCCAAAGAAAAACTTACACATTCGACGTCACAAAATGTGACGAAATCTTTGATTTGTTAGTTAAGGATGGGAAAATGATAGTACCACCTGGTGCTAAAATGCCTCCTTTAGAGCAAAGAAAGAAAAGAGGGTTTTGTAAATACCATAATTTCTTGGATCATAAAACCTCTCAATGTTTTCTCTTCATGGATCTTATTCAGAATGCTATCCTAGAGGGAAGGCTCAAGTTCGAGGAGAAGTCCAAGAACCATATGAAAGTTGACACTGACCCTCTACAAGTTGTTGGCAATCATTATATGGAGCCGAATGAAATCAACATGATCGAAGTCGCTGAAGATTTCAACAATACAATCAACATGATCGAAGTCATTGAAGTCTTCATCAATGAGGCTGTTTTGGTCCAGGTTACTGAAGATCTCGGCCAGGAGTTCATGAAATTTTTTATTTGCGAAGCTACTGAAGGCTTCATCAAAGAAACTACTGATAGTTTTGACTGCGGAGTTACTGATGGCTTCACCGAAGGAGTTACTGAGGACTCCAACCTAATGATGATAACGAAGAAACTGCTGACGGTTTCGTTCGAATGGACAAGGCCGCTGATGGCCTTCAAATGAATTTTTGTAAAATGGATATTATTGATGATGTCATTATGGATATCAAAATGGTGGTAATCTCACAAGAAACCCCCATGGAAGTTGACGAGGAGCATCGACAGGAAGAGTATAACAAAGTTGCTTACCCAAAGAAGGAGGAGACCCTCATAGATTTTCTCCACAAATGCCAGGGAAACAAGTCTGAAGTTATGGTGTGTGTCATACCCCAAAATTTTCCTACCCATGTATAAATTTTATTCAGTACATCCATCCACTAACCATTACTAAGAAATTCAAAAAAATATGTTGCTTCTGATTATTGTTCAAGTCCAGTTTGTTGCAAGGATGAATTCAGGCATGGTTGTCAAGTTAGGAGTGTAGATTGAAGTTCATCTAGGTTTGACCTAATCTTGGTCAGGCAAGAATTTGTTTCAAGATCAAGACCAGGATGGGCATAATTCAAATGATGTGAATTCGAGGCTTTAATCATGGTTTTAGGCTAATTCAAGATATGTATGGACCAGGTTGTCAGGTTGTGTCAAGTTGTCAGTACTTCATGGTTAAAGATTGTCACGAATCAATTCATTTTTGGATCGAGGATTAATTCAAGATTTGTTGGAATTTGGCCTTTGGTGCATTTGAGGATTCAATTTAAATGTGGTGTTAGATTAAGTTCAGTCAAGGTGTGCATCTGTGGTTTTAAGTGGAGAATTCATTTTCGATATTCAAGACCATTTTCTATTCTTATCCCTTTTTATAAATCCACATCCAATATCATGTCCATATTCAATTCCATATACATATCATTTTATTTAAATCCATTTCTAAACCATTTGAAATATCCAATTTGATTTGCATCCATTATCCAATCTCTACAAGAAAATATTTTTTCAATCTTTCAAACCAAATAATCATTGTCATGTTATAAGAAAATTGCAAAAAAAAAATTGGTCCAATAAAGATCTCAAAAAGCCCATTGTCCAATTCTTTTTTCAAGCTCATTTCAAAATATATATATATAAATACAAGTTTCTACCAAATTTCACATAACCATACAAAAGCCCACATTCAAGTTCATAATAATTCCAAAAAAGAGAGTCATGTCATTTTTTTTAGTGTCTATCCATAAGGTCCATATTACTCATAAAAGCCCACAAAATTGAGTCACAAAGAAAGCATGTCACAAATTAGTCCACATCATCAAAGTTCATCAATACACAAATATAGTCCATTTTTTTCTTTCTTTACAAAAAAGTTCACTCAAGAGTTCATAGTACACTCATTAAAATAAAAGTCCCAATTGTTCAAAGTCCTAGCCCATTCAAGAATCACACTCTTTTCACTTAAGAGAACCTTGGTGAAAAATTCTGAGCTGCTGCTACAAGCTGCAGAGTATTAACCTACACAGCAGTTAATATATGTTGTTATATTCCAAGGCATACACTTCACGCAACAACTTTCCATAACGCACAATCAGGAAGACCTCACCTTCATGAAGTCAATCCATGACCACATCATGTACATGCGACAAATTCAACACGATACCACACGTACAATATTCACGCATAAAACCGGGAGCAAGTTTGTAACGCATTTCACTCACCCACTGCAAACGAAAATCCTGCATCAAAAGTAAAATACAATCATGAAACAAAATACCATCCTCACATCCACCTGTAAAAGACAAAATAAGAGAAATCAGAATTTTCTTTCAAGGACCCCGCCTTCTTTCCAATACACAACTGAATACGTTTCAAAACCACGTCACACACAAAACGACATCAGCAGCAGCAACGTAGAGGAAAAATGACATTTTCACAAATTCGCGTACCTCATATTCTTCTTTATAAATAAACCCTTTCCTTCATCATTCTAGGGAAGATTGAATAGCCATGGTTATGCTGCACAAAAAACTCCCCTTAAGCATTAACTTTCACCTCAATCAAATCTTCAGTTTATCCCTCGACCCACTCGTCCTTCTTCAACCCTCTTAAACCTTCAAACCTTAAACCCCACAAGCCTTCTTCAACCATAAATCAACCTTAACAACCAAAACCTCAAATAATGAAACAAAAAGAAAGAAGAGGGACGAAATAAAGGAAGCCTGAATCACACAAAACCTAAATCCTTTCAACAGAACAAAAACAGAAATAGAAAAAAAGAGAGAAGAATGAGTTGTGAAACCAATTCCGCGAGGTAGAAAAGATATGAAAGTCCAAAGCATAAGGTTGAGGAAGCAATACGAAAGAAGGTTGAGTTGATCGAATCAGTGCATGTGTGATGGGTGCGAGTTTTGTCGTTCGTGTCGATTTTGAAGTGCTTGTGTTTTTTCTTAAAATCTGACCTTGGAGTTTTTATTTTTACTGTAAAATGATAAAAGCAGGGATGACTCAACGACTTTTTTCTCTTTTCATTTTCATTTTTCTTTTATTGACAAGGAGGATGGGTAATGGGCTTAGAGCCCGTGTTGAATCCTTCACCACCCCATTAATTTAACGCACCACCCTTGCCTTTGTTTAGCTGCTTTTTTTTGTTTCCTTTTTTATGTATATACTAATGTTGTTGTTGGTTCGGACGCTGGGCTTTATGGGCCAAGGTGCATATTATCAGTATCTTCTTTTTTTAAATAACCGTTTTTTTTAATCTTAGGGATGATGGGATTTGTAAAGCCCGAATGATTCCCCCAATTTTTTTGCACCTTCATCTGGTTTCTGCACCCCCGCCCTTTTTATGATTATTAGTAAAAAGTTTCTCATAAATAATTATGAATATTTTATTAAGTTGTTTAAGTTTTCTTTTATGATTTCTTTATTCTCTTTATCTTATTGTCATTTTAATTTTGATTTGTTTCTAGTTTTCCTTTTGGTTCTCATTTTCAATTTTATTTTTGATCGATGAAGTCTTCCTATTTGCGAATGTTAATTTATTGAAGTTGATAACCTTCATTATTTCAAATCTGTGGTGAGTAATCATCGAGATCATTTCCTATACTTTGGGGTCGTGATAGGTTACCTTCGATTAATTAACACAAGTTTATGATTAAAACGAGACCATCATCTTTTCTGTCCACGTGACACGATTACATTGGAAAATGATCCTCAATATTATTTATCCATCGTGTTTTTAGCATGGATATCAACTTGCATGACCTCCTATAGTTTTATCTTCATTATAGATCAAGCTACGACGGTTAAGTGCTACATTTCGTTCTGATTCAATTCACATCAACTAACAACTAACTTTACTTTCCGTCAATATACTCTTGTTTTATTTTATGTCATTATATCTTGAGTATATTGTTATTATTCATATACTTGTTAATATTATGTTGATTATACTATTGTGGATATTATCTTGATTATATTGTTTTATATCTTATCATATTATTCACATTATTCATATTCATATTCATATTTTTTATATCTCGTTCACACTATTTGAAAACACATTAAAACCGATCGAAATCTAAAAGCCTAAATTGGTAGGTTGTTGGTTACTTTTCCAAGCAATGGATTATTGGACTTTATCAGAAACCCTAACTTGAAGCTTGTGTCTGATTCTTGTTCAAGGCATAGTTTAAGACACTTCACACACACACACACAACTTTCTCTTGGGCTACCTTACAATGAGACCCTTTTATTTCGTGCAATCCCGTGTAACTTACACGTACCCCTCTCCCATTTCGATGTACGCATTCGTATTTGCTTTAATTATGGTTTATCTTCTAGGAGCACCCTCAGGGACTAACATAGACTAAATCGTTTTCAAACTAATTCTCGATTCGTCATCGATCTATTTTTCAAGCACCCCCGTAAGTCGAGTGCTCGTACGCATTCACCATCAACCTATCGCGCGCACTTTCACATTCCATCATGGTTTTGTTATTAGGAGCCCCTTTAGGGACTAGTATCGTTTCTCACAATCTAACCCTCAATTCGTCATCGAGCCGGTTCCATTTTCAACCAAACCCTTGACTCATCGTCAAGCCATTTTCAAATCAACCTCCTTTCAAACAACACGTCTTTGCACGCAAATAAAATCAAACCCTTGATCCAACGTCAAGTGGTATATTCAAACTAATAAGTCGACTGTTTTATGTCTTTGCACCTTCAATCATTTGGACCGCTTGATCATTGAGTTGCATTGCGATTCTCCAACCGAGTTAACCAATAACTAACCGAGTTAGACCCCAACTCAGTGAGTTGGGTTTAACTAACCCAAAACCAAATGCCAATCCTTATTTAACTACAAAGATACCTAATTTCAAGCCTAACTCACTCCAAGTCTAGGCTTTATATAAGAAAATCTCACATTGATGCAAGGGAGCTTCTTTTTTTTATCTTTGGTCATTCTCTCATTTTGCTCTGAGTTTTCACTCTCCATTCTCTGAATTTTCTGCAACTTTCTCTCTCAATCATCTTCATCTTTTTCCCCAAACCCCACTAAAGCTCATCCACCATTAAAACTTAGCAAGATTTGCATTGAAGTTTGTTATTCTTTGAGCTATACCTTCATTCATCTCCATTTCACCTCTGAATTCTACAGCAACATCAACATTTACTTCAATTCAAACTTTAAAAGTTGATTATTGAAGGAGTTTTGGTACAAATTCGGATCCGACGCAAATATCGCATTATCTTTGATTTTCTCGCTACGGAATGATAGAGATCTTAGTATTTTCTGGTTTTTCTAAGCTTCACTCCATCACATTTTGCTTACAACAATTACCAAGGCAAACTTCAGCCTTGTAGGTTGGTGAATATTACTTAATTTATCGCTTTCGATCGATTTTGCATTTTCGCAATGTAGTGCTTAATTGTTACTTTGCTACTTGAATAATTTCTTTGCATGCTTGATTCTATTAATTCTTGATTGCTCTGAACTAACATGAATTTTGCATCTGCCTCTATGCTATGTTCCATTGTGATTACATGCGATAAGCGATTCCGAAAAGCGCTTTTCAAAAATCTGTTTTTACTATTTTCACAGGTGTAATCGATTAACACATATCGTGTAATCAGTTACACCCTTGCTTGCGCCCCAGGGAGTCATTTTTTGCATACTGTAAGCGATTAACACATTCCTGTTAATCGATTATACCCGACATTTTTGCTCAAAAACTTGCTGTTTGGGACTGTTTTAGCATGCTTTTCTTGTATACTTTCACATGATTACCTATATTCATGTTAATGCTATTGTTTTAGATCAGTGCCTACTTGCAACAACTCTTGCTTGATTACTTACATGATTTTCCTTGATTATTTTGCAATTTTATCACATGTTTGAAGCACTTTTGCACACCTTTTGCTTATGAGTTAACATGATTGGGCTTAGTAATTTATGCTAGCTTGTTCTTGTTAATGTTTTGCAATTTAAATTGATGCATTAAATTTGTTCTTCCTTAAGAAAATTTAATATTGTCCAACATTATTCCTCACACTTGCTTTGATTATCTTTCGACTCGCTTGACAGATTATTGGCATTATTCTTTCGCTTGATTGATTGATCAAAATCTTGTTATGATTGATTAATTCCCTCCACTCTTCTCTTTAGGATCTCCTTAGGGCATTTCTTTCTTGATCATGTTTTGAGTTAGACGTCTGCACAACGTACTAGAGCACTGTATAAATTGTGTCGTTACTCTGTCGATTTCAATTTCCACATTATGCTTCGTGTGCTAGAGAAGGGATGAGAATAAAGAATTCATCCCCTTATTCTGACTATTTTTGGTAGAGGACGAATGAATCTGTGCTTGGAATAGTCATCTCTATCCTTAGACCATAGTGTCTCTCGAATCTTCAGCAGATTCAATCCTTGATCCCTCTTTCTTGCCCCAAGTCTTTTCTCTCCTTTTGGGTTAGTAACCTTCTCTTAGTTTAACACCCATTCTTTTAGTTAAACACAATTTGTCTGTTAAAATCGATATCCTTTTTCTGTTTGGGTTAACAACCTTCTCTTGGTTCAACACCCGTCTCTTTGGTTGATCACAATCCATCTGATAAACACCAATCTTCTTCTTCCCCATAGAGAAATCGTAATATCTATTTCTTTGGGTTAACCACAGTCTGTCTTTTAACATACCGAATCCCCAGCGGAGTGCGCAACCTTCTCTTGGTTTCAACCTCCTTTTCATTGGTTAACCATTGTCTGTCAGTTAAAACACCAACTTCCCTTTTTCGGTTAACCATAGTCCGTTAGTTAAAATATCGAGCCTTTGTTGGGTTAATCAACTTCTGGTTAAAACACGCTATTTCTCTTTGATTAATCACTGCATGTCAGTTAAAAGACCAACCCTTTCTTTTCCCTTGGTTAACCACAGTCTATCTATCAATACACCAAGTCTCTTTTTGGATTAACACCTTTCCTTAGTTCAACACCCTTTTCGTTGGTTAACCATTGTTTTCCGGTTAAAAGACTAACTTCCCCCTTTTCTTCGATTAATCACCACCTATCAGTTAACACACTGAATCCCTTGGGGTCAGACACCTCCTTTTAGTTAGAACACCCCTTTCTTTGGTCAAACACCATATGTCGGTTAGAAGACCAATTGCTTGCATTCCCTCTCCCTAGTGGAGTCAAACCCTTTCTTGGTTAAACACTACCTTTCAGTTAAAAGACCAGTTCTTTCTGTTCCCCAGCAAAGACTAATTCTTTTTCTTTCCCTCGGCTAGGGTCTGTCTCATTTCTTCCCCGGTAGAGTAAATTTTTTTCCTTTGGCAGGGTCCCTTCTCTCTTTTCCTTTGGGTTAACCACCGAGTCTCAGTTAAAACACCCTTGCCCCTACTCCTTGACCCCTCTTTTTACTCTGACATCTTATTCCTCTCTCTTGGTTTCGACACTGTTTCTTTGCCTTTCGATTTTAGTGGATGTCTCTCTTAGAGAATCCGCGAAAGGACACTGTGAGTGGGATGGGTCCTAGATACTTCTTTCATACCAAGAAAGATAAGAAGGAAGCAGGAACAATAACTTAAATACGGCTGAAGACATATATTTAACCCGGGCCCAGAAAAAAATCAGACATTAAGTCCAAAGATCCGGGGTAGGGATGATTGACACGTTAATTTAAGTACCCCTTAAATGAGATGGTAGGTTTGTATGTTTTTGTGAACTAGCTCTTTTGTCAATTCATTAACAGACTGAAGTTTACATCATGACACCATTACCTTTCTGTTCCTTCTTAGTTCTCCTAACTACGTAGGCTCTGAGTTCCTCATTGCACTATGAGGATATGTAGGCACAAGATTGCGAAATCTTGGCGAGCCACTTTCTCCCTTACCTGTTTCTCTTACCCTTGGGTTTTATCGATATTTTTTCTGTCCTTTGGGACTAAATAAATTTTGGTGGTGACTCTGTTGTACGTTGAACGTGCGATGCGCTCGGGTATAATCTCGTTAGCTTCAGTTCTAAACCATCAGAATCCAAGAACTCAGCTTCTCTCAAATTCATTCTCTTAACATATTCTAAGTAGATTCTCTTTAAGCTTTGGAACTTGCATACTTAGAACACACATTAGATAACACCATTGTTCTTTCAATACTTTATTATCATCAAAGCATAATGGATATATGTCATGAACAAATCTTGTTCTAACAAGTTGGAGGATGAGTCAACAAACCACATGTTTTGGATGAATCTAACTATGATTATTGGAAGTTCATGATGGTTGCCTTTCTTAAATCCATGGGCAACAATGCATGGAAATTTTATCTTTCCTTTTCCCTTCTTTGATGGAGCCATGGATGAAGATTTGGGGTTCTTAGGGTTTGAAGTTGATTTTCTCGATTAGGGTTGGATGTTTGTGACAGAGATGGTGAAAAGAGGTTTATATAGAGTGATGGTTGAGTGGGATTTTGAAGTGAGAGTTATTGTTATAATGAGTGGGTAGAAGTTGGAAGATGATTTTAATGGGGAGTCAAAGAGAAGAGGATGAGTCCCAAGGAATGTAGGTGATAATGAACATAAAACGTATGCACCAAAAGCACTTAACCACACATTAAAAACAAAAATGAACAATTTTTCCTTTAAATAAACGTACAAGAACAGTGTTAACTGGTTAACCATATGGGTTAACCGATTAACGCATTTAAAAATCAATTAGGAAAATAAAAACACACAGTGTTAACTGATTAACCATATGGGTTAATCGGTTAACGCCTTAAAAATGCAGGAAAAGCCAAAAAAACAGTGAGAGAAAAGCTTGATACTCACAGATGCTATAAAGATTAACTTCTGAAATATTAGATATCACCTTCATCGAGAATTCCGAGTTCTCGCCGAATCTTGAAAATGGTTCTTTCGCGAGTGGTTTCGTGAAGATATTTGCAAGTTGGTTATGCGTATCTACAAAAGTGACTTTAACATCTCCTTTAAGCACGTGATCACTGAGAAAATGATGTCGAATGTCGATGTGTTTGGTTCTTGAGTGCATGACCAGATTCTTTGTAATGTTGTTTGCACTTGTGTTGTCGCATCAGAGAGGAATGCATCCAAGATCAATTCTCTAGTCGCTTAATTGTTGCTTTAGCCAAAGATTTTGTGCACAACAGCTTCCCGCCGCTATGTATTCTGCTTCAGCCATACTGAGAGCAACGCATGCTTGTTTCTTACATGACCACGAAACTAGTGCATTTCCAAGGATGTGACATGTTCCACTCGTGCTTTTTTGATCTGTTTTACAACCTGCATAATCCGCGTCAGAATAACCAATTAAAGTACAGACACTACCTTTAGGATACCATAAGTCAACGTTCATCGTTCCCTTAAGATACTTCATGATTCTTTTGACTGTCGTGACATGTGACTCCTTTGGATTTGCTTGAAAACGAGCACATAAACATACACTAAACATTATGTCCGGACGGCTTGCCGTCAAGTATAATAAAGAACCAATCATACATCGGTACTTTGTAATATCAACCGATGTTCCCGATTCATCTTAATCGACGTAGGTTCCGGACCCCATTGGTGTTGAGATAGCTTTACATTCATCCATATCAAATCTCTTTAACAGCTCTTTGCAATACTTTGATTGGTTGATAAATATTCCGTCTTTTAGTTGCTTGATTTGCAATCCAAGGAAGTAATTCATCTTTCCCATCATAGACATTTCAAACTCGCCTTGCATCATCAATGCAAATTCTTCACATAGTTCCTTGTTTGTTGAACCGAAGATGATGTCATCCATATAGACTTGACCAAGTAAAGTATTATCCTTTATCTTTTTAATGAATAAAGTCTTGTCTACCTTGCCTTATTCAAATCCTTTTTCGCATAAGATATTACTTAGACGATCATACCACGCCCTTGGTGCTTGTTTTAGTCCGTAGAGAGCTTTCTTCAATTTGTATACATGTGAAGGATGCTTGAAGTCTTCAAAACCTGGGGGTTGTTTGACATAGACTTCTTCGTTGATGTATCCATTCAAGAAGGCGCTTTTGACGTCCATTTGAAAAAGCTGAAAGTTCATTGAACAAGCATAAGCAAGTAATAAACAAATAGCTTCTAACCTTGCAACATGAGCAAATGTTTCTTCAAAGTCAATTATTTCCTCTTGATTGTACCCTTGATCCACCAATCTTGCTTTGTTTCGAACAATTATTCCATTCTCATCAAGTTTGTTCTTAAACACCCATCTTATTCCAATGATATGTTTATCTTTTGGTCTAGAAACAAGTTCCCAAACTTGATTTCTCTCAAATTGGTTTAATTCTTCTTGCATAGCAATAATCCATTGATCATCTTCAAGAGCTTCATCAACTTTGGAAGGTTCTATTTGAGATACGAACGCCATGTTCAAGCATGCATCTTTGAGATTTAATCTTGTAGCAACACCTTGACTTATGTCTCCGATCACTTTGTCGATAGGATGATCTCTATGAATCCTCCATTCTTTTGGTAGATCATTGATATTGTAATCTTGTTGAACCGGTCTATCTTGTTCTTTAATGATATCTTTAGAAGTATCTTCTTCGGGAATTTCTACAAACTCATCATCATCATTACAAACCACAATATCCTCCTTTTAGGGGTTAGGTTCATCAAATTTGACATGCATATATTCTTCTATAGATAAGGTTCTTTTATTGTAAATTTTAAAAGCTTTACTAGTAAGAGAATAACCAAGAAATATACCTTCATTGTATTTCTCGTCAAACTTACCAAGGTTGTCTTTGTCATTGTTTAGTACAAAACACTTACAACCAAAAATATGAAAGAATGAAATATTTGGTTTTCTTCCTTTGAAGAGTTCATAAGGAGTTTTCTTGAGAATAGGCCTAATATTAACACGGTTACTTACAAAGCATGTCGTACTCACCGCATCTGCCCAAAAGTACTTAGGAAGATTTGAATCACTTAGCATTGTCCTAGTAATTTCCACCAATGTCTTATTCTTTCTTTCTACAACACCATTTTGTTGTGGAGTTCTTGGTGCGGAGAAGTTGTGTGAAATTACATGTTCTTCACAAAATTCTTCAAATGAGGCGTTTTGGAATTCTCTACCGTGGTCGCTTCTAATGGAGGCAATTGTAAGAGAATTCTCATTTTGTATTTGTTTTGCATACTTCTTGAATGCTTTGAATGCTTCACTTTTCTGCATTAAGAAGAAAGTCCAAGTGTGTCTAGAAAAATCATCTACAATTACTAATGCATAAACATTACCTCCGAAGCTTTTTGTTCTTGATGGACCAAAGAGATCCATGTGCAACAATTGTAGTGGCCTAGTTGTGGACACCACATTCTTGGATGTGAAAGTTGATTTAGTTTGCTTTCCTTTTTGACAAGCGTCACATAGTCTATCTTTGATGAATTTGATCTTTGGCAATCCAATAACCAAGTCATGTTTGATCAATTTATTCAAGTGCTTCATATGAATTTGAGCAAACCTCTTATTCCATAACCATGATTCATTGTTGCTTGCCAAGAAACACCTAACATTCAAAGACAAGTTATCTAAGGAAATTAAGAAAATGTTATTAACTCTTTTACCTTTTAGCATAACTTCATGAGTAACTTCGTTTTCAATCAAGCATTCATTTTTAGTGAAGTTGATTTTGAAACCTCGGTCACACAATTGACTAATACTAAGGAGACTATGCTTTAGACCTTCCACTTATAGGACATCTTTTATGGTTGTTGAAGGCGGTGAACCAACGATGTCTACGCCAAGGATTCTTCCTTTGTTGTTGTCACCATAGGTAACAAATCCTTTGGCCTTAAGCGTTTAGATGTGAAAAATTGCTTAGGTCACTCGTCATGTGCCTCGAACATCCACTATCAAGATACCATTGATTTGAAGAGGTCTTCAAGCATACCAAAAAAAAGAGTTAAGTTTTATTAGGTACCCAAATTGCCTTGGGTCCTTCAAAGTTAATTCTTTTCTTTACCCATAAATAATGACCCTGAGCAACACTAAAATTTCTAACATAACATGCATTTGGGGTATGACCTTTTATACCACAATAGAAACATGTAGGCTTAAAGTTGCTTTTATATCTAGGGGGATAAGATTTCTTTTTATTGTTTCTTTTCTTTTTGTCATATTGATGAATCTTTTTATGATTGTCACTTTTTTTTCATAGGAATTTGTTCTTTAGCTTTGACAAAGATGGTCTTGTTGGAAGTTTGTTTAGAAAATTTTGAGTAACCAAAACCACTTTTATCATTTGAGTATCTTTGATTACTAAGAACACATTCCAATCCAATTTGTCCTTTTTTATATCTTTCTAGGACCCTTTTTAATTGGACTATTTGAAAAGAAAGTGACTCACATTTAGTGCATGCAAAATTCTTAATTAATTCTTCTTTTTCATCTCTAAAATTCTTTTCCATTTTCTCAATATTTTATTTTAAAGTGGATATTTATTTCTTTTGAGATGAAATAGTTTTATATAGAATTTTGCATTCACTTGAAAGTTCACCAATTGCTCCTTGAGCCTCATTATCAAAAATTGAAAAATTACTACTAACCTTATTGTCTTCATCGTCGGAATGATGTGATGCCATCAATGCTAGATTTATGCTTTGATCACTATCGGAGTCCGATAAAGAACTTATTTCGTTGCCATCCCAAGCAACGTAGGCCTTCTTTTTTAAATCCTTCTTTCCTTTGTGGTCACGATTCTTTGTGAGTTTAGGACATTCCGGTTTGATGTGGCCTTACTTTCCACATTCATAGCATGTAATGTCTCCACTTGATGTTGATGTTTCTTTTTCTTTGTTCTTTGAGAACTTCTTTCTTCTTGTATAACTAGAGTTTCTAATATTATTTTTTGCACCAAAATATTTTCCTAGTCTTTTTACAAAAAGCGTAAAATTTTCGTCCTCTTCAGGATTGTCTTCTTTCTCCACTCTTTGGATTCAACTTTTAAGGCGATGCTCTTGGATTTCTTCTCTTGAATTTCATGTTTCTCCAATTGTCCAAGTTCCGTCTCATATTCTTGAAGCTTTCTAAATAACGTAGCGGATGTCATTGTTGATAGGCTTTTCTTTTCGGAAATCACCGTCACTTTGGGTTGCCATTCTCTTGATAAGGACCTAAGCACTTTAAGATTAAATTCATCATTTGTTAGTGTCTTACCAAGTGCATTCAAGTGATTTGTCAAATGCACGAATCTTTTTTGCAAGTCTAGGATGGATTCTCCTGGTTGCATTCTGAATAGTTCGTACTCTTGACTTAATGTATTTAATCTGGATCGTTTGACTTTGGCGGTTCCTTCGTGAGTTTCAAAAAGAGTGTCCCATATTTGCTTGGTTGTTGTACATGTTGAGATACGGAAGAATTCATCCATTCCAACTGCACTTTGCAAGATATTAATCTCCTTTTGTCGTAGAGCACCTTTTTCTTATCATTATCGTCCCAGGATCCTTGCGGTTTTGTTGAACCAACTCCGTTGACGACCGTTTTAGGAATAAAAGGACCATTCTGAGCAGCCTCCCATATTTCACTTCCTTGTGCTTCTAGATCTGCTTTCATGCGGATCTTCCAGAAGTCGAAATATTCGCCATAAAACAAAGGAGGCTTGTTGTTACTACCACTGTCTTTGAATACTAGATTGTTATTTGCGGAAGCCATCTGGATCGGATAAGAACAGGTTACCTATAACCCGCTCTGATGCCAATTGTAACTTGTAAATGCACCTAAGAGGAGGGGGTGAATTAGGTTCTCAAAAATTATTTTCAATCTTTTTTGGTTCTTGGTTCTTTTCCTGTTAATTTGTTTAGAACTTGAAATTAAAGTGCTGAAATGAAAAATAGACACAAGAAATTTATAGTGGTTCCCCTCATACTCCGAGAGTACTCCACTCTCCTTTTGACTCGAAATAGATTTCACTATAGTTTAGAATGATTGCAAAGCCTAATCACACCAATGGTGAAGTCTGCTATCTAATCTATAGGTAACTAAAGTGTAGGAAGAACAATCCTCTTCAAACACTTCACTTGTTTCCAACAGTCCTGGACAACAAGGTAATACAAAGAAAGCAATCTTGAAATAATTTTGATGTCTTGAGAAAATGATGCTATCAATCTTCATGATCGATCTTCTCCTTGAAACAAGTATCACTCAAGGAAATATACAGGTGTTCTTTAAGAGGGAATGAAATGAAGTTGTGATAATGTGTGAAAATTTATTTAAAAAGCTTCTTTCAAAAACTGTTTTTAAACACTTTAAAAAAAATTGAAGGATGAAGAGAATGAGTGATTTTTATGATTAAGTTTCTTGGAGGTGAATTGGAATTTGAAATCTGATATCAATTTATATTGTACAAAATATCTCTACAGAGGGGTGTAATTTTATGCAGCAAAAACAATCAGAAATAAAAAAAGAAAGCAATGCATATTTTCATGAAAAACTGCCATTTTTGCTTACTGTTCCAGTGTTAATTGGTTAACCATATAGGTTAATCAGTTAACACCCTTTAACGTTTAAAAAATATTCAAAAATAACACATGTTAACCAGTTAACCATATATGTTAATCGGTTAACACTGTAAGAATTTCACCAGAAAATTAATTTTAAGATCCGTTAACCGGTTAACCAAAAGGGTTAATCGGTTAACACTGAAAGATTTTCAAAACATAATTAATTTTAAAATGAGTGAGCAACTAAAAACTGTTTTAAAAATACTTGTGATATATGTGTAGTGAGATATGAATATTTGAACACTTGTATACGTATTTTGAGTAATATTTGGTATAACTTTGAGTCGATGTTCAATATTCCATCTTCAACACTTGAAACTTGTATGTGAAGCTTTGATCCAATTGTCTCATGCTAGAGCACTATCTTGATCCTTGATGTATACTTGAATCTCTTGCTTTTTGCATATACATGTTGTGTAGACAATATATGTTGTGTAGAAAGCTCGTTGTCTTCATCAAAATTTTAATGTACTTGAAGCTTGCTTCTACACTTTCTTTTTGTTTATGTATTATAAGATTGTAAAGAAGTCTTGACGTGAGGCTTGTACAAGGATATAATTATAGTGCAAAATCCTCCAAGGTGTGAAGGGACTAGAATTACCCTTGGTTATAAGCTGAACTACTATAAGCGCTAGAAGAACCAGACAACCTCACGATAGAACAATCCTTGAAGTTGGAGTTTATATCTAACAACAACTAAGGAGTATGAAACTCTCATTGCATGAGTATTGTCATAGAAATGGTCATTTCAAGCCTAAAGGCCAGGAGCAAATCACAGTTGATGGCAAATCAGGTCGCCATGGGGTATCAGGTGAAAGAGGTCTAGCTGGTCAACCATCTAAAAAAGGTAAGTGAATTATTTGAACGTTTCAAAATTTTTAAGATAACATATGTGCCTAGGGAAAAAAACTCTAAAGTCGGTCTCCTTCCAAAACTCATCAGCACCGAGAAATCAAGATATAACCGGACCTCCATACAAGAAACTCTAGCCTACCCTATTATTGAAATAGAAGAAACCAATAATATTGAAGTTGCCAAACCCACAAGTTTAATAGCACCCATAATACACTACATGATGTCATACAAACTCTCATCAGACAAGATTGAGGAGAAGAACGTCTGAAAACACGTAGCAAAATACACCATGATGCCTGGGAAGCTCTATAAGATAGGAAATGTCTCTCTCATGTTGTCTAGGTGTTGGCTCTAAATTTCGACGTCTGAATTGGATTAAAAGGAAGTAATAGAGTTTCTGAAGAAATCGAATGACTTCGACCAGAACTACATTTTTGGAGTGTGAGTCGAAGGCACCCCTTTGTAAGGAGGAACTATTTTATGGACTTAGAAATATTTCCTAACAATTGGGATATGTGATTCGACAGAGGTGCTACTGAAGAAATTTTGACAAGAAGATTTAAATTCATATAAAGGAGAGAATATTCGTTCTTATCCATTTCTCAAAGAAGACACGTGGAGCACTTCCAAGAATTAAAGACATGCAAAACACCACATGTCTCGACCTAGTTCGCTAGTCGTTGATGGCAATTGTTTTTTATTAGTATAAATAGCGAGTCTTAGTGTTAGGATGCATGTGTGTTCAATTGTGTACAAATTCCTCAATATACTCAAAGTACCCGTGTGTAGAGATACGAGTTCATGAGAATGTACGTTGATGCAACACCATTTTTTTACATTTCAATGCAATTCAATAAGTCTTTTCATTAAGAATTTATCTTTTCCTTGCGCAAGTTACTTTTTACTGTTTTTACCAGTCTTTCTAAACTTTGTTTAAGATCAACTAACACATGTCCTAGGATTTGTATGGCCGATCCTGCGAGTAAAACAAATCTTTTTCGATTTGGAAGACCAGCGGTTGTTCACCAATTTTCACGGTGAACAAATTGGCACGCCCAGTGGGACAGTGCTAAGTGGTCATAAAATTTTCTTCGAAATTCTTGACAATACATTAGTTATGCGGTAAACTTTCTCTTTGAAAACTTCGTTTCATGTTATTAAGAAGTCGTAAAGTAGCCACTGCTAACGAAGATAGAACAAGGAGAAAATATAGGAGGAGAATGGCAGCAAACTCTAACCAGCCAAATATTCCTCAGGATATGCCTAGAAACAATGTAGAACCACCCATAGGATCTTCGACAGGAGGACCAATAGTCTCAACGCCTGTCTCTGAGGTAATACCATCTATGGGAAGTTCAATACCTACACATTTGATTGCCCATACACAACCCATTCTGACTTATATTGGGCTAAGGGGTCCTCCACAGACTCCACCACCAATAAGGGCTTCAGAATTCAGAAGCGTCCCTCCTCCTGGATTTGCAATACCCCTGCCTCGAGACCCATCCTATAGAATTCCAACTTCGATGATGGAAAACTTATAAAATCCCCCTCCATTATATACAGAACCCGTAATGACTTCACCATTACAAGGATCAGGCTCAGGGGTAAATATGGGTCGAAATGGTCAAACTTTAGGATTAGGGTATTCCACCCAAATACCAAATTTGACATCCAGTTCTGCATCATACTTAAGACAACAGATGGACGAGAGTAACCTTCAAATGGTCCAAATGATGTCCCAAACTATGAGGGAAATCTTTCAGCCTCTTATTCAGAATACTACCTAAACTAATCAACAATTAGCAGTGCAAATGACGCGCCTTGTAGAATTCTTTGGTGTACCAAACCCCCCTCGACAACCACCAAGGGAGAATATGATAGAGAACCAAGGGGTAGTTTTCGACGAAGATACCACCATTAACCAAATTCAACAAAATCTGGGAAATATACCCCAGGAAAATCAAGACAACTAGAGAATGATCGAACGACCTAGAGTCGAACTCCCTAGGAATTAACTATAAGTTCCTAGAGAAGAAGCACCAAGGGTAGTTTTTGTAAATAGGAACCAGGATGTTGAAACTTTTGTGCAACAAGTTTGAGGTAACAACGTAGTAGCAAATAATAATTTGGCTGCCATGGTCGAAAGAATCATGGCACGTAACGGAGTAAATTTTTGGCCTGCAACGGCTAAATTATACATCATCGTTATCTGAATACATCCTTCATTCAAATTTACCCCCAAGAACAAAGGTTCATAAGTTTACTAAGTTTTCTAGGGATACTACTGAGTCCACTGTCGAACATGTGGCTAGGTATTTGATAGAAGCCGGAGAAATTTCGAATGATGAGAACCTTAGGGTAAAATACTTCCAAAGTTCTCTTACAAAGAACACTTTCACTTGGTTCACAACCCTACCTCCAAATTCAATTCATAATTGGACCCAGTTAGAACGTTTGTTCCATGAGCAGTTCTACATGGGACAAACAAAGATCAGTTTGAAGGAATTGGCTAGTATAAAACGAAAGTTTATTGAGCCAATAGACAATTATTTAAATAGGTTTCGACTTCTCAAGGCAAGGTGTTTCACACAGGTTCCGGAACATGAGTTAATCGAAATGGATATTGGGGGCCTGGATTATTCCATTAGAAAGAAACTAGATACTAAAAACCTAAGGGATATGGCCCAGTTTGCCGATAGGGTTCGAAAGTTAGAACGCTTGAAAGAAGAAAAGGCTAGGGCGAATAAGAATAAGAGAATAGCCTATGTAGAATTCAATGAAGAGGACGAAAGGCGTTACAGTGAGCCTGTGAGTTTCTATGAGAATGAAATAGATCTCGCTGAATTGAAGCAAGGCTCACCCTATTCTTGCAAGGTTTTAGCACCTTCGAATGGAAAGAACCTTGCCGAAATAGAAAAGAATGATAGGTTTCCAAAGAAAACTTACACATTCGACGTCACAAAATGTGACGAAATCTTTTATTTGTTAGTTAAGGATGGGAAATGATAGTACCACCTGGTGCTAAAGTGCCTCCTTTAGAGCAAAGAAAGAAAAGAGGGTTTTGTAAATACCATAATTTCTTGGGTCATAAAACCTCTGAATTTTTTCTCTTCATGGATCTTATTCAGAATGCTATCCTGGAGGGAAGGCTCAAGTTCGGGGAGAAGTTCAAGAACCATATGAAAGTTGACACTGACCCTCTACAAGTTGTTGGCAATCATTATATGGAGCCAAGTGAAATCAACATGATCGAAGTCGCTGAAGATTTCGACAATGCAGTCAACATGATCGACGTCATTGAAGTCTTCATCAATGAGGCTGTTTTGGTCCAGGTTACTGAAGATCTCGGCCAGGAGTTCATGAAAATTTTTGTTTGTGAAGCTATTGAAGGCTTCATCAAAGAAACTACTGATAGTTTTGACTGCGAAGTTACTGATGGCTTCACCGAAGGATTTACTGAGGACTCCAACCTAATGATGATAACGAAGAAACTGCTAACGGTTTCGTTCGAATGGACAAGGTCGCTGATGGCCTTCAAATGAATTTTTGTAAAATAGATATTGTTGATGATGTCATTATGGATATCAACATGGTGGAAATATCACAAGAAACCCCCATGAAAGTTGACGAGGAGTGTCGACGGGAAGAGTATAACAAAGTTGCTTACCCAAAGAAGGAGGAGACCCTCATAGATTTTCTCCATAGATGCCAGGGAAATAAGTCTAAAGTTATGTTGTGTGTCATACCCCAAAATTTTCCTACCCATGTATAGCTTTTATTCAGTACATCCATCCACTAACCTATACTCAGAAATTCAAAAAATATGTTGCTTCTGATTGTTGTACAAGTCCAGTTTGTTGCAAGGATGAGTTTTTAGGCATGGTTATCAAGTTAGGAGTGTATATTGAAGTTCATCTAGGTTTGACCTAATCTTGGTTAGGCAAGAATTTGTTTCAAGATCAAGACCAGGATGGGCATAATTCAAATGATGTGAATTTGAGGCTTTAATCATGGTTTTAGGCTAATTCAAGATATGTATGGACCAGGTTGTCAGGTTGTATCAAGTTTTCAGTACTTCATGGTTAAAGATTGTCACGAATCAATTCATTTTTGGATCGAGGATTAAGTCAAGATTTGTTGGAATTTGGCCTTTGGTGCATTTGAGGATTCAGTTTAAATGTGGTGTTAGATTAAGTTCAGTCAAGGTGTGCATCTGTGGTTTTAAGTGGAGAATTCATTTTCGATATTCAAGACCATTTTCTATTCTTATCCATTTTTATAAATCCACATCCAATATCATGTTCATATTCAATTCCATATACATATCATTTTATTTAAATACATTTCTAAACCATTTGAAATATCCAATTTGATTTGCATCCATTATCCAATCTCTACCAGAAAATCTTCTTTCAAACCAAATAATCATTGTCATGTTATAAGAAAATTGCAAAAAAAAATTGGTCCAATAAAGATCTCAAAAAGTCCATTGTCCAATTCTTCTTTCAAGCTCATTTCAATATATATATATATATATATATATATATATATATATATATATATATATATATATATATATATATATATATATATATATATATATATATATATATATATATATATATATATATATATATATATATATATATATATATATATATATATATATATATATATATATATATATATATATATATATATATATATATATATATATATATATATATATATATATATATATATATATAAATACAAGTTTCTACCAAATTTCACATAACCATACAAAAGCCCACATTCAAGTTCATAATAATTCCAAAAAAGAGAGTCATGTCATTTTTTTTTAGTGTTTATCCATAAGGTCCATATTATTCATAAAAGCCCACAAAATTGAGTCACAAAGAAAGCATGTCACAAATTAGTCCACATCATCAAAGTTCATCAATACACAAATATAGTCCATTTTTTTCTTTCTTTACAAAAAATTTCACTCAAGAGTTCATAGTCCCCTCATTAAAATAAAAGTCTCAATTGTTCAAAGTCCTAGCCCATTCAAGAATCACACTCCTTTCACTTAAGAGAACCTTGGTGAAAAATTCTAAGTTGTTGCTACAAGCTGCAGAGTATTAACCTACACAGCAGTTAATATATGTTGTTATATTCCAAGGCATACACTTCACGCAACAGCTTTCCATAATGCAAAATCAGGAAGACCTCACCTTCATGAAGCCAATCCATGACCACATCATGTACATGCGAAAAATTCAACACGATATCACACGTACAATATTCACGCAGAAAACCGGGAGCAAGTTTGTAACGCATTTCACTCACCCCACTGCAAACGAAAATTCTGCATCAAAAGTAAAATACAAGCATGAAACAAAATACCAGCCTCACATCCACCTGTAAAAGACCAAATAAGAGAAATCAGAATTTTCTTTCAAGGACCCCACCTTCTTTCCAATACACAACTGAATACGATTCAAAACCACGTCACACACAAAACGACATCAGCAGCAGCAACGTAGAGGAAAAACGACATTTTCACAAATTCGCTTACCTCATATTCTTCTCTATAAATAAACCCTTTCCTTCATCATTCTAGGGAAGATTGAATAGCCATGGTTATGCTGCACAAAAAACTCCCCTTAAGCATTAACTTTCACCTCAATCAAATCTCCAGTTTATCCCTCGACCCACTCGTCCTTCTTCAACCCTCTTAAACCTTCAAACCTTAAACCCCACAAGCCTTCTTCAACCATAAATCAACCTTAACAACCGAAACCTCAAATAATGAAACAAAAAGAAAGAAGAGGGACGAAATAAAGGAAGCCTGAATCACACAAAACCTAAATCCTTTCAACAGAACAAAAACAGAAATAGAAAAAAAAAAAAAGAAGAATGAGTTGTGAAACCAATTCCGCGAGGTAGAAAAGATATGAAAGTCCAAAGCATAAGGTTGAGGAAGTAATAAGAAAGAAGGTTGAGTTGATCGAATTAGTGCATGTGTGATGGGTGCGAGTTTTGTCATTCGTGTCGATTTTGAAGTGCTTGTGTTTTTTCTTAAAATTTGACCTTGAAGTTTTTATTTTACTGTAAAATGATAAAAGCAGGGATGACTCAATGGATTTTTTATCTTTTAATTTTCATTTTTCTTTTATTGACAAGGAGGATGGGTAATGGGCTTAGAGCCCGTGTTGAATCCTTCCTCATCACCACCCCATTAATTTAACGCACCACCCTTGCCTTTGTTTAGCTTCTTTTTTTTGTTTCCTTTTTTATGTAATTACTAATGTTGTTGTTGGTTCGGACGCTGGGCTTTATGGCCCAAGGTGCATATTATCAGCATCTTCTTTTTTTAAATAACCGTTTTTTTAATCTTAGGGATGATGGGATTTGTAAAGCCCGAATGATTCCCCCATTTTTTTTGCACCTTCATCTGGTTTCTGCACCCCCGCCCTTTTTATGATTATTAGTAAAAAGTTTCTCATAAATAATTATGAATATTTTATTAAGTTGTTTAAGTTTTCTTTTATGATTTCTTTATTCTCTTTATCTTATCGTCATTTTAATTTCGATTTGTTTCTAGTTTTCCTTTTGGTTCTCATTTTCAATTTCATTTTTGATCGACGAAGTCTTCCTATTCGCGAATGTTGATTTATTGAAGTTGATAACCTTCATTATTTCAAATCTATGGTGAGTGATCATCGAGATCATTTCCTATGCTTTGGGGTCGTGATAGGTTACCTTCGATTAATTAACACAAGTTTGTGATTAAAACGAGACCATCATATTTTATGTCCGCGTGACACGATTACATTGGAAAATGATCCTCAATACCATTTGTCCATCGTGTTTTTAGCATGGATATCAACTTGCATGACCTCCTATAGTTTGATCTTCGTTATAGATCGAACTACGACGGTTTAGTGCTACATTTTGTTCCGATTCAATTCACATCAACTAACAACTAACTTTACTTTCCGTCAATATACTCTTGTTTTATTTTCAGTCATTATATCTTGATTATATTGTTATTGTTCATATACTTGTTAATATTATGTTGATTATACTATTGTGGATATTATGTTGATTATATTGTTTTATATCTTGTCATATTATTCACATTGTTCATATTCATATTCATAATGTTCATATCTCGTTCACACTATTTGAAAACACATTAAAACCGATCAAAACCTAAAAGCCTAAATTGGTAGGTTGTTGGTTACTTTTCCAAGCAATGGATTATTGGACTTTATCAGAAACCCTAACTTGAAGCTTTTGTCTGATTCTTGTTCAAGGCATAGTTTAGGACACTTCGCACACACACACACGGCTTTCTCTTGGGCTAACCTTACAATGAGACCCTTTTATTTCGTGCCATCCTGTGTAACTTACATGTACCCCTCTCCCATTTCGATGTACGTATTCGTATTTTCTTTGATTATGGTTTATCTTCTAGGAGCACCCTCAGGGACTAACGTAGACTAAATCGTTTTCAAACTAATTCTCGATTCGTCATCGAGCCATTTTTCAAGCACCCCTGTAAGTCGAGTGCTCGTACGCATTCTCCATCAACCTATCGCGCACACTTTCACATTTCATCATGGTTTTGTTATTGAAGGTGAGAAAAACACTTAGAAGGGGGGTTGAATAAGAGTTTTAAGAAATATAGCAATAAAAACACCTCAAGATTTTTATCCTGGTTCGTTGAACTCAACTACTCCAGTCCACCTTATCAAAGATGATTTGCCTTTCTCCACAAGGAATTAATCCACTATTAATCAAATGATTACAATAGTAAGCACTAAGAGCAACTGTCTTAGTCTTCTCAAGAACTACTGACCAACCTTGGTCTTCTTAAGGAACTTCTTACAAATTAATGTAAACTAACAAATGTTTGAATACTTCTAATAAGTTGTATCACAACTGTGATATTTACACTTAAGATTAAGTACAACTAAAACTATACAGTTTTAATGAAAGATCAAATGAATAAGATCTTTGTGAGAATTTCACTTTGGTCAATCAAGCGTGTATGAGAATTTCTTTCTGAGTGAACTAGCAATGAGCAAGTGATGAGCAGGAAATTAGCAGCATCAAAATGTTGTAGAAGTTCTCCTTTTATAACTTTTCCAAATGCTTTAAGTGATGTGCAGCTATATATAATATTAGGATATAAGACTTTTCATTACCAAAAAGCATGGGCAGTGATATGCTTTCTGCAGGAAAAGTATGGTTGTAGAAGCCTTGAGATTTGCACCACGTCACTTCTTTGGACAAAATAGCCGTTGGTTACTTTGGAAGTAGCACCACATCCAATCAAGTTTACAGCTTCTTCACAAGCTTCCTTCAGGATGAAGTCTTCATAATCTGCACTTTAGAATTTGTAGCAAGCTTAAAGGTATGAAATACTTTAAGATGATCAGAGCTAACATGATTGAGATGTTCAGAGCCTTGATAGATGATCAGATCTTTAATGTATCAGAGTCTCAATCTTGATCAGAGTCTTCATCAGAGTATGCAGTAGTATATGCTTGAGCGTGACTATTAATGATAAGAGTCTGATTATCAAAGCCTTCAACTTTTGTACACTTCTTTCATTAACGCTTCAGATCATTCTGTAGCTTCTGCTTCAGATCCTTCTGGCAGCGCTTCAGAATCTTCTGATAGTCTTGCATCTGATGCTTCAGAGCTTTGCATAGTTTCTTGTACTTATGTATTTGCTTCTTTAAGAGTTTTCAATTTTATACCTGAAACAATAATACTTGAACAAATTTTAGAGTGTATATTTTCTTAATACAAAATTCCATAAAAGTTATCATCAAAACATAGAGATATAAGAAATAACAATTTGTGTTCTAACAATCTCCCCCTTTTTGATGATGACAAAACATATGGAGTTTTGTTCAATAAAGAGAAATAAAGAATATAACTCCCCCTGAGATTAAGAATCTCCCCCTAAAATGAATACTCTAATAGAAGAGAACACTTCCCTTTTTGCTTGAGTAACTTTCAGAACCTGGTAGAAATCCTTTTTATGCTTTCCAGAATCAGAGTCTGACGATTTCTTTCAAACGAAGAGTTCTGGTATATCTTCCAGAATCAGAGTCAAATTTGCTTTAAGGATCAGAGCCTGGTTGGGTAATTCTCAGGGTAACTTCAGATAGTTTTTGTCAGATGAAATAATAAGATCTGAAAGTCTTAAGATTCACTGTTAGATTAATACAATGTCTGAATTTCATTTTAGTATTGCTTATGGATTGAACAATCAAATTCTCTTTTCTCCCCCTTTTTGTCATAATCAAAAAGAATTGTAAAGACAGAAAAGATAACAGAAGAAGAGAAAAACACAACACATAAATGAAAAACAAAATAACCAGATTCATTCAGATCAAAATAGCATAAAAGGATAGGATATTCATACAGCAGATGATAGAAAATAGAACAACAAAAAATAAATGCAAAACAAGAATTCAAAAACATGGAAAAGAAAACTAGGGCTGGCGAGAAGCAGTCAAGGTCAGAAGATCAGTAATCTTAGCAGTGGACTCTTCTTGCTTGGCCATCTAAGTCTTGATCTCTTCAGTAGTATGTTCCTGTTTTATCATCCATGATCTGATTTCCTTGACTTCTTGGACAACATCTGGAGTCTCAGTCTTCATCTCAGATGCAGAGGGTTCAGAAGCAGATGCAGTTGCCATAGGATGATCAATCTCCATGTCAGATGCAGGAGTATCTTCTATCATTGCAGAATCTTCAGCAGGAGCATCTTCCAGAAGAAGCACTGGGGTTGTGATAATGCTTAGCAGAGTCTGTCTGACCATTTCATCAAACTTTGCCTTTGCATCATCAGCACAAAGTGTTTTGAGGTCAGATGCAGCAGAGTTGAACTTTGAGATGAAATTGTTCCAAGAAGCTTCAGATTCAGCAGGATCCATACTAGCCATGCACTCTTTCTCCACAGAAGCAATCCCCATACGTATTTCCTTCTTGAAATTCTTAAACAGAGTAGAAACATTTGATCTGGGTTTGGGGTTCAGAAAAGTCTTCTATGGTGACTTTTTGTGATGGTTCAGGAGGTGTTTGGTTTTGTTCAGGAGGTGGGTGATCAGATGATGGTTGTTCAGATGGTTGGGGTATGGATGGTTGTAGTTCAGATGGTTGTGGTATGGATGTTTGTGGTATGGTGAGTTGAGGAGTAGAGATGTCATCATCAGATGGTGTTGATGTAACAACATCAGATGAGGGTGTTATAAAATCTGTGAAGTTGAATTTGAAGCGAAGAGGGTGGTCAGAAGAAGGTAGGTCAGATGGTAGTGGTTTATAAGGATCAGGAATTTGTAAGCTAGTTGGTGAGGGGACTTCAGATTCATCAGAATTAGATGATTCAGTTGAATGACATGAAGTGGAAGAGAGGACATACACGGTTGCAATGGGTTGCACATCCAGAATGTATTCAGATGTTTGTCGGAGAGAGGGTTCAGGATTTTGTATGGTTGGTTCTTCTGGTGGTTCAGATTGTGTTTGTTGAGGGGTTTGTTGTTCAGAAGATTTCTATTGAGGGGGTTCAAATGGTTGTTGAACAGAAGATGGTTGAGAATGTGTATGAGGAGATGGAGTGGGTTCAGATGATTGAGGTTCAGATGGTTGAGGAGGAGATGGTGGAGGTGAAGGTGAGGGTGAAGGGGCAGATGGTTTGGGATCATATGTTAATACATGTTGAATTGTTTCTCTTATTTCCTCCAAGCTAGCTTCTGGAGGATTTTCCTTCTGCTTCTTGTCCTTTTCTGGTTCGTCAGCAGCATTAGAGGCTTTCCTCTTAGGCTGTGCAACAGATCCTTCCTCAGCTTTCCTCTTCTTGCGCCTTTCTCTCAGAAGATTTGGCAAAACTTCTCCTTCCTTCTGAACTATGTTAGCAGGCAGAGGGATACCATTCTTCAAACAATTAGCAATGAATGTTAGAATGATGTTCCTAGGTTCATCAACACTGAACATAGGAAAATCTGCTAAAGGAATTCTCCTTCTGCTGACTTCTTCAGAGTTAAATTTCTTGGGTTTTCCAGCAAGCTCTGAAATGACCTTCATTCTTTTTATAGTGTTCCCATTGATGACATATCCTACAACATAAGACAGATCATTTGTCACTCCAGCATCAGTCAGATGCTTCACAAGACCATTCTCTGTTAGAATGTTTGATATCAGTCTTCCCATAGGAATCCAATTTCTGATCTTTCCAGCTTTAACCCTTACTTCTTCTCTTGTTTCCTTGATATGGTTCAGAAGATGATTGAACAGAAGATAAGGTAGATCCACCTTCTTGCCTTTACTCATACAGAACATGAAGTACATTTGTTCTGAGTTGACATAATCTGGTGAGTTAGAAGATTTTCTATGAAAGATAGAACTCATGAAAATCTTAGCCCAGATTCTGTAAACAGGCTTCAGATCTCTGACCTTGTTGGATGGTTCCCCAGAAACACAAACTTCTTGAAAAATGTCAGCCAATCCCACACGAGCAGTATCCATACTTGTGATTCCATCAGTTTCCTTATACTCAAGTAGTTGTCTGATTAACTTCTCAGTGATAACAATTTCCTTCCCAAGAACAGAAGAATGAATGAACTTAGGGCAAACTTGAGCGCGAATCCAGAATTCCTTCACCAAGGTTGGATAAACAGGACCCATCATCCTGTCAAAATACTTTTCCCAATTCTGAGTTTTGATGGTTGGGTAGAGATCAAAACCATTTTCTTTAATGGATTCAAAGTCCACAAAGTTCTCACACAGAACCTCAAGATCTTTGATTGGAGTGAGAAGAGTTCTCACAGGTGCCTTGTACACAACAACAGTTTGAGATGAAGCAGTAGCATTTGGAGAAGATGCAGCAACAGTTGAGGTTTGCATCTGAGCAGATGTTGAAGATGGTGAAGCCATTGATGTTCTTGAGATGCGTCTGGGTTTACGAGAGGTTTTGGGTTTTGAAATGAGATGAAAACAATAGAGAAGACATAAATGCATATGATAAGTGAAAAGAGTGTAAAGTGTGATTTGTGAAGTGTTGTGAGAATTTATAGAGCAATTTAGGGCATGCAAAAAGACACAAGATCTCACGCGTACACATAAGCATTGAATGAAGTGAAACATAATTATATCAAGCAATTAATGCAAGGAATAAAATCATATCAAGCATTTAAGATTCTGACAGAAGGGGGGAAAATCAAGAGATTTTGGATTTTCAAAGCAATACCTCAAACGTCAATTCAATATGGTGCACTATACCTTTCCAGATTCTGAGCTACACGTGTTTGCTTGCATGTGCCTCTGAAACTCTTTGAGAAATGAAACGTTAGGCAATGTTCAGATCCTCTGAGCCTTGTTAGTTCAGATTTACACACAAATAAATAAACACATAATTGAAATGAAGAAATACTTCAGAGTTTAGACATTTATCATCTGAAAAAAAATTTCATCTGATGAATATTTTATTCTGGACAGAAGTCCATACTTATATTTTTCAGAATAAATTTAAATCTATCTTCAGCAAGGGGTTTTGTAAAGATATCATCCCACTGATGATCTGTATCCACAAAGTTTAAATTGATAATTCCCTTCTGAACATAATCTCTGATGAAATGATGTTTAATCTCTATATGCTTAGCTTTAGAGTGTAAAATGGGGTTTTTAAATAAGCATATAACAGAAGTATTATCACAGAAGATAGAAATGTTACTCTCAAAAATATGATAATCTTCCAGTTGACTTTTCATCCAGAGCATCTGGGTGAACAACTAGCAGCAACAATATATTCTGCCTCTGTTGTTGAAAGTGCAATTGTAGGTTGCTTCTTGCTGAACCAGGAGATCAGATGACTTCCAAGAAATTGATAGCTTCCAGAAGTGCTTTTACATTTTACTCTGTCTCCAGCATAGTCAGCATCACAGAATCCAACTAATTTATACTCATCAGATCTTCTGTAACACAGACCCACATTAGTAGTACCTTTCAGATACCTTAGAATCCTCTTAACAGCTGTTAAGTGAGATTCTCTAGGATCTGATTGGAATCTAGCACACAGACAAACACTGAATAAAATATCAGGTCTTAAAGCAGTCAAATATAAGAGAGATCCAATCATACCTCTGTAAAGTTTTTGATCAACTTTCTTACTTACCTCTTCCTTACCAAGTGTGCTTGTAGGATGCATTGGAGTCTTTGCCAATTTGCTTTCATTCAGATTGAATTTATTCAGAAGCTCTTTGACATATTTGGTCTGGTGAATATATGTGCATTCTGGAGTCTGATATACTTGGATTCCCAGAAAGAATCTAAGTTCTCCCATCATGCTCATTTCAAATTCAGCCTGCATAGACAAAGCAAACTCCTTTCCCGTCATAATATTGGTAGATCCAAAAATAATATCATCCACATAAATTTGACAAACTAGTAAATCTTTCTTAAATGTTTTACAGAACAGAGTTGTGTCCACTTTGCCTCTGATAAAATTCTTTTCCAGAAGAAAATTACTTAATCTTTCATACCAAGCTCTGGGAGATTGTTTCAAACCATAAAGAGATTTTTTGAGTTTGAAAACATGATCTGGAAATTTATTACTTTCAAAACTAGGAGGTTGATGGACATAAAATTCTTCTTCTATAATACCATTTAAGAAGGCACTTTTAACATCCATCTGATATAGAGTGATGTTATGTTGTGCAACAAATGAAATAAGAAGGCGTATAGATTCTAACCTTGCCACTGGAGCATAAGTTTCAGTGTAATCAATTCCTTCTTGTTGACTGTAACCTTGAGCTACTAACCTTGCTTTGTTCCTAACAACTTCTCCTTGCTCATTTAGTTTATTTCTGAATACCCACTTTGTTTCAATAATGTTGAAACCTTTTGGTCTAGGAACCAGATCCCACACATCATTTCTTATAAATTGATTCAGCTCATCTTGCATTGCAAGTATCCAATCATTGTCACTCAGAGCCTCATCCACAGATGTTGGTTCAATAATAGACACCAACCCAAGAAGTGATGTTCCAGATGATCTGATAAACGACCTTGTTCTTATAGGGTCATCTTTCTTCCCAATAATCATTTCTTCTGGATGAGAAGCTTTGATTCTGGATGATCTTTTAACTGTTGGTTCTTCAGAAATATTCATGTTATTCATCTGAGCAGCTAATGGAGTTGCATCTGAAGTAGCTTCTTCTTGAGCTTTCTCTACCTCTGGCTTCTCAGATTCTGTGAGAATAACTTCTCCATCTACAGAGTTTTCAAGCTGCTTTGGCTTTTGATTGCCAAGCTTATCATCAAATCTAACATGTATAGATTCCTCCACAATCTGTGTCTCAGTATTGTATACTCTGTAGCCTTTAGAGCGTTCAGAATATCCAAGCATGAAACACTTTTGTGCTTTAGAATCAAACTTGTTAAGATTCTCTTTAGTGTTCAACATAAAACAAATACATCCAAAAGGATGGAAATAAGAAATGTTTGGCTTTCTATTCCTCCACAATTCATAAGGAGTCTTTTCCAGAAGAGGTCTAATAGACACTCTGTTCTGAATGTAACATGTTGTGTTAATTGCTTCTGCCCAAAAATGTTTTGCCATGTTAGTCTCATTGATCATGGTTCTGGCCATCTCATGCAATGTTCTATTTTTCCTCTCTACAACTCCATTCTGTTGTGGAGTTCTAGGACAGGATAAATCATGAGCAATGCCATTTTCATTAAAATATTTTTCAAAATGTTTGTTTTCAAATTCTCCACCATGATCACTTCTGACTTTAACAATTTTGAAATCTTTTTCAGTTTGGACTTGTTTGCAGAAGTCAAAGAACACAGAATGTGACTCATCCTTGTGTTTTAGGAATTTTACCCATGTCCATCTGCTGTAGTCATCAACAATGACTAATCCATACTTCTTGCCTCTGATGGATGCAGTTTTCACTGGTCCAAATAGATCAATGTGAAGTAACTCTAATGGTTTTGAAGTTGAAACAACATTTTTGGATTTGAAAGATGATTTTGAAAATTTTCCTTTCTGACATGCTTCACAAAGAGGATCTGAGTTGAACTTCAGATTAGGAAGTCCTCTGACCAGATTAAGCTTATTAGTCTGAGATATACGTCTCATATTAATATGACCCAATCTTCTGTGCCAGACCCATTGCTCTTCATTTACAGACATAAGGCATTTAACATTCTGAACTTTAAGTTCTGAAAGACTAATTTTATAAATGTTGTTTTTCCTTTTACCATTAAAGAGGATTGAGCCATCCTTTTGGCTAACAGCTTTGCAACACTTTTGATTAAAGATTATGTCATAACCATTGTCACTTAATTGACTTATGGACAATAAATTATGAGCTAATCCTTCAACAAGCAAGACATTAGTTATGGAAGGAAGTTTACCATTGCCTATGGTTCCAGAGCCAATTATCTTTCCCTTCTGATTCCCTCCAAACTTGACATCTCCTCCAGATCTAAGCTCCAGACTTTAGAACATAGACCTTTTTCCCGTCATATGTCGTGAGCATCCAGAGTCCAGGTACCATGACTGGAGTCTTGACTTTGCTGCTAAGGATGTCTGCAACATAGATTATCTTATCCTTAGGTACCCAGATTTTCTTGGGTCCTTTTTGGTTAGTTGCCTTAAAGCTTTTTCTGAACTTCTGTCTTTCAACATAAGACTTGTTCTGATTAGCTTTAGATTTATTAAACACAGGTTTGTTCTGATTAGAACTTGTGTGTTTAATATCATTTAAGTGACCAAATGTAAACTGAGAGTATAAAGGAGGATACTTGATATCCAGTTTATCTACAGATTTTGGATTTGAATCTTCATAAGAAAAAGATTTATATCCAATACCTTTTCTATAATTTCTGCTAATACCATAGATCATTGAAGCCATCTTGTTTCTATCTAGGCTTTTAGTTAGAAACTTCTTGAAACTGTAGTCATACTCTTGTAAAATATTTTCAGAGCATGGTTCAGATTTTGAATCAGAGTTTAGTTGAGCAAATTCTAAATTATTTTTCAATTGAAGATTTTCAGCTTTTAGCTCAGCTATTTCTGATTCAAACTTGTTACTCTCAAATTCAATATGCTTTAGAAGCATTTTGTATTTGAGCTTAACTTTGCTATCGTTTTCAAGAATATCAGATAGACTTTCAACAAGTTCTTGTCTAGAAAGTTCAGCAAATACCTCCTCAGAATCAGATTCTGATTCTGATCCAGATGATTCAACACTGTCTTCAATGTCAGCCATGAATGCTACATTTACACATTCCTCTTCTGACTATGATGACGAATCAGATGCATCTGAGTCATCCCAAGTAGCCATCAGAACTTTCTTTTTGTGATTTGACTTTCTTTTTGGGTTCTCCTTCTGAAGCTTTGGACATTCACTCTTGTAGTGCCCAGGTTCTTTGCATTCATAGCAAACAACCTCTCTTTTTCTAGATCGTCTGTGTCCAGATCTTCTGTATCCAGAGTGTTCTCCAGATCTTCTGTGTCCAGAAGATTCTTTGGGTTGATCTGGTTTTCTAAAGTTCTTGAACTTCCTTTGCTTATTCTTCCAGAGTTTGTTGATTCTTCTAGACAACAAGGATAGTTCTTCTTCATCTTCAGAAGTAGACTCTTCATAGCTTTCTTCTATTACCTGCAATGCTTTAACAGATTTATTAGATTTTAAAGCAATTGACTTACCTTTCTTTAGAGGCTCATCTTCCTCTAGTTCAATCTCATGACTCCTCAAAGAACTGATTAGTTCCTCCAACGTAATCTTGTTCAGATCCTTTGCCAGCTTCAGAGCAGTGACCTTGGGTCTCCATCTGGTTGGCAAGCTTCTGATTATTTTCTTGACATGATCTACTGTAGAGTAACCCTTGTCCAGAACCTTTAGGCCAGCAGTGAGAATCTGGAATCTGGAAAACATGGCTTCAATAGATTCAGATTCTTCCATTTTGAAAGCTTCATACTTCTGGATCAGCGCCAGAGCCTTGGTTTCTTTAACTTGAGAGTTCCCTTCATGAGTCATCTTCAGGGATTCAAATATATCAAAGGCAGTTTCTTTGTTGGTTATCTTCTCAAGAACTACTGACCAACCTTGGTCTTCTTAAGGAACTTCTTACAAATTAATGTAAACTAACAAGTGTTTGAATGCTTCTAATAAGCTGTATCACAACTGTGATATTTACACTTAAGATTAAGTACAACTAAAACTATACAGTTTTAATGAAATATCAAATGAATAAGATCTTTGTGAGAATTTCACTTTGGTGAATCAAGCGTGTATGAGAATTTCTTTCTGAGTGAACTAGCAATGAGCAAGTGATGAGCAGGAAATTAGCAGCATCAAAATGTTGTAAAAGTTCTCCTTTTATAGCTTTTCCAAATGCTTTGAGTGATGTGTAGCTGTATATAATATTAGGATATAAGACTTTTCATTACCAAAAAGTATGGGCAGAGATATGCTTTCTGCAGGAAAAGTATGGTTGCAGAAGCCTTGGGATTTGCACCACGTCACTTCTTTGGACAAAATAGTTGTTGGTTACTTTGGAAGTAGCACCACGTCCAATCAAGTTTACAGCTTCTTCAACAATCTTCCTTCAGGATGAAGTCTTCATAATCTGCACTTCAGAACTTGTAGCAAGCTTAAAGGTATGAAATACTTTAAGATGATCAGAGCTAACATGATTGAGATGTTCAAAGCCTTGATAGATGATCATATCTTTAATGTATCAGAGTCTCAATCTTGATCAGAGTCTTCATCAGAGTATGCAACAGTATGTGCTTGAGCGTGACTATTAATGATAAGAGTCTGATTATCAAAGCCTTCAACTTTTGTACACTTCTTTCATTAACGCTTCAGATCATTCTGTAGCTTCTGCTTCAGATCCTTCTGGCAGTGCTTCAGAATCTTCTGATAGTCTTGCATCTGATGCTTCAGAGCTTTGCATAGTTTCTTGTACTTATGTATTTTGCTTCTTTAAGAGTTTTCAATTTTATACCTGAAACAATAATACTTGAACAAATTTTAGAGTGTATATTTTCTTAATACAAAATTCCATAAAAGTTATCATCAAAACATAGAGATATAAGAAACACCAATCTGTGTTCTAATAGTTATTAGGAGCCCCCTTAGGGACTAGTATCGTTTCTCACAATCTAACCCTCAATTTGTCATTGAGCCGGTTCCATTTTCAACCAAACCCTTGACTCGTCATCAAGCCATTTTAAAATTAACCTCCTTTCAAACAACACGTCTTTGCACGCAAATAAAATCAAACCCTTGATCCAACGTCAAGTGGTATATTCAAACTAATAAGTCGAGTGCTTTATGCCGTGCAGTTCACCTCTTTTCGCAACCAATTCGATTCAATCATTTTCAAACTATTTTCTTAAAAAATAACGAAAGAAGAAGATTCTTGGAGTCTAGCATTCCTTGGATCTTCGAATGAATGGCTCTTGGGGCGCATGCTTTAGGTTATCATTCATTCAACCTTTCGTCTCAAAACACCTAATCTCTATTTAAACATTTTCGTAATCAACTTAAGAAAGAAGGAGATTCTTAGAGTCTAGCATTACTTGAGTCTTCGAATGAGTAGCTCTTAAGGCACACCCCTTGGGTATTTATTCATTCACTCTTTCGAATTTAAAGCGTTCAATCATTCTCCTAACCTTTTCAATCAATTCCCGAAAGAACTGAGTTCTTGGAATCTCGCATTCCTTGGATTCTTGAGTGACAGCTCTCAAGGCATGCCCTTTGGGTTGTTTGTCAGTAAATCTTTCGTTTCTCAACCAAACTTCAAACAGATTCAACCCCTCTCTTTTCATGGTCGTCTCCATGAACTACGGACGCTTTGATTCTTTATTCTAGTCTGAATGTAAGATACATAGGCACAAGATTGTGATGATCTTGGCGAGCACAATTCTATTCATCTTCCGTTTCCCCCTAACCTTTCCTGTAGTCGAACTACGATAGCTCTGATTTCTCATTTTCGTCCGAATGAGCATACGTAGGCACAAGGTCCCCAATCCTTGGTGAGCACCCTATCCTTAAATCACCCATTTCCCCTTAGCATATATTCCTTTTATCGTACCGTTTCACATTTATCATTGAGAAGAAAACAAACAAGCTTAGATAACGCCCATCACAAATCGAACTAAGAGGTTCCCATTGAGTACAGCGGACGTGAGGGATGCTAATACCTTCCCCTTGCGTAACCGACTCCCGAACCCAAAACATGGTTGCAACGTCCATCATTCTTGTCTTTCTTTTAAAAGGTTTTCTTGATATTTTCCTTTCCATCTCTTTGGGATAAATAAAGTTCGGCGGCGACTCTGTCGAATTGCATTTCGCGCCTTTATCGTAAGGGTCATATGTTCGAATTAATTTTTGAGGTGCGACACTGTGCCCAAGGTGCAGTGCTATGTTTGACAGAAAGGCAGTGAACAACATAGAGAGTGTGAGGAAGGCCAAAGAAAGATGTGAGGACAGAGCCTCCTACGGGTGACAAGGTTTCGACCTAAGAAAATCTTCTTCAAGGCAGGATGAAACCGAGCAAAAGGTGTAAGGATTTAAGGCCTCTACCTTCAAACCAATGACCGGGGCTTCAAAGGAAAGTTGGATGAAACTAGTCGAAGGCAAGCATCATGGACAACAGAAATGGCAAAAGTTCGATGTGGGCAGGGGCTCATCAATGGCTTACTGCAGGGAGTTTCAGGCTTCGGAGAAGATAGTCTACGTCTCAAAAAAATATAAAGGAAAAAATCCAATGACTAGATCCCAGTGGAGAAGGGAGCAGCGCAGAAGGAAGGCCCAAAGAGAAGATGGGGCAAAGGATGAATCTAGTACTGACCTGCCTACCATAGAGGAGAAAAAGGAGGAACCAAAGCCTGTCGAGAAGCTACTTGTGGGGAGAAAGTTGTTTGCCACCCAAGAAGCGGAGGCCAAGGAGAAATATGATCGGGCAATTGGTGAAGATGAAATATTAACCGACAATTTCGACTCTGGGTCAGAGGCCACATTGGATATCTTAGTGAATGTGGTATCGGTTTTTCCTAGAGAATCCGACCAAATAACAGAGGTCGAAGAGTTGAACAGTCATACAGAAGCTGAGATGGCAGCACACAAGCCAGTGTGCTACTATGTAATGAATAATGGTTGTGTAGAAGAATAAAATGCGTTCTTCAAGCGGCCAAATGAGGCGATGAAAAATCATTTGAAGCCGCTATTTATTACCGGAAAGGTATAAAACATTGCGGTTAATAAAGTCTTGGTAGACTGTGGCGCTACAGTGTGTTGCACCCCAAAATTTGCCCTTCCGTTTTAACCTTAATTGGCTTTTGTTTCTTTGCATTTTTGCATTTCTGCATATCATAGCATCTGTTCTTGAGGCATGGGATCAAGGTTTTTCTGTGGCTCAGGGCTCTTTTAGTGCAAGAGATTGAACAACGAGCATTAGAAGCTCCGACATTTATTTTGCCCGGCGACCGAGCGGTCGATTTTATTTTATTTTGCAAGAGATTGTCAGCTCAGGGGGAAGCACCCAAGCTATCTCAAGCATTCTCATGGTTATAATACTCAAGAGCAAGTTTCAGAGGCTTATCAGGACCTAGAACAGTTGAAAACGGGCAAGTGTGCAGATTTCCCTCCAAAAGGCGCCAAATTCAAAATTTTGAAGGTGTTAATTGATTAACCTTATCGGTTAGCCAATTAACCAAAGCAAAATCAGGCCAAATTTGAATTTTTGAATGTGTTAACCGATTAACCAAATGGTTAATCGATTAACCAGTGCAAATTTCATCTCTGCGTGTGAACTTTCAAGAGAAGTCATTTTGGGGTCCAATTTTGATCACTTGTGAGTTGATTTTACACCAAGGGAAAGATCTAGAACCATTTCAAATTTTGGTTATTTTCATTTTTCCTCCAAATTCCCATTCCTAATCCCAAAGCAACTTTCACAAACCACACTCCAAGCCTCATTAGGATCCAAGCCTAAGGGGTATTTAATTGATTTTCTCCAAACCTCACAAATCTAATCCTCATAATTTCCATTTCACTTCAGAATTCACTCTCATTCTCTCAATCTGCTCTCAAATTCTCCATTCCTAAAACTTCACCAAAGCTCTCTTTGCTTGAATTCATTGATTCTCCATTGGAATCAATGAATTCTTGAGCTCAAACCTTCATCCTTCATCATCATCATCTCCAATTTTCCATTCAATTTGCGTGCAAGTTTGAATCTGAATTTTGAAGTGGATCTAGAAGAGCTTATTTGGTGTGTTCTTGCTTAATTTTGGTAGATCTTCATTTCTACTACAAGAAATTACTTGGATCTTGAAGAATCTCCGGGTTTCTTGCTTGGATCTGCTTAATTGGAGTAAATCAACAATTACCGAAGCAATTCTCCGCTTCATAGGTTGGAATTCTATATCCATTGCATTTTGAGCTTATTTTGCATATTTGATGTGGATCTTCATTTTTGATTGATTTGGTTAATCTTGATCCATGTTGATTTGAGATCTTGCTATTTGATTGTGTTTACATATTGATTAGATCACTGATTTCTGGTTTAATTTCGTGCTTAATTGGTTGTATGATCATTTGAATGATTGCACATTGGATAAGTTGCTTAAAAGTGCTTCTAGAATGTTGTTTTCTGCTGCTGGAACAGTGTTAATCGGTTAACCAATTGGTTAATCGATTAACCAACACAAATATTCAATTTTTCAAGCATTTTTCAATGGTTAATCGATTAACCCCTGGTGTTAATCGATTAACACTATGCCAGCAGGCCTGTTTTGCTATTTTTCATGCTTGGTTTGATATCGTTTCACTTCCAATCTTCATAGATCAGTATGATGCATTAGGAGTGAGATGTTTTGGATATATGTCACTATTCTTGATTGTTTAATCATGATGGCTTTGACACGCGTGTTCGATTCCCACTTGAATGCATACTCTTGTATATGTTGTTCAAAGTGATGATGTGCTTGCACGTTCATGTTTGCTCGCCTTCTTGCATTTCTCTTCTTGTGTTTTTATCATTTGCATTTCCATTTGCATTCTTAAGGTTGAGATGTGCTTGTGGTGGTGTTTATCCCACACTCTGTTCCTCCCTCCTTTCTTCAATCTAGTTGTGCATTACATGTTTGCATACTTGCATTTTCTTATGCTTTCTTTTTCGTCTTTTGTCTTCTTTTCCATGTTCCCTTAGGACCTCTAATCTCTCTTGTTTAGGAGAGATTATGATATACCTTAGGCTTGAATCCATGCATGATAACATTAGGTAGCATTCCCTTTTCATCTCAATCATAGGTGCACTTTGTATGAGAACACTAGGTTGAGTTTAGTCTCCCTTTAGAGTGTCTTTCTATTCTCATCTTCAAACTTTCTCAAAACATCTAATAAAGGTTAAGGATTATTGTACGCTACGAGCCTTAAGTACTTGGGAAATGGTGATTGGGGGGCCTCCTCTCAATTTTCTAGAGTGTTTAGCTTATGTCCTTTGGACGATATGCAACACATTCGCTCCTAGGTCATAGTCTTTAGTGAAACATGAGTTACAAACAATAATCAATGCACTTCTTCTCTAAAAAACACAAAAACCAACTTCAAATCTTTTTATCCTTCGATATCTTAATTTGGAAAACCTTTTTCATAAGGAGAGTTTTGTTAACTCTTGGTTCTACCGCAAACAGGTAACGCTTAAGTCTCCAATGGTCGAGCTGCATACACCTAACTGCTAGAACTAAGATTTAACCCAACTCGGGACTAAAACCTTTGAATCAACTGGTGTTCTTGTTAGCCCGAACTATGTTTGCTCTGATTTCTCGTACCAGACGAGGATACGTAGGCACAAGACGCCGAAGTCTTGGCGAGCAACCTTCCCCCACCTTCACCCGTAGTCTTCTGAACTACGTTGAGTCTGACTTTCCCATTGCACGAGGGAATACGTAGGCATAGAGCGGCGATGCTCTATCGAGTCTCTTTTCTTTTCTTTTGTCCCTGAGTCGTAGCTTAGATAGATAAACACTCTTTTAGATAGACAACAAAGCGTGGATCCCGTCGAGTAGACGAACGTGAGGGGTGTTAATACCTTTCCCTCGCGTAACCGACTCTCGAACCCGAGATATGGTTACGATGACCTGTCTTCTCCCGTTTTTCGTTAGGTTTTCTATGATTATTTCCTTTACCTCTTTTGGGATAAATAAAGAACGGTGAGGACTCTTCTGTCTTTACCGGCTCTGCTTAGTAGTGATGCGACAGCTGGCGACTCTGCTGGGGACTGCGATGGTTCCCTATGCGAGTCAATCCTAGCGCTTGTTTGTTTATCTTTAGGTGTATGTATGTGTTGTACTTTATTTTTCCTGAATTTACTTTCAGCATTGTATATATCAATTTTGTTGTGTTGTTGGGGGGGAATGTTCCATTGAGTGTGCACATAGCATTAGAGCGGAAAGTAGTGACGGACCTGTATGTTTCAACATGCATTAGTCGGGAGGGGGTGTTGGATCTAAAAAATGTTGAATCTGGATACCGATCACTTGGGAGTCAGCTAAGTGAGGCCGCTTCATTTGACTATGATGCCGAACCAGAAATGGTGAATGTATCATCGTTTCTCAAAAGTCTGTGACGCTGACGACCGCATGGGATGTCGAACCTTATCAGAGATTAGGTCATACCTATGAGAGGGATTGGGTTATGCGGGAAAAATTGACTTTCAACCAACCCGGTATTTTGGTTTTCTCTTCAGAGCGGACTTTTGAACTTATCCAATCAGCAGTGTAGCAGTTATTTAGAGCTTTGTGGAGGCTTTGATCCTTTGTTTGTTGCATCAGCATTTTGCATTGCATTGCATTTGCATATCATTTTTGCATGTCCATCCTCATCCGGAGCAGGGAGCATACCCATCTTTTGTCCAACCTTTAATTGATTTCCTGGCATTCACATTGGACATGAACTCGGGAGAGCAGAATTTAGTTGTTACAAGGGCAGAGTTTGAATTGATGAAGAATCAGCTAGATAAACTCATAGAAGCCATGACAGCTATGACAAGAGGAGAGGCCAATATTCAGAGGGCTCCAGTGAACAATGTTGCTCAAGCTCAGCTTGTGCAAATTCTTATTGTAGAGCATATCGTTGTTCGAGATAGGCATTCATCTTCTCTTCATGACACAGATTATCAGAATTTCATTTTCTCTGTGCCGGATTCCCGAGGGGCTGTTTCGAAGATTAATGCTAAGGACCCAGAGACTGTTGAATTTATGAAAAGATGTCGTCTGTTGGATGAAAAGTTGGACGCCCTAATGGGTCAGGATACTCTTAATCTGAATGCTTCGAGCATGTGTTTGGTGCCAGGCCTTGTGATGCCTCCGAAGTTTAAGACGCCAAATTTTGAGAAGTACAAAGGGGATTGTTGCGGTGAAATTTGGATGTCAAGCTATTGATTAACTTGAATCTTAATTCATTCACAACCGGTCTTTGATTTATCCGAAGGAAAGGTTAAAGAAAGGAAAAACCTAAAAGGGAGAGATCTAAGGTTCGGGGGTTGATTAAATTTAGGGAAGGTATTAGCACCCTAAACTTCCGTAGTACTCTACGGGAACCTTTTGTTTATTTTTTTTATTTATTTCATTAATTATTTTGCTTTAGGGTATATACAAAGGATTGAAAATTAAAAAGACCTAGGGTTAATTCTAAGTTTACTCGGCAAGACATTGCATCTTGTGCCTACATATCCTTACGGGAGTGGAATCAGAGTAACTGTAGTTCCCCTCAAAAGGGAGGTTAGAAACGTCTTGACTGTGGCCAAGGTTTCAATGGGGAATAAACGTATCTTAGGGACACGCTTACGCGGAGTGTAGAAACTCCAATATCTACATTGTAAATTGTTAAGTGAATTAGGGTTAGGTTAGGGATTCCGCGGCGGGAAACCCTAAAATGAGTGCGGCGACTCTTTGACCTAAAGGTAGGGGTAGTTTTGTAATTTTTGTCCACGGCGAGACATTCGTGAAAAGTTAGGGTTTGTAAAGGGTTTGAAGTTTTGAGGACTATTTGCGCGGCGGCCAAACGGCTAGACCTAATCCTTCGGAGGAATGCAATGGGACAAATTAACGATGCAGATGCGAGAATTTAAACCATACAAACAGCAGAAATTAAAGTGCGGAAAGGTAAACGCAATAATTTGTTCGCGAAGTTACAAATGAGAAACAGATACAATTATAATACAACTTGAATTGAAAAACACATTAAAATAGCTAATAGCAACGTAACAAGCTGCACATTGAATACACAAAGTTAGTAGACAGAGTCAGACAGTAATCAGACGAGTTATGAAACGAAAGTGCGAAAGTTATAGATATTCTTTGTTGTTTATTTGTGATATATAAAAAAGCTTTTGATTTAAGTTAAAAAAGAGGTTTTAATATTATTAAAAAAAATTTTCAAAAATAGTCTTAATTTAATTATCTAACAAAAAGGTTTTATTTTAAAAAAAAAAAAAGGTTTAATGTTATTATTATAAAAAAGATTTTAGTTATTATTTTAAATTTATCTAAAAAAAAGTTTTTCTTAAAAATAATAGGTTTTCATATTAATTTGGAAAAGATGTTAATGTTATTTATTTTAAAAAACAGATTTTTATATTATAACAAGTTTTAATAATAATAATAATAATAATAATAATAATAATAAATAATGATAATAATAATAATAAATAATGATAATAATAATAATACTAATAATAATAATAATAATAAATAATGATAATACTAATACTAATAATAATAATAATAATAATAAAGCAATAATGAATTTTAAATGTGCCAAATAACCCAACAATGTTGCTAACGCAGAAATGCGCTCAGCGCAACCAGATCTAAATCGGACGAAACAAAATTTATCGCAAAGAAAAAGAAATTAAGCAAAAAAACAGTATTATTGCTCACACAAAAATGCGATCATCGCAACCAGATCGAACTAACACAAATGTCACGCGTCATGCACACAAATGTGCAAACATCGTATCGATATAATTTGATCAAAAATTAATCTTATATATATATATATATATATATATATATATATATATATATATATATATATATATATATATATATATATATATATATATATATATATATATATATATATATATATATATATATATATATATATATATATATATATATATATATATATATATATAAACTCTAACAATTTAAAAATTATAAATATATAAACGTAACAGTAATAGATAAAGAAAAAGAAATAACGGTAATAGATGAAGAAAAAGAAATAACGGTAAAAGATGAAGAAAAAGAAACAACAGTAATAGATGAAGGAAAAGAAATAACGGTAAACGATGAAGAAAAAGAAACAACGGTAAACGACACTCACTCCTCTTAGGTTTTTTTCATTCTCCCCCTTTCAACAAGGCAACACATGTATATATAGGGAACAAATTAGGGTTAACACCAAATTGTCAATAATGTCCCTAAAGCCCATTTTAAAGCCCAAACTAAATAATTAGTTAAGAAAAAATAAAATTTAAATAATTTAAAATAATTAAAATAAACTTAAAATAAAAACTAAAAATCCTATTGATTCCTAAAATCAAAAATATTATAAAAAGAACAAAATTTTTTCCAATATTTTTTATTTTATGATTTTTTTGGATATTTTTATGAATAATTTAGAAAAAAGTGAAAAAAATAATATTTTAAAAAATGATTTAATTAAAATACGAAAATAATAATTAAATAATAATAAAAAACTATTTTTGTTATTTTTCAATGAAAGATAGAAAAATTTAGAGTAAAAATAATAAAAAACAAAAAGTGACAAAGGTGAGATTCAAACTCTCAACCTCTCACACTCACAACTCCTTACACATGTCCTCTTGCCAATTGTGCCATTTTATTTATTAGAAAAAAAAATGCATGCCATATGATATTTACCTGCAAAAAGTCAAACGACTACACAAATTTGTTAGTAATTGATTAAATGCAATAAAAATGCAATGAAATGCGATGACAAATCTTAGGGCAAAATTTGGGGTATTACAGTTGCCCCTATTTAAATAACTTCACCGGGTGATTCGAGCAACGGAGACTCGAGAAATCGTGGTGGAGGGATTTAAATACAGATAACCGAAAATTTTGCCTTTAGACGCAGTGCTATGCAATGATATGGACAAAACAAAACAAACTATAATGCTAAATCTGATATGATGCGTATGATGAAAAATGACAAATGCACGGATACAGACGAAACAACGTCACAGGGGACGGCCCATCAAGGAATTGCACTAGGGAAGAAGACATGTCATATCTGGAAGAACATCGGGTAGACACGACACAGAATTGTTGATAGGTGCCAAGTAAATTAGAAATTGTCCGCAAGGTAAGACGCGGGTAAAACACGAGCTCAGGAGAAAAACGCAAATGGGGATAAAACACCATGGTGTTAGGTAAACCCAGGAATATCTGGTAAACGGGGAATAAAACACCCGGGATAAAAGGTACATGGGGGATAAAACACCCAAGGATAGAAGGTGAATGGGGAGTAAAGCACCCAAGATAGAAATGTAAATGGGGAGTAAAGCACCCAGGATAGAAATGTAAATGGGGAGTAAAGCACCCAAGATAAAAATGTAAATGGGGAGTAAAGCACCCAAGATAAAAATGTAAATGGGGAGTAAAGAACCCAAGATAGAAATGTAAATGGGGAGTAAAACACCCAAGCTAGAAATGTAAATGGGGAGTAAAGCACCCAAGATAGAAAGGTAAATGGGGAATAAAGCACCCAAGATAGAAATGTAAATGGGGAGTAAAGCACCCAAGATAGAAATGTAAATGGGGAATAAAGCACCCAAGATATGCACATGTATAGGAATTATGCTATGAGATATGATCAAATGCAAATGCAGACATCGACGACAAGGCTCGACTCTTTCGGTGAGATGACAAAACTGGAGGACTGATTCCTCAACACGGAGATCACTGTCATTCTGTTAAACTGTATCAAGTTGATAGTCACTGTAGGAATGATGAATAACTGCTTAGGGATTATGCAAGTAAACTGCCCCAGGTCAAATGAATTGATAATTGCTTCAGCTGTCTGATTCGTGGAATCGACTGTTTTGCTGTATCCTCGGAGGGCTTGCCCTAGTCTGAGTCTTGAACAATTCTCTGGATAAACCAAATCTGAGAAGATATTGCCTTGAACAAATCTTGAACTGATTCTTTGACAGGATGTAAAAGGAACTTGCCCCTGATAAGATCACTTGACCAAGTTTCTCATTGTTTGAAAATTCCTTAGAGGAAAGCCAGTTTGCAAACAAAAATATTCATACAAACATGGTAATGCAAAGTTCATGCGATTTTTGAAAAATTATTTTTGAAAGATGGAAAATACATGAGTCGTTAGTCAGAACAAGGCGGTTCAAGACACTCAAAGTTTAAAATAAAAGTGTATTGCCAAAATAAATGATTCGCAAGGATCTTTTGGAGTCAGGTTACGCAACCTTGTTGTAGTATACTTTCAAAATAACCTTGCTTCAATTAGGTCTTTTGAGGGTTGTAATGTGGCCTGGTTCACGGTTTATGAAACAAAAGATAAAGGCTCAAAATTTATTTGTACCCACCCAATCTACGTGATGATCTTCAGTCCTATGCTCAGTTAACTCATACTATGCATTCAGGTTCCCATAAGTTAGGGATTTCATTGATCGTAGCAATGATGACTCAGAAGTCAAAGGGACCTATGAAAAGGCAGCCACTACTCCCCTATAACATTTGATTATTTTGACATTGAGGATTTTCAAGATAAGGATTTAAAATCTCTTTGTATTATCCCTAAATTTTGCCAGAACTGTTTATTTTAGAGTTTACAGTCAGCGGGATGCCCCAGTTTTGCCTAAGTCTCCTTCGTAGGTTTTAACTTAGCGGGCTTCTTTTGATTATTTTTTTGTGTGAAGGAAAGTGACTGTTTGATTTTAATGATTACGGTGAACCATCATCGACCTTTTGATTAGAAAACATCTTCGACACTTGTTTGACGTGTGCGAAGGAAAATTTGTTAATGAAAGGTGTATCGTATGAACACACAACCAAGTTAACTGAGAACTACCCATCCCAAGGTTAAAATTGTGGGTTTTTTGTAACGAAAGGAACTCCAACTTCTAGGCTCGAAGGGGGTAACGAGGGATTAACTTCCTTATTTCTCCAGTGTTTGGGAATTGAAACAATGCCTTACATCGTCAATAAGGTTTGATTGAAAGCATACTGACAGCAATTATGGGTATAACGTTTTCGTCATCCTCCCTCCGATCTTAGCATATCAAAATTTTGGACAAGAAGTAAACATTTGAAAAATAAAGCATAAAGATGCAAATAAATGGACGAAAATGAATTGAATCAAAAGTCGCAATGCTTATTTCATTAATGAAAGTACAAACATAATTGAAAGCAAACAACTTAAACAAAATAAGGAAAGTGCAAACAACGAGAAACAAAAGGCCTAGTGACAAAACTTCATTTCTGATGTACTGGCAAGGGATTTTTCTGAACATCCGGATGACTGTCTGTAAAATCAAGTATTCCAATTCTAACCAATTCACATACTCTAGCCTTCAATGCAAAACAATGCTCCAAGTCATGGCCTGGGGCACCCTCATGGGAAGCACAATGGAGATCAGCCCTAAATCCAGCCGGAGGATTAAGAGGAGGTGGTAAAGCCTTTGTAGTAATCAGTCCTTGCCGGACTAAGTCAGGATATAGCTCTGTGTAAGTCATGAGAATTGACTCCTGTTCCGTTTCTGGTCTGATATCTGTGTCGAGGAATCAGCTTGACGACTCAAAGGTACACTAGAAGACGATAGGACCAAGAAGGAGAAACTGGGGGATAAATGCAATGCAAAAATGTGATGCTAATGCCATGCAATGGTCTCAAGAATTTCAACGGTCGATTGCAAACATTCCCTTTTAGGAAAGCGAGAAAAGCTGTTAGACTTTAAAATGTAGGACTCTTTTGAATTCCTTGAAACTAGAAATGATATGATGCTTTATGGATGCAAAGCACAAACGCACATAAGAAAACAAAGGTCCTAATTTTAGAGGAACAATGAATGGAGTCAAGGTCTACCCTTCCCAAAGTGGTGTGTACTATAGATTAATTGTACCTGCAGAACAAGGGTTCTAAAAAGTGCCCAAAGTCATCAGCCCATCTTTTGGATATTATCAACTTCTCGACTGACTTAAGGGTCGATAATATTCTCAAGAGAACCTCGTTCGAGCGTAGTATCGCGTAGCAACCATTGTAGGACTACTCCCACATAGTTCCCGCACTACGTCCTATATAAGGTCAAGATGGTGTAAAGGTACTACGGTTCCCAGTATCACAGACTCCAATCGATAACGGTAAAAGTTTTCACGACTACACTCGATCAACCGAACCATTTTCGAAAGTGTCTCAACTGAGCGGTGATTCTCGATTTAGCTTAGTCGGGACTCACTCCCTATAAGCCTCGTCGAATATATTAGCCATCCTATCATAAGGTCGCTCAAGTCCGGGTGTAGGACTTATCTCACAACACAGTAACTCCAAGTAAGGTACCCCAATATATACATACAAGTGAGCAAAATATATAATAAAACAAATATATAAAGAAAAATAAACAAAATAGGGATAACCCTCAATAGTTAGGACTCCCCAGTGAAGTCGCCATCTTCTGTTGTGGTGAAATTTGGATGTCAAGCTATTGATTAACTTGAATCTTAATTCATTTACAACCGGTCTTTGATTTATCTGAAGGAAAGGTTAAAGAAAGGAAAAACCTAAAAGGGAGAGATCTAAGGTTCGGGGGTTGGTTAAATTTAGGGAAGGTATTAGCACCCTAAACTTCCGTAGTACTCTACGGGAACCTTTTGTTTATTTTTTTTTATTTATTTCATTAATTATTTTGCTTTAGGGTATATACAAAGGATTGAAAATTAAAAAGACCTAGGGTTAATTCTAAGTTTACTCGGCAAGACATTGCATCTTGTGCCTACATATCCTTACGGGAGTGGAATCAGAGTAACTGTAGTTCCCCTCAAAAGGGAGGTTAGAAACGTCTTGACTGTGGCCAAGGTTTCAATGGGGAATAAACGTATCTTAGGGACACGCTTACGCGGAGTGTAGAAACTCCAATATCTATGTTGTAAATTGTTAAGTGAATTAGGGTTAGGTTAGGGATTCCGCGGCGGGAAACCTTAAAATGAGTGCGGCGACTCTTTGACCTAAAGGTAGGGGTAGTTTTGTAATTTTTGTCCACGGCGAGACATTCGTGAAAAGTTAGGGTTTGTAAAGGGTTTGAAGTTTTGAGGACTATTGGTGCGGCGGCCAAACGGCTAGACCTAATCCTTCGGAGGAATGCAATGGGACAAATTAACGATGCAGATGCGAGAATTTAAACCATACAAACAGCAGAAATTAAAGTGCGGAAAGGTAAACGCAATAATTTGTTCGCGAAGTTACAAATGAGAAACAGATACAATTATAATACAACTTGAATTGAAAAACACATTAAAATAGCTAATAGCAACGTAACAAGCTGCACATTGAATACACAAAGTTAGTAGACAGAGTCAGACAATAATCAGACGAGTTATGAAACGAAAGTGCGAAAGTTATAGATATTCTTTGTTGTTTATTTGTGATATATAAAAAAGCTTTTGATTTAAGTTAAAAAAGAGGTTTTAATATTATTAAAAAAAATTTTCAAAAATAGTCTTAATTTAATTATCTAACAAAAAGGTTTTATTTTTAAAAAAAAAAGGTTTAATGTTATTATTATAAAAAAGATTTTAGTTATTATTTTAAATTTATCTAAAAAAAAGTTTTTCTTAAAAATAATAGGTTTTCATATTAATTTGGAAAAGATGTTAATGTTATTTATTTTAAAAAAACAGATTTTTATATTATAACAAGTTTTAATAATAATAATACTAATAATAATAATAATAATAATGATAATAATAATAAATAATGATAATAATAATAAATAATGATAATAATAATGATACTAATAATAATAATAATAATAAATAATGATAATAATAATACTAATAATAATAATAATAATAAAGCAATAATGAATTTTAAATGTGCCAAATAACCCAACAATGTTGCTAACGCAGAAATGCGCTCAGCGCAACCAGATCTAAATCGGACGAAACAAAATTTATCGCAAAGAAAAAGAAGTTAAGCAAAAAAACAGTATTATTGCTCACACAAAAATGCGATCATCGCAACCAGATCGAACTAACACAAATGTCACGCGTCATGCACACAAATGTGCAAACATCATATCGATATAATTCGATCAAAAATTAATCTTATATATATATATATATATATATATATATATATATATATATATATATATATATATATATATATATATATATATATATATATATATATATATATATATATATATATATATATATATATATATATATATATATATATATATATATATATATATATATATAAACTCTAACAATTTAAAAATTATAAATATATAAACGTAACAGTAATAAATAAAGAAAAAGAAATAACGGTAATAGATGAAGAAAAAGAAATAACGGTAAAAGATGAAGAAAAAGAAACAACAGTAATAGATGAAGGAAAAGAAATAACGGTAAACGATGAAGAAAAAGAAACAACGGTAAACGGCACTCACTCCTCTTAGGTTTTTTTCATTCTCCCCCTTTCAACAAGGCAACACATGTATATATAGGGAACAAATTAGGGTTAACACCAAATTGTCAATAATGTCCCTAAAGCCCATTTTAAAGCCCAAACTAAATAATTAGTTAAGAAAAAATAAAATTTAAATAATTTAAAATAATTAAAATAAACTTAAAATAAAAACTAAAAATCCTATTGATTCCTAAAATCAAAAATATTATAAAAAGAACAAAAAATTTTCCAATATTTTTTATTTTATGATTTTTTGGATATTTTTATGAATAATTTAGAAAAAAGTGAAAAAATAATATTTTAAAAAATGATTTAATTAAAATACGAAAATAATAATTAAATAATAATAAAAAACTACTTTTGTTATTTTTTAATGAAAGATAGAAAAATTTAGAGTAAAAATAATAAAAAACAAAAAGTGACAAAGGTGAGATTCAAACTCTCAACCTCTCACACTCACAACTCCTTACACATGTCCTCTTGCCAATTGTGCCATTTTATTTATTAGAAAAAAAAATGCATGCCATATGATATTTACCTGCAAAAAGTCAAACGACTACACAAATTTGTTAGTAATTGATTAAATGCAATAAAAATGCAATGAAATGCGATGACAAATCTTAGGGCAAAATTTGGGGTATTACAGGGATACTTGTCCGAAGCAGCATTTGGTGATGTTCTGCAGAAGAATGACCGCATATGTCCATAATGACAAGCTTATGATCCACTGTTTTCAGGATAGTCTGAGTGGGGCATCGTTGAGTTGGTATATGCAGTTGGAGAGTGGTTGCATCCAATCATGGTCAGATCTAGTAAATGCCTTTGTGAAGCAGTACAACTACAATCTCGACATGGCTCCCAGTCGTATAAAGTTGCAAGAATTATCTCAGGCGGACAATGAATCCTTCAGAGGGTATGTGCATAGATGGAGAGAATTCGCAGCTCGCGTTCAGCCACCACTTCTGGACAGAGAATTGGTTGGCATGCTCATGGATACTTTGCAAGGCCATTACTTCAACAAGATGGTTGGTAGTGGGACAAAAAACTTTTCTGACTTGATGATAATAGGGGAACGTTGTCGCTACTGCGAAAATCGGCGCCGGCTTGACAGGAGAGTCGCCACCGTGCGTTATTTATCCCTCAGAGCGGGAAAGGAAACGCTCGAAGTAAACCTCGCAAAGACGGGAAAAGGTATGGTCATCGCAACCGAAATCTGGATTCGGGAGTCGGTTACGCAAGGGGAAGGTATTAGCACCCCTCACGTCCATCGTACTCGATGGGATCCACGCTTGGTGTTTATAGGTAAAAGGGTGTATTATCTATCTACGCTAATGGCTGGTCTGAAAAGAAAATAAAAGGACAGGACTCGACAGAACATACGGTGTTCTGGGCCTACGTATTCCCTCGTGCAATGGGAAAGTCAGAGTCAACGTAGTTCGACTGCCTACGTCTAGACCGGGAAAAGGTTGCTCGCCAGGACATCGCGTCCTGTGCCTACGTACTTCCATCTGGTATGAAAGATCAGAGCAAACGTAGTTCGACTAACTACGGGTAAACAGGGGACTCTCACACAGCAGTGAGAAAGCAAACTGGTCCTAAAGGTTCGGGAACCTACAAATACGATCTGGTCTCAAATGCGCTCAGGCCAGAGAAAGGGGTAACAATTAGTCGTTAGCGGGAAAGTCTCGATCGCACAGCCGCGAGAGAACAATGGTTAGTCGTTAGCGTGCTCGCTAGGATATCGCATCCTATGCCTACATATCTTCGTCTGGTACGAAGAATCAGAGCAGCTGTAGTTCAGCTAACTACGGATCAAGCTGCTCAAAAGCTCCTACAGAAAGGAAAGGGAAACCCTAAAACTATAGCTGAGAAACAGGGGAATCTACCTACTGCTATCACACCTGGTTGACCATCCTAATGTCTATCATAACAACTCCGCAGCGGAGAAGTCAGAGCTCCTAAGGGATCATGGCAACAGGACTGAACTACAAACAAGAAACTGCAAAGTAAAGAAATACTGAGATTATGCATGAATGCAACAACTAGACAAACAAGGCGCGAAGGCCGCAAACCACAGAGGCAAGGGAGCTCAGCTCTACCAAATACCAACAAGCAAAGCCACTCAATAACAAACAAGCAGAAGGAGGACCACCTCAACTTCTCATGCACACAAAGTCTACTTCTAAGATGCACCTATTCAGAACTATCTAGATGAATACCTAAGTCTAATGCAACATAACATCACACAAGTCAAACACTCCAAAGAGAAGGCTAGCTAACCTGACAAGCCTCTATCTACAAAACGAGAAACTACTCCTGGGCAAGGCCCCTAACAAACCTGGAACAAGCTCCTAATCTATCTCTAAACAAAACTCTATACAAAACCCTAAGCAAAGATCTAAGCAAAAATCTAATCAAAACCCTAAGCAAGAGGAATCAATCCCAGTCTCCAAGCTTCAGAACAAGCTTACCAAGGAAAGGGAGCTAAGCAGACAAGCTCATAGTGCCTTCCTCAGGAAAGTACCAGGAGGTTACTACTCAGGAGTCATATCCTATGCGGCTCGACAACTGTGATCAGTTTACATTCCTCCTCAGGAGAAATTAAACTCACATGAAGGCTCCGGCATCACTGGATACTTGAGAAAACCTATATGTACTAAGGGAACTAAGTGAACATACTCATAGGACCTTCCTCAGGAAAGTGCTAGGAGGCTGACACTTAGGAATTGTATCCTACGTGGCTCAACAACTGTGATCAGTTTACATTCCTCCTCAGGAGAAATTAAACTCACAAGTTGGATCCAACATCACTGGATACTTAAGAAATCCTAGATAAACTAATGGAACTAAGTGAATAGATCCATAGGACCTTCCTCAGGAAAGTACTAGGAGGCTTCCACTTAGGAATCGTATCCCACGTGGCTCAACAACATGTGATCAGTTTACATTCCTCCTCAGGAGAAATTAAACTCACAAGTCGGCTCCGACATCATTGGATACTTACGAAAGAGGTGAGAAGAAAGAATGAAAGTCATTCATAGTGCCTTCCTCAGGAAAGTACCATAAACTCCCTTCAAACTTCAGGATCTCGAACCTCACAAACAGACAACAAGCTCCTAGACTAAGCCTCAATCCACTGCATCCTTGCAAGCTCCAACAGGACTGCAACCAGCTCCTATCCTTGAGAAGAACCCACAGGCCAACAAACCACAAGAGACTATCTCTGAAGTTCAACCACAGTTGAACTTCAAAGTCAGAAGTCATCAAGACTTCTCCTATCTTCAGGCTCAGACAAATCATATCAGAACATCCTACCAAAATCTATCAAAAATCTATGGGGAACCTACATGGCTCTAGGATAACATACTGAAAAATCAGAACAAAATTCAACACCAGGTGAAAGAACCAAAATCAGCAACACAGACATATCCACAAACCAATTTATTCAACATCAATAACAGTGAAAAAAAATGCAATAAAAATGAAAATGCATGGTTAAGCTAATGTTTTTATACTATAAAATTCTACACTGAATTACGAGTCTACATAAAAAAGAACGGAATTATTCGACTAAATCTACTATTTTTTATTAATTTTCTAATGACATGTATGCACTAAAAATATTAAAAGAATCACTTAAATGAAAAATATACCAAAAAAATAACAAACAAAAATAAAATGTCATTTTTATTTTTATTTAATTTTCTAGGAATTATGATGTAATGGTAGAAAAAAGAAGAGTCAAAAAAACAATTATTTTCATTTTATTAGGAATTTTCTAATGCAAAAAAATATTAAAAAAGGAATTAACAAAACAAAAATTGAAATAAACTGGAGGGGGGTGCTAACAGCAAGACTTATGAGTTATTAATGCATTGGGCCCTAAAGATGGGGGTGCTAACAGTAAATGGGCGCATGGCCCAGCACTACCAGAAACTCATCACCAAAAAAAATAGAAGAAAAACGCAGGGGGTGCAGCCTAGCAGATTTTCCAGTTATTATTTCACTGGGCTTACGCCCAGGGGGTGCAGAAAGCAATTGGGCATGAGGCCCACATCAATTCACTCTGTCTCTCACACGGGGGGGGGGGGGGGGGAATTGAGCAGATGGGGTGTGCGCTTCAGCAAATGCGCTTGGGCTTAGCCCAATACCCTAACCCTAATCCACTTATTCAGTGAACAAAACTTAATTCCTCTCCCAAACCCTAATTACTGTTCATCAAATTGAGCCAGCCGTCTCCTTCGTCTTCCTCACCCTATCTCTTCTCTGCAACCCTAAGTTCTAACCTCTCTCCCTCATTCAATCTCTTCACAAAGTTTGACACTAAACCCAAATCTTAACAAAACTCCGACCCAATCCCATGCTCAAACTGAGTTCTAGATGAAACAAAACAAATCGATACGTCCTAGCAATCAAAGGAAAACATACCTGGATACGAACTGCTTGTGAATCTCTGGGAGCTTGCTCAAAAACACTTGGTGATCTCAAGATGTTACGCCAAAACTGGAGAACCTTGGCGTGAGTTCTTGAATCTCTTTCGAAGATCTTCTGGTGAGCGGTGAACGCGAGGAGGATTCTTGAAGATCGGACGAAGAACGAAGGATGAAGTATCTGAGTTCTGGCGATTTCTCTGATGGCGGTTATGATGATGAACGCGTTGGACGCTTGATTGAGTTCTGAGGATCTTGATGCAGATTCTGGAAACTCTTCATTGTTGAAGATTTGGATGATGTGATGAAGCTGGGAGGAATACGTCAAAAACCTGGAAAATAGGCAAGAACTGTTGCAGATCTTGAGGAGGATCGGAGTGGATTAGAGTACGAATTTGGGATTTCTGGACAGTTTGCAGATTCCGGTGAGTTCTCCGGCGAACTGTGGATGAAGGCGAACGGAGAGGATCGGAGACGATCGGAGAAGAAAGGAGGAAGAAAATGGATTTCTGGCGTTTCTTGGGTGTTTGGGGATTCCGGCGAGAAAGACGGTGGCCGGAGGACGTTGGACGGCGGCTCAGGGCGTCTGTATGCCCGGCGGCGAAGTCCCGGCGATGCTCCGGTGACTGGCTGTGGTGGCGCCAAGTGTCTCAAGGACTGATGTAGGTGCAACGCGTGGCGCGCATGCACAGAGAGAGAGAGGAAGCGGTGGCTGAGTGGGACGCGTGGCGTAAGCTGGGGCTTCTGAGTTGATGTGGTGGCGTGATTAATGCGCAACGCGTGGGCCAACCCTTTTAGCAACACGTGGCGAGCCGGTATATAAACTGAGAAAATCCCTGGAATCTTCTAGAAAGTTCTAGGGAAAATTGGACAAAAATGGACTTTTCTGGACATTTCCTGGACTTGCGTTGATGGGCCCTGACTGCAATTAGCTGGATAATGAGCCCAAACAAAAAACACTGATAGTGGATTAAATGACTAATGAATGTGTCAACGTGGATTAGACTAATTAATGAACTAACAGCCTAATGAATTAATATGGAAATGATGATTTAACGATGGACTAAAGTGGATTAGTGAAATGGACTAACGACAATGATTAAACTGAATTGATTAACTAATTAACCTAATTAATCTAATCTACTCAACCAACATCTAAAACTATTAAAACTAATCTAAAAATTAAAATCTATTAATTCTATTTAACTGATAAGAAAAATTTATTAAAAGATATTTTCTATTAAAACTATATTAACATAAAAGAAAAATCTATAATATTTTCTATATTATCTAAAAAAAAACAATTAAAACTATTTTTAAAATCTATATAAAATTCTAAAAATCTATTTAAAAATTCTATAAAATTCTAAACTATTAACATCTATTATTAATAAAAAGAAGAAAAAAAAAACTATATTATCCTCTAAAACAATTATACCTATTTTAAAATCTATATAAAATTCTAAAAAAGATTTAAAAAACTATTAAAAAATACAAAAACTCTATTTAAATTCCAGAAAAATCTATAAAGCCTATCTAAAATTCACAAAAGTCTATAAAAATCCTAAAAATGCAGATGAATGCAAATGACCGCCATAGAAGAGCGCACGAGACCAGATCGAATCGAACAGAGACCCCTGGGCATCAGAATATCATCAAAATCACTGTGCAAGCTAAAAATCACCGAGGAGCGCACAATTTCCCGAAAATAAAACCCTGGTGATCTGGACTGGATCTGCCATATCTGATAGACGAAAAATCAAGCTGTAAACTCTGATATCCTCCGCTTGTGCACAAATATCACACGTCTGATTTGCGAATATGAAATTAAACCACGAGTCAGATAGGAGAATCGGTTGGGTCAAATTTTAGGGTGCAACAGCTGCCCCTATTCAAGCGACTTGGACCTGAAGGGTTTGAAGAGCGCTCAGCCTTCAAACATTCAGAGGTACGAGACGGTTGAATACAAATAAAACCCGAAAATTTGCCAACCGCGAGTATATACTGTAAACTGCTTGGGGAATAAAGTCCAGACAACCGAGTCCGGTCATTACGGCACCAACTGATTAATCATCTGATAAAGAACTCCTGATTTGAATACCCGTTGCTTGTGATACCCCATGTAACAGAACCCGAGGGCTGCAACAAAATACCTGATCCTCTCACATTGCTTACTGATAGGCAGGAAGAGAAATATACTCACATCGCCCAAAGGTGGACGGGAAGACACCCTGATTGAATACTCACCTCGTCTAATGATAGACGGAAAGACAACATTAATCTCCATATTCGCATCGTCTAAGGATAGACGGGATCATCCTGATTGATGAACAAATCAATATTCACATCGTCTAAGGGTAGACGGGATCATCCTGATCGATGAACAAATCAATATTCACATCGTCTACTGATAGACGGGAAGAAATAATCTCCAAATTCACATCGTCTACTGATAGACGGGAAGAAATAATCTCTGAATTCACATCGTCTACTGATAGACGGGAAGAAATAATCTTCAAATTCACATCGTCCACTGATAGACGGGAAGAAATAATCTCCGAATTCACATCGTCTACTGATAGACGGGAAGAAATAATCTTCAAATTCACATCGTCCACTGCTAGACGGGAAGAAATAATCTCCGAATTCGCACATCGTCTAAGGGTAGACGGAAAGACACCATTAATCTCCATATTCACATCGTCTAAGGATAGACGGGAAGAAATAATCTTCAAATTCACATCGTCCACTGCTAGACGGGAAGAAATAATCTCCGAATTCGCACATCGTCTAAGGGTAGACGGAAAGACACCATTAATCTCCATATTCACATCGTCTAAGGATAGACGGGAAGAAATAATCTTCAAATTCACATCGTCCACTGCTAGACGGGAAGAAATAATCTCTGAATTCGCACATCGTCTAAGGGTAGACGGAAAGACACCATTAATCTCCATATTCACATCGTCTAAGGATAGACGGCATCATCCTGATTGATGAACAAATCAATATTCTCATCGTCTAAGGGTAGACGGGATCATCCTGACTGATGAAACAAAACAATTCTCATCGTCTAAGGGTAGACGGAAAGAAATAATCTCCGTACTTGCATCGTCTAAGGGTAGACGGGAAGACACCATAACGAAATTCAACACCATCCTTTCAGAATCCTTCCGTCTACGGGACTTGATGGAAAGAACAATATCCTTGAAGGGGCCACATCGTCAGTGTGGACTGACGGGAAGAAAGCCACCTTTTTAAGGAACCATGTCGTCAATAAGAATCGACAATCACGAAAACTGAACATTCTTCGAAGAGCCCCGACATCAATAAGGATTGACAGTCAGGAAAGTACCTCTTGAAACGTCATTTCATCCAATAACCAGAAAGAAAACCAATGTCCAAAGTATCGTTCTGAAACCCCTCAACAACCAAAGATAGCCGGAGAAGACTCGCTGGGGAAACACCTCATCGTACATATGATCTGGCAATAAGAAACCCGCTGAACAGTAGCTCGGAACTTCACATCGTCTGCTGACAGACGGAAAGGAAAGCCACTTGCTAGAAAAACTCTATTCTGAACCCTATTGAAAATCCACCAAAACTTCACATCGTCTACTGATAGACGGGAAGAAAACCATATTCGTACTCAAGACGTCTAATGGTAGACGGAGAAATCCACTTATCGAAGGAACACATCGTCAATATGAATTGACGGGAAGAAAAGTCTGTCGATATCAGATGACTGCTCGATCAAAGCATAATTGTTGTAAGATCTGATACAAATAATCCGCTGAATCGTCTGAATACTGTTGCTGGATAAATGCCCCTGAACTGATCACAGAGTAACTCACGCGTCATGTGAGGCTGATAGAAACTCTGACTTATGCTTCGTATGCATATGCAAATGCTTTAATCTTTCTACAGCGTAATGCTCCATTCTGGATAGAAATGCTACGCATTTTGACAATGATATGCAAGTATGATGCAAATATGATGCATGCAATATGCTAACGCAGGCTCGAGCTGCCGGAGAAGGCCGGGTACAGAACCACTTCAGCAAAATAAATGCTGAAGGCGAGGCCAACTCTGCTGGGGATAAACTGGATATCACTGAATTATCCCGGCAAAATAAATGCTGGGAGAGTGAAATCAACTCTGCTGGGGCTATTGGGAACTTAACCGAACACCTCGACGAAGTAACACCCTGCTGGGGTATATAACTTCGCTGTGAAATAGCAGACGTGCTGAATATGATTAGACTCCTCTAGGGATAGCTTATCCATGCCAATGACAAATTGGACTTCGCTGGAGAAAATGGAGGGAGTCCTCCTGCGCGCTGATGAAACTCGGATCTGGAAATTGATGCGCCAACACGGATGGGCTTCACAGTAATCGCAAACATGGATTTGAACTCTTAGGCTGTCCGTGATGGGTCAGGTACAACTGACGCTGGAAAACATTCTTCCTGAATACACAACCTTTCAGTGAAGAGTCAAGGGATAGTAACACGACTTCCCGCAATCATCTTGCTCTTGAAAATCGACTGCATCTGCTCGAATAACTCTGAATGGCCTTGCTGGTACGGAGAAGACCAATCCTTTCTCTTCTGATATGCCCCAGCCTACGGGACCTCTGTGGGGATAGTCCTTGAAAGGAAATCTGCAAATCTGAGCCCTGATGGTCTGATATAACATGCCCCAGCGTTCTGAGCTTCCGAGAGACACTTCACCTCAAATGCTCCTCGAATAACTTCTGCGCGCTTAAGATGGTCTGCCCCTGACTGCAATGACCTTGCCCCGATTATCTGATCCAGAGCAGTACCTCTACGAGAGATTTGCCAAATCTCGACCTGACTGCCCCAGGATAACTGATTTCGAAAAGCTGACCCGACTGGGGATCACAATAATAGCTTGTCCCTGCTCTCGGAACATTCGGGCGTTCTGCATTCTATCTTGACCATACTTTCCACTGTAGGAAGCTTTTCTGCTGTCAAGCGTTTACTCGCAAGTAAAACAAGTTGTTCTGCATAAAAGATGTATTAATGCAACACATATGACAGCTTTGACATCCAATCTGTTCACTGGGAAAAGGAAAAACAGTTTATAGCATATAATGCATAAAACATTTATCAACATCAGTACCAACATGGTAAGAGGAACCTTTTAAGAGTCAGAATCGACGCGACCTTTACCGGAGTATGCTTTCGAAACAACCTGCTTCAATTAGGACTTTTGGAGGTTGTAACGTGGTCAAGTTCATGGTTTCGAAAGAAAGGATAACGGCTCAAAGTTTACTTTTAACCCACCCATTCTCCTTGATGTTCTCCCATCTTACGTTCAGCTAATTCTACCTTAGCGCCTACCTCTCAGAGGCTGAAAAAATAGGAATGATAGTTCGAGAAACTTTTGGATTTTGGAGTGACAGCCACCCACTTTTCGTCTTTAACACTTGAGGTCACACGACTCGTATTTCCATCGAAGCTTTTTCTTTTGATCCTTTTCATCTTTTTCTTTTCATATCCCTAACTTTTGCCTGGACTGACTCCTTTTGAGTTTCTTTTGATTTTTTTTTTTTTTTTAAATCCAGCGGGATGCCCTCATTTTTGCCTAAGTCATTTGTTTTGAAGTTTTCTTGACTTAGCGGGCTTTTGATTCTTTTTCATTTTTTCCTTTCGAACAAGTCGTGTGACACTGGTTGCCTGACTCTTTGGGAAACAATGTGACTGCCCCACTCTGGGTAGAACCCTTATGGTTTTTTTTTTAGGCACGACCTCTAGGGACGTGATTGATCCTCGAACGGACACTCCTTTTGCAATTTGGACGCTCGGTCAAATTAGCTAACACCTACCCTGCCCCAGGTTGAGATTGAGGGTTTTTCATTCATAGAAAGAAACTCCTACTACAAGGCCCAAAGGGGTTGACAAGGGATTATCTTCCTTATATCACCGGTGTTTAGGGGTTTGAAACAATGCCTGTACATCATCAACAGGTTTTATCTCAAAAGCATACAATATCGGTAGTTGCATGTCGGTCATTTTCGTCATCCTCCCCAAATTCTTCTTAACCAAGCGTTGGACATTTGCAAAAACAGTTAGTGAACACGAATGGATCAAAACATGCATATTTATTTCATTATCATCAATTGAATGAAAACAACAAGTTTTACAAACAAGATTACAAATTCAAACAGGAAAGCAACTACAAATGTAAAGAAATGACAAGCTAAAACAAAGAAAATATGCTAGCTTCCGAGAACCGGGCTTTCATATCTGCCCTGCTGCTGAACCAGCTATCTTTATTAGAGGCAATTCGATGCTGTCCTGATCTGCTTTCAACGACCCAGCCAAATTATAGAGCCCTTCCTCCTTCATTCAGATGATTCTAGGACCTCCCGGCCCGAAGCTGATTGCTGCACTATCAAGCAGATCCTGCACTTTGTGCTTAAAAGCATGGCAACCTTCTATATCGTGACCCGGAGCTCCAGAATGAAACCCACAGTGCCTGCTTGCATCATAACCAAACGGGGGAGCTCCCGTTATTGGTGCCAGAGTTCTTTTCTCTACCAGATTCAATCCCAACAATGTCTGCAACAAATCGGCATATGTTGAGGGAGGCTTCTCAAACACTCTTCTCGGTTTACTACCCTGGAATCTTCGTTGAGCCTGCTGTGCCCCCTGCTGAGGCTGCTGCTGCTGGTATCGGGTTGACCCTTGAACACCCTTTGTATCAAATGCAACATTGGTTTCTTGACCTTCAATGTATTGATTAACGCCCTCCTTATGCTTAGCCATTTTCTTTCTCAGATCTGCCCCAAGGATAGGCAACAGTTGTGGGCCTGGAGACTCTGAGGCCATGGAGTCCAGGATACGCTTCTGACCCACTGCAGCTTTAGAAACATCTGTCATTTTAGCATCGATCGAGACAGGAGCAATATGCACCGATACGCCGCCCGGCGTGAATTCAATATCGTGCGAGTCAATCAGGTCTTGAACATTGTGCTTAAAAGCATGACAACCTTCGATGTCGTGTCCGAATGCCCCGGAATGAAATTCACATTGCTTATTGGCATCGTACCCATGAGGAAACACTCTCGTTGGTGGTGCCAACGTTCTCTTCTCAACCAGATTAAACCTCAATAAGGTCTGCAAGAGCTCAGCATAGGTCATAGGTGGTGCCTCAAACATTCTCTTTGGTTTCCCTTCCTGGACCCTCCGTTGAGCCAGATGCATCTTCTGTTGCTGCTGCTCAGGTTCCACATGCACAGGTGGCGCGAGCTTCTTCATTGCGGCTTCAAATAGCTGATCGTCTTCTTTTCTAAGCACATTCTTGACTACCTCCATGATCAAGCTCATTTGGGTCTTCAGCTGACTGTTCTCCTCTTTGAGAATCTTCTGCTCCAAACGCATCTCTTGCATGTCTCTCATCATCTGCCCCAGCTGGCTTTGGACTTCAATCAATTCAAACTGACTCTGTTCCATATCTCTGAAGGAGTTCCTGCAACAAACTGGGACGATGAGGAAATAAGGCCCACGGTTCTGATATACCTGTTAAATGATAATGCAGCGTGGAAAGCAAACACACATTCATAACGAGATAAAGAGAAACTCAAGCTATAAGCACACAGACGAACATCTCCCACACATGTACAACCAACAAAATCAGCAGATAAGCACAAATGAGTATGAATATAACGACCCCAGCCAACAATCCTGGTGGTGGCCGGCAGACACTAGTGCACAAAAGCTAAACGGATTAAGCAGAGAACACAGATGCGACATCCGGCGCAAAAACCTCTAGAAACTTCTCCCATACCCAACTGAACTTTCTGATTGACAATCTTCAGAGCACACACTTCCTGTGGAGTCCTCCATGACATTAACTGACGAACCCACACAACTGGAGGATGGAAAATCATTAATCTGAACAAAACCCTGAGAAGTGATGCAAATCCGGTTAGAGTCTAACAGATCCTGAACCTGACTTCTAAGCACCTTACAATCATTTGTTGAATGCCCCTGTGCCCCAACATGGTACTCACAGCGGGCGCTGGCATCAAAACCTGGAGGATATGGTGGAATCACCGACTTAGTCTCTTTCGGCACTATCAATCCACTTCTGACCAGATCTGGCAACAACTGACTGTACGATACTGGTAGTTGAGTAAACTGCCTTTCAGGCTTCCTTGGTCTTCGTGGAGCATGCTGACGCGATCGGCGGTAAGATGATTGTTGACTTGAAGTGTCTGAAAACTGATCCTGAGATGCTAGAGATTCTGAGGTGGCGTCATCTCCTTCCCACTCTTCTTGAGAACTGACAACTGACTCAATCTTATCAACTGGGACGTAAGGAACACCTCGAAACTTTCCACTCCTGAGTCCTCTCTCAACAATCTCTCCCAGCCTCATCAGGCCCACAAAGCTTGTGCAACTGAACAATTTGTCAAAATAGTGGCCTTTCAGAGTACTCAAGAAGATGTCAACCAGTTCCTTTTCCGGAAGCGGTGGTTGAACACTGGCAGCCAATTCTTTCCATCTTCGCAAATACCCTCTGAATGATTCATTCTCCGCCTGAGATAATTCTTGTAGATCTACGAGACTAGGAGTCAAATCCAAGTTGTAATCGTACTGCTTCATGAAAGCTCTGGCTAAATCCACCCAAGATCGAATCTGATTACTCTCCAATCGCACATACCACCTTAAGGATGTCCCAGTCAGGCTATACTGGAAGCAATGGATCATTAGTTGGTCATTTCGCACAAACGAAGTCATCCTTCGACAGAACATCACTAAATGCAACTTTGGACAGCTATCTCCCGTGTATTTTTCAAATTCCGGCATTTTGAACTTGTAAGGCAACACCAGGTCAGGAACCAAACACATGGCTACAGCATCCAGGTTAACGGCATCTTTCGCTTCCAAGGCTTTCATTTGCTCTTCCAATGCTCGGATTCTTCTACCATCGTCAAGAGCTCTTGGATCTACGAACCCGGTCACTGGAATATCTCTTCGGTAATTCATCACAGGGAAAGCAACACATTGATTGTTAACAGGAGGATAACGTTCATTTCGGGCAACGAACTGCTCATGTCGATCCCGGTTCTCAACAGTTGGCTGTACAACTTGGTCTGCAGTAAGATTGTTCGCTTGCGGGAAGCCTTCCATAGAATCATACTGATGGTTGGACGCCATAGTAAACCTTGTCAAAGTGTTAGGAGCCTGGAAATTGCCTTCAGCCATAGCTGCCAATTACCTGTAACGGACTACACTGCTCGATTCTGCTTAACTCTGCTTCAGCCCCTTGGTCGTCTTCAACACTCCACTCTTGCCTCAAACAATTCCCCGAGAATCACTGTCTGGTGAAAACAAAGGCTGGATAAGTGCTCTGACCTGCTAGAGAAATGCTATGCAGTATGATTTATGCAAACAGAAATACAAAAATGCTAACGTGCATGTGTGCCTTGGAGATATTTTCCCTCCAATTCCAGTGTCAGTGGTAGCAAGACGAGATAAACCATAAAGACAATATTTGGAAAAACCCTCATATATTGATTAGAACAGCAGTCTTGTCAAGAAGTTACATAACTATGCTCCATACAGCTGATATGATAAGGAGGATCCCAGCCAACATGCCTGGTGGTGATCTCAACATACAGAATACAAGAGAGAAATCAAATACGGGTACGGTTGCGGAAGTCCTCGACCATCTTCTTTGTCTCTGCATGATCTGGTTGATAAATCAAACCTTCTATCAGCCGATCCCTCTTCCTGACCGTCCCCTGGATGTCTCTGACAAAGTCTTCCCAAGCCTTATCATTGGCACCGTCCCCAGGTTTGGGTCTCTTGGCATCTGCTCTATGCTGGAAATCTTCCAAATTCTTCATGGCATCTGTCGACTTGCGCTCGGCCTCGTATCGGCGACAGGCTTCTTCTTCAAGCTCTTCATTCTTCACTTTGACCTGTTCTTCTAACTGAGCAATCTGTGTCTTCAGCTCTTCTTCCCGCTCTTTGCGCTTGGTCATAGTGAGATCCCAGTGTTCTCTGAACTTGGCTAGCTTTGTGTAGGCCCTTTCCAGCTCTTGCTTCTTGGTGGCCAACACACTACTAACTGAGTCCACATCTAACTCTAGACGCTTCTTGGTTTCAGTCAATTCCAATAGCGTAGTCTTCAGATGTTTCAGAGTTTCAGCCTGTTGCTTAGAAACATATCCTGTTTCAATCTTTTCATGCCGAAGCTGGGCATTCTCCTGCTCTAAAGCCTCTTTAGCCCTTGCTAGCTCTTCTTTCTCCGCAATCAGCTGCTTGTAGACCTGAATGTCCACAGTGGTGGGTTCCTCTACCGGAGGAGGATGCAATGGCTGAACCGCTGGATACGGCATAAGGAACTTCACAGCTCGCTCACGAATCCACTCCACATATGGGCCAGGAACTCGAGTATCCCCTCTGTTACCTGAAAGCTTCCCTCTCTTGTGCAAGTTTTTCCAGGCTTTCTCAAGTTTGGTCAGCATCTCTTTCCCTATTGCCCCAGTGAGATACAAAGATTCCTGTATCTCCTCGGGCTTTGGCGCTCCTTGAGGTATGTACCCAAATTGCTTGATCAATAAGGAAGGGTTATAGTTGACACACCCCTTCCTTCCCACTAAAGGAACATTCGGGAATCCTTCGCATTTGAGTATGACTTCAGCTCCAAATACCTCTTTATTGACCCAAACTACGTTCTCAGCAGTCAATCCCATTAAGCGCTCGGGCCATCCTAGAGAATTGATAGATGTGACAAACGGGCCTGACTTAGGCATATGACTGGTGAACCACCTGCATAGGAGAGGTACACAGCAAGACACATTCCTTCCTCGTCGCTTTTCATTCTGGTAGTGAGTTGAATGGTGGATATCTCCCAGCAAAGTAGGAACTGGGTTCTTCGCAGCCAAAATATAGAAGGCATCTGAATCAACAAAATCAGGAATGTTTGGGAACAACACGATGCCATACACACATACAGCAAGGATGACGTCAAAAACACCCCAGCTACCCTTCTGGGCATATTCTCGAGCCTTCTCCACTAAGACATCCAACGGAAATCCCCATGCGTCTCCTCTTCTGATCATCTTCCCAGACAGCTCAGACTCTTTCAAGCATAGGATGGCAGAAAGCTCAGCCAGCTTAGGCTCAGCGTCCGCACGATAAAAAGGCATCTGCTCACGGATCGGTATATCCAGAAGTGCAGAGTACTCCTCCAGGGTAGGAGCCAAAACGAAGTCGGGAAATACAAAACACCTGAGCTCCGCATCGTAAAACTGTAACAGAGTATAGATGCCGCTGGTCTCGTAGGCAGATGGCTGATAAACGTAGGTCAGAATCCTCCCATATCTCTTTCTGAAGTCACCCATTCCCCTCTTCTTAGCAATAGCAATCAACTCTAACAATAGACTGATATTCGGCGACGGAAACTTATAGGGCAATACTCTCTTCAGGTTTTCCATGTCTTGCTAGGAACAAACACCAGAACTGGAAGGGAAAATATGTACCTGCAATACACACACGTTAGTTGAATGCAGATGGTAATGATGCAATATGATAAATAATGCAATCTGCGAACACAGGGGCTATGCTGTAGCCTGAAGAGGAACATCTTTATGATCAAGAACAGAAAACCAACACGGTCACCAGAATCTCATGCCACTAACTATCATCTGATACTCAAAATATCAATCCCCTGGTAAGAAAACCATCTGAACCTCTGTATCTGACGAGAATACCATCTGATAATAGCCTCAACCTCAGATAAGAAACCCATCTGACCCAGACAACACACCTGGAGATAAATCAAGAACACCATCTGATAAAGGTACTGAATCATGGTTTCTGAAGGCCAGTTTTCCTGCAATAACCCAGTCCCTCTCACAGGTAGGATAGACCTAATCCACGGACAAAGGTACGGCATCCTATGCGGTCATCAGCGTCACAGACTTTCATGAATGACGATACGATTCCCAGAAGGAGTGGCATCATCAAGTCATGAAGAGGCCTCACTTAGCTGACTTCCAAATGATCGGTCCCCAGAGTCGACAACCCTCACGTCTGGACTCCCCTCAGATCCTCAGGACCGGAAAGGAGCACCTCTGCAAGAATCTCGTCTGAGCGCAGATTTTCGTAGGGAACTGTGCCTGCTCAGCAGACAGGTTCGTCTACTACTTCTCCGCAACTATATCTAGGTGTGTACTCAAGCCCAGGTCCGGCTTTTCACTCACAGTAACCTCCCTTGCCCACAGCAATAATCATAATAATATAATGCTGGAAAATAAATGCGGAAGGTAAAGGTACAGAAAAGTAAAGGGCAGAAAAGTAAAACACAATATGCACAACACCCAACCAATAAACACCCAAGCGCTAGGATTGACTCGCGTAGGGGATGGGAAACGGTCCCAGCATAAGGGATGGGAAAAGTCCCTAGATGCTATAAGTCCCCAGCAGAGTCGCCAGCTGTCGCTACTGCGAAAATCGGCGCCGGCTTGACAGGAGAGTCGCCACCGTGCGTTATTTATCCCTCAGAGCGGGAAAGGAAACGCTCGAAGTAAACCTCGCAAAGACGGGAAAAGGTATGGTCATCGCAACCGAAATCTGGATTCGGGAGTCGGTTACGCAAGGGGAAGGTATTAGCACCCCTCACGTCCATCGTACTCGATGGGATCCACGCTTGGTGTTTATAGGTAAAAGGGTGTATTATCTATCTACGCTAATGGCTGGTCTGAAAAGAAAATAAAAGGACAGGACTCGACAGAACATACGGTGTTCTGGGCCTACGTATTCCCTCGTGCAATGGGAAAGTCAGAGTCAACGTAGTTCGACTGCCTACGTCTAGACCGGGAAAAGGTTGCTCGCCAGGACATCGCGTCCTGTGCCTACGTACTTCCATCTGGTATGAAAGATCAGAGCAAACGTAGTTCGACTAACTACGGGTAAACAGGGGACTCTCACACAGCAGTGAGAAAGCAAACTGGTCCTAAAGGTTCGGGAACCTACAAATACGATCTGGTCTCAAATGCGCTCAGGCCAGAGAAAGGGGTAACAATTAGTCGTTAGCGGGAAAGTCTCGATCGCACAGCCGCGAGAGAACAATGGTTAGTCGTTAGCGTGCTCGCTAGGATATCGCATCCTATGCCTACATATCTTCGTCTGGTACGAAGAATCAGAGCAGCTGTAGTTCAGCTAACTACGGATCAAGCTGCTCAAAAGCTCCTACAGAAAGGAAAGGGAAACCCTAAAACTATAGCTGAGAAACAGGGGAATCTACCTACTGCTATCACACCTGGTTGACCATCCTAATGTCTATCATAACAACTCCGCAGCGGAGAAGTCAGAGCTCCTAAGGGATCATGGCAACAGGACTGAACTACAAACAAGAAACTGCAAAGTAAAGAAATACTGAGATTATGCATGAATGCAACAACTAGACAAACAAGGCGCGAAGGCCGCAAACCACAGAGGCAAGGGAGCTCAGCTCTACCAAATACCAACAAGCAAAGCCACTCAATAACAAACAAGCAGAAGGAGGACCACCTCAACTTCTCATGCACACAAAGTCTACTTCTAAGATGCACCTATTCAGAACTATCTAGATGAATACCTAAGTCTAATGCAACATAACATCACACAAGTCAAACACTCCAAAGAGAAGGCTAGCTAACCTGACAAGCCTCTATCTACAAAACGAGAAACTACTCCTGGGCAAGGCCCCTAACAAACCTGGAACAAGCTCCTAATCTATCTCTAAACAAAACTCTATACAAAACCCTAAGCAAAGATCTAAGCAAAAATCTAATCAAAACCCTAAGCAAGAGGAATCAATCCCAGTCTCCAAGCTTCAGAACAAGCTTACCAAGGAAAGGGAGCTAAGCAGACAAGCTCATAGTGCCTTCCTCAGGAAAGTACCAGGAGGTTACTACTCAGGAGTCATATCCTATGCGGCTCGACAACTGTGATCAGTTTACATTCCTCCTCAGGAGAAATTAAACTCACATGAAGGCTCCGGCATCACTGGATACTTGAGAAAACCTATATGTACTAAGGGAACTAAGTGAACATACTCATAGGACCTTCCTCAGGAAAGTGCTAGGAGGCTGACACTTAGGAATTGTATCCTACGTGGCTCAACAACTGTGATCAGTTTACATTCCTCCTCAGGAGAAATTAAACTCACAAGTTGGATCCAACATCACTGGATACTTAAGAAATCCTAGATAAACTAATGGAACTAAGTGAATAGATCCATAGGACCTTCCTCAGGAAAGTACTAGGAGGCTTCCACTTAGGAATCGTATCCCACGTGGCTCAACAACATGTGATCAGTTTACATTCCTCCTCAGGAGAAATTAAACTCACAAGTCGGCTCCGACATCATTGGATACTTACGAAAGAGGTGAGAAGAAAGAATGAAAGTCATTCATAGTGCCTTCCTCAGGAAAGTACCATAAACTCCCTTCAAACTTCAGGATCTCGAACCTCACAAACAGACAACAAGCTCCTAGACTAAGCCTCAATCCACTGCATCCTTGCAAGCTCCAACAGGACTGCAACCAGCTCCTATCCTTGAGAAGAACCCACAGGCCAACAAACCACAAGAGACTATCTCTGAAGTTCAACCACAGTTGAACTTCAAAGTCAGAAGTCATCAAGACTTCTCCTATCTTCAGGCTCAGACAAATCATATCAGAACATCCTACCAAAATCTATCAAAAATCTATGGGGAACCTACATGGCTCTAGGATAACATACTGAAAAATCAGAACAAAATTCAACACCAGGTGAAAGAACCAAAATCAGCAACACAGACATATCCACAAACCAATTTATTCAACATCAATAACAGTGAAAAAAATGCAATAAAAATGAAAATGCATGGTTAAGCTAATGTTTTTATACTATAAAATTCTACACTGAATTACGAGTCTACAGAAAAAAGAACGGAATTATTCGACTAAATCTACTATTTTTTATTAATTTTCTAATGACATGTATGCACTAAAAATATTAAAAGAATCACTTAAATGAAAAATATACCAAAAAAATAACAAACAAAAATAAAATGTCATTTTTATTTTTATTTAATTTTCTAGGAATTATGATGTAATGGTAGAAAAAAGAAGAGTCAAAAAAACAATTATTTTCATTTTATTAGGAATTTTCTAATGCAAAAAAATATTAAAAAAGGAATTAACAAAACAAAAATTGAAATAAACTGGAGGGGGGTGCTAACAGCAAGACTTATGAGTTATTAATGCATTGGGCCCTAAAGATGGGGGTGCTAACAGTAAATGGGCGCATGGCCCAGCACTACCAGAAACTCATCACCAAAAAAAATAGAAGAAAAACGCAGGGGGTGCAGCCTAGCAGATTTTCCAGTTATTATTTCACTGGGCTTACGCCCAGGGGGTGCAGAAAGCAATTGGGCATGAGGCCCACATCAATTCACTCTGTCTCTCACACGGGGGGGGGGGGGGGGGGGGGGGGAATTGAGCAGATGGGGTGTGCGCTTCAGCAAATGCGCTTGGGCTTAGCCCAATACCCTAACCCTAATCCACTTATTCAGTGAACAAAACTTAATTCCTCTCCCAAACCCTAATTACTGTTCATCAAATTGAGCCAGCCGTCTCCTTCGTCTTCCTCACCCTATCTCTTCTCTGCAACCCTAAGTTCTAACCTCTCTCCCTCATTCAATCTCTTCACAAAGTTTGACACTAAACCCAAATCTTAACAAAACTCCGACCCAATCCCATGCTCAAACTGAGTTCTAGATGAAACAAAACAAATCGATACGTCCTAGCAATCAAAGGAAAACATACCTGGATACGAACTGCTTGTGAATCTCTGGGAGCTTGCTCAAAAACACTTGGTGATCTCAAGATGTTACGCCAAAACTGGAGAACCTTGGCGTGAGTTCTTGAATCTCTTTCGAAGATCTTCTGGTGAGCGGTGAACGCGAGGAGGATTCTTGAAGATCGGACGAAGAACGAAGGATGAAGTATCTGAGTTCTGGCGATTTCTCTGATGGCGGTTATGATGATGAACGCGTTGGACGCTTGATTGAGTTCTGAGGATCTTGATGCAGATTCTGGAAACTCTTCATTGTTGAAGATTTGGATGATGTGATGAAGCTGGGAGGAATACGTCAAAAACCTGGAAAATAGGCAAGAACTGTTGCAGATCTTGAGGAGGATCGGAGTGGATTAGAGTACGAATTTGGGATTTCTAGACAGTTTGCAGATTCCGGTGAGTTCTCCGGCGAACTGTGGATGAAGGCGAACGGAGAGGATCGGAGACGATCGGAGAAGAAAGGAGGAAGAAAATGGATTTCTGGCGTTTCTTGGGTGTTTGGGGATTCCGGCGAGAAAGACGGTGGCCGGAGGACGTTGGACGGCGGCTCAGGGCGTCTGCATGCCCGGCGGCGAAGTCCCGGCGATGCTCCGGTGACTGGCTGTGGTGGCGCCAAGTGTCTCAAGGACTGATGCAGGTGCAACGCGTGGCGCGCATGCACAGAGAGAGAGAGGAAGCGGTGGCTGAGTGGGACGCGTGGCGTAAGCTGGGGCTTCTGAGTTGATGTGGTGGCGTGATTAATGCGCAACGCGTGGGCCAACCCTTTTAGCAACACGTGGCGAGCCGATATATAAACTGAGAAAATCCCTGGAATCTTCTAGAAAGTTCTGGGGAAAATTGGACAAAAATGGACTTTTCTGGACATTTCCTGGACTTGCGTTGATGGGCCCTGACTGCAATTAGCTGGATAATGAGCCCAAACAAAAAACACTGATAGTGGATTAAATGACTAATGAATGTGTCAACGTGGATTAGACTAATTAATGAACTAACAGCCTAATGAATTAATATGGAAATGATGATTTAACGATGGACTAAAGTGGATTAGTGAAATGGACTAACGACAATGATTAAACTGAATTGATTAACTAATTAACCTAATTAATCTAATCTACTCAACCAACATCTAAAACTATTAAAACTAATCTAAAAATTAAAATCTATTAATTCTATTTAACTGATAAGAAAAATTTATTAAAAGATATTTTCTATTAAAACTATATTAACATAAAAGAAAAATCTATAATATTTTCTATATTATCTAAAAAAAAACAATTAAAACTATTTTTAAAATCTATATAAAATTCTAAAAATCTATTTAAAAATTCTATAAAATTCTAAACTATTAACATCTATTATTAATAAAAAGAAGAAAAAAAAAACTATATTATCCTCTAAAACAATTATACCTATTTTAAAATCTATATAAAATTCTAAAAAAGATTTAAAAAACTATTAAAAAATACAAAAACTCTATTTAAATTCCAGAAAAATCTATAAAGCCTATCTAAAATTCACAAAAGTCTATAAAAATCCTAAAAATGCAGATGAATGCAAATGACCGCCATAGAAGAGCGCACGAGACCAGATCGAATCGAACAGAGACCCCTGGGCATCAGAATATCATCAAAATCACTGTGCAAGCTAAAAATCACCGAGGAGCGCACAATTTCCCGAAAATAAAACCCTGGTGATCTGGACTGGATCTGCCATATCTGATAGACGAAAAATCAAGCTGTAAACTCTGATATCCTCCGCTTGTGCACAAATATCACACGTCTGATTTGCGAATATGAAATTAAACCACGAGTCAGATAGGAGAATCGGTTGGGTCAAATTTTAGGGTGCAACAGCTGCCCCTATTCAAGCGACTTGGACCTGAAGGGTTTGAAGAGCGCTCAGCCTTCAAACATTCAGAGGTACGAGACGGTTGAATACAAATAAAACCCGAAAATTTGCCAACCGCGAGTATATACTGTAAACTGCTTGGGGAATAAAGTCCAGACAACCGAGTCCGGTCATTACGGCACCAACTGATTAATCATCTGATAAAGAACTCCTGATTTGAATACCCGTTGCTTGTGATACCCCATGTAACAGAACCCGAGGGCTGCAACAAAATACCTGATCCTCTCACATTGCTTACTGATAGGCAGGAAGAGAAATATACTCACATCGCCCAAAGGTGGACGGGAAGACACCCTGATTGAATACTCACCTCGTCTAATGATAGACGGAAAGACAACATTAATCTCCATATTCGCATCGTCTAAGGATAGACGGGATCATCCTGATTGATGAACAAATCAATATTCACATCGTCTAAGGGTAGACGGGATCATCCTGATCGATGAACAAATCAATATTCACATCGTCTACTGATAGACGGGAAGAAATAATCTCCAAATTCACATCGTCTACTGATAGACGGGAAGAAATAATCTCTGAATTCACATCGTCTACTGATAGACGGGAAGAAATAATCTTCAAATTCACATCGTCCACTGATAGACGGGAAGAAATAATCTCCGAATTCACATCGTCTACTGATAGACGGGAAGAAATAATCTTCAAATTCACATCGTCCACTGCTAGACGGGAAGAAATAATCTCCGAATTCGCACATCGTCTAAGGGTAGACGGAAAGACACCATTAATCTCCATATTCACATCGTCTAAGGATAGACGGGAAGAAATAATCTTCAAATTCACATCGTCCACTGCTAGACGGGAAGAAATAATCTCTGAATTCGCACATCGTCTAAGGGTAGACGGAAAGACACCATTAATCTCCATATTCACATCGTCTAAGGATAGACGGGAAGAAATAATCTTCAAATTCACATCGTCCACTGCTAGACGGGAAGAAATAATCTCCGAATTCGCACATCGTCTAAGGGTAGACGGAAAGACACCATTAATCTCCATATTCACATCGTCTAAGGATAGACGGCATCATCCTGATTGATGAACAAATCAATATTCTCATTGTCTAAGGGTAGACGGGATCATCCTGACTGATGAAACAAAACAATTCTCATCGTCTAAGGGTAGACGGAAAGAAATAATCTCCGTACTTGCATCGTCTAAGGGTAGACGGGAAGACACCATAACGAAATTCAACACCATCCTTTCAGAATCCTTCTGTCTACGAGACTTGATGGAAAGAACAATATCCTTGAAGGGGCCACATCGTCAGTGTGGACTGACGGGAAGAAAGCCACCTTTTTAAGGAACCATGTCGTCAATAAGAATCGACAATCACGAAAACTGAACATTCTTCGAAGAGCCCCGACATCAATAAGGATTGACAGTCAGGAAAGTACCTCTTGAAACGTCATTTCATCCAATAACCAGAAAGAAAACCAATGTCCAAAGTATCGTTCTGAAACCCCTCAACAACCAAAGATAGCCGGAGAAGACTCGCTGGGGAAACACCTCATCGTACATATGATCTGGCAATAAGAAACCCGCTGAACAGTAGCTCGGAACTTCACATCGTCTGCTGACAGACGGAAAGGAAAGCCACTTGCTAGAAAAACTCTATTCTGAACCCTATTGAAAATCCACCAAAACTTCACATCGTCTACTGATAGACGGGAAGAAAACCATATTCGCACTCAAGACGTCTAATGGTAGACGGAGAAATCCACTTATCGAAGGAACACATCGTCAATATGAATTGACGGGAAGAAAAGTCTGTCGATATCAGATGACTGCTCGATCAAAGCATAATTGTTGTAAGATCTGATACAAATAATCCGCTGAATCGTCTGAATACTGCTGCTGGATAAATGCCCCTGAACTGATCACAGAGTAACTCACGCGTCATGTGAGGCTGATAGAAACTCTGACTTATGCTTCGTATGCATATGCAAATGCTTTAATCTTTCTACAGCGTAATGCTCCATTCTGGATAGAAATGCTACGCATTTTGACAATGATATGCAAGTATGATGCAAATATGATGCATGCAATATGCTAACGCAGGCTCGAGCTGCCGGAGAAGGCCGGGTACAGAACCACTTCAGCAAAATAAATGCTGAAGGCGAGGCCAACTCTGCTGGGGATAAACTGGATATCACTGAATTATCCCAGCAAAATAAATGCTGGGAGAGTGAAATCAACTCTGCTGGGGCTATTGGGAACTTAACCGAACACCTCGACGAAGTAACACCCTGCTGGGGTATATAACTTCGCTGTGAAATAGCAGACGTGCTGAATATGATTAGACTCCTCTAGGGATAGCTTATCCATGCCAATGACAAATTGGACTTCGTTGGAGAAAATGGAGGGAGTCCTCCTGCGCGCTGATGAAACTCGGATCTGGAAATTGATGCGCCAACACGGATGGGCTTCACAGTAATCGCAAACATGGATTTGAACTCTTAGGCTGTCTGTGATGGGTCAGGTACAACTGACGCTGGAAAACATTCTTCCTGAATACACAACCTTTCAGTGAAGAGTCAAGGGATAGTAACACGACTTCCCGCAATCATCTTGCTCTCGAAAATCGACTGCATCTGCTCGAATAACTCTGAATGGCCTTGCTGGTACGGAGAAGACCAATCCTTTCTCTTCTGATATGCCCCAGCCTACGGGACCTCTGTGGGGATAGTCCTTGAAAGGAAATCTGCAAATCTGAGCCCTGATGGTCTGATATAACATGCCCCAGCGTTCTGAGCTTCCGAGAGACACTTCACCTCAAATGCTCCTCGAATAACTTCTGCGCGCTTAAGATGGTCTGCCCCTGACTGCAATGACCTTGCCCCGATTATCTGATCCAGAGCAGTACCTCTACGAGAGATTTGCCAAATCTCGACCTGACTGCCCCAGGATAACTGATTTCGAAAAGCTGACCCGACTGGGGATCACAATAATAGCTTGTCCCTGCTCTCGGAACATTCGGGCGTTCTGCATTCTATCTTGACCATACTTTCCACTGTAGGAAGCTTTTCTGCTGTCAAGCGTTTACTCGCAAGTAAAACAAGTTGTTCTGCATAAAAGATGTATTAATGCAACACATATGACAGCTTTGACATCCAATCTGTTCACTGGGAAAAGGAAAAACAGTTTATAGCATATAATGCATAAAACATTTATCAACATCAGTACCAACATGGTAAGAGGAACCTTTTAAGAGTCAGAATCGACGCGACCTTTACCGGAGTATGCTTTCGAAACAACCTGCTTCAATTAGGACTTTTGGAGGTTGTAACGTGGTCAGGTTCATGGTTTCGAAAGAAAGGATAACGGCTCAAAGTTTACTTTTAACCCACCCATTCTCCTTGATGTTCTCCCATCTTACGTTCAGCTAATTCTACCTTAGCGCCTACCTCTCAGAGGCTGAAAAAATAGGAATGATAGTTCGAGAAACTTTTGGATTTTGGAGTGACAGCCACCCACTTTTCGTCTTTAACACTTGAGGTCACACGACTCGTATTTCCATCGAAGCTTTTTCTTTTGATCCTTTTCATCTTTTTCTTTTCATATCCCTAACTTTTGCCTGGACTGACTCCTTTTGAGTTTCTTTTGATTTTTTTTTTTTTTAAATCCAGCGGGATGCCCTCATTTTTGCCTAAGTCATTTGTTTTGAAGTTTTCTTGACTTAGCGGGCTTTTGATTCTTTTTCATTTTTTCCTTTCGAACAAGTCGTGTGACACTGGTTGCCTGACTCTTTGGGAAACAATGTGACTGCCCCACTCTGGGTAGAACCCTTATGGTTTTTTTTTTAGGCACGACCTCTAGGGACGTGATTGATCCTCGAACGGACACTCCTTTTGCAATTTGGACGCTCAGTCAAATTAGCTAACACCTACCCTGCCCCAGGTTGAGATTGAGGGTTTTTCATTCATAGAAAGAAACTCCTACTACAAGGCCCAAAGGGGTTGACAAGGGATTATCTTCCTTATATCACCGGTGTTTAGGGGTTTGAAACAATGCCTGTACATCATCAACAGGTTTTATCTCAAAAGCATACAATATCGGTAGTTGCATGTCGGTCATTTTCGTCATCCTCCCCAAATTCTTCTTAACCAAGCGTTGGACATTTGCAAAAACAGTTAGTGAACACGAATGGATCAAAACATGCATATTTATTTCATTATCATCAATTGAATGAAAACAACAAGTTTTACAAACAAGATTACAAATTCAAACAGGAAAGCAACTACAAATGTAAAGAAATGACAAGCTAAAACAAAGAAAATATGCTAGCTTCCGAGAACCGGGCTTTCATATCTGCCCTGCTGCTGAACCAGCTATCTTTATTAGAGGCAATTCGATGCTGTCCTGATCTGCTTTCAACGACCCAGCCAAATTATAGAGCCCTTCCTCCTTCATTCAGATGATTCTAGGACCTCCCGGCCCGAAGCTGATTGCTGCACTATCAAGCAGATCCTGCACTTTGTGCTTAAAAGCATGGCAACCTTCTATATCGTGACCCGGAGCTCCAGAATGAAACCCACAGTGCCTGCTTGCATCATAACCAAACGGGGAAGCTCCCGTTATTGGTGCCAGAGTTCTTTTCTCTACCAGATTCAATCCCAACAATGTCTGCAACAAATCGGCATATGTTGAGGGAGGCTTCTCAAACACTCTTCTCGGTTTACTACCCTGGAATCTTCGTTGAGCCTGCTGTGCCCCCTGCTGAGGCTGCTGCTGCTGGTATCGGGTTGACCCTTGAACACCCTTTGTATCAAATGCAACATTGGTTTCTTGACCTTCAATGTATTGATTAACGCCCTCCTTATGCTTAGCCATTTTCTTTCTCAGATCTGCCCTAGGGATAGGCAACAGTTGTGGGCCTGGAGACTCTGAGGCCATGGAGTCCAGGATACGCTTCTGACCCACTGCAGCTTTAGAAACATCTGTCATTTTAGCATCGATCGAGACAGGAGCAATATGCACCGATACGCCGCCCGGCGTGAATTCAATATCGTGCGAGTCAATCAGGTCTTGAACATTGTGCTTAAAAGCATGACAACCTTCGATGTCGTGTCCGAATGCCCCGGAATGAAATTCACATTGCTTATTGGCATCGTACCCATGAGGAAACACTCTCGTTGGTGGTGCCAACGTTCTCTTCTCAACCAGATTAAACCTCAATAAGGTCTGCAAGAGCTCAGCATAGGTCATAGGTGGTGCCTCAAACATTCTCTTTGGTTTCCCTTCCTGGACCCTCCGTTGAGCCAGATGCATCTTCTGTTGCTGCTGCTCAGGTTCCACATGCACAGGTGGCGCGAGCTTCTTCATTGCGGCTTCAAATAGCTGATCGTCTTCTTTTCTAAGCACATTCTTGACTACCTCCATGATCAAGCTCATTTGGGTCTTCAGCTGACTGTTCTCCTCTTTGAGAATCTTCTGCTCCAAACGCATCTCTTGCATGTCTCTCATCATCTGCCCCAGCTGGCTTTGGACTTCAATCAATTCAAACTGACTCTGTTCCATATCTCTGAAGGAGTTCCTGCAACAAACTGGGACGATGAGGAAATAAGGCCCACGGTTCTGATATACCTGTTAAATGATAATGCAGCGTGGAAAGCAAACACACATTCATAACGAGATAAAGAGAAACTCAAGCTATAAGCACACAGACGAACATCTCCCACACATGTACAACCAACAAAATCAGCAGATAAGCACAAATGAGTATGAATATAACGACCCCAGCCAACAATCCTGGTGGTGGCCGGCAGACACTAGTGCACAAAAGCTAAACGGATTAAGCAGAGAACACAGATGCGACATCCGGCGCAAAAACCTCTAGAAACTTCTCCCATACCCAACTGAACTTTCTGATTGACAATCTTCAGAGCACACACTTCCTGTGGAGTCCTCCATGACATTAACTGACGAACCCACACAACTGGAGGATGGAAAATCATTAATCTGAACAAAACCCTGAGAAGTGATGCAAATCCGGTTAGAGTCTAACAGATCCTGAACCTGACTTCTAAGCACCTTACAATCATTTGTTGAATGCCCCTGTGCCCCAACATGGTACTCACAGCGGGCGCTGGCATCAAAACCTGGAGGATATGGTGGAATCACCGACTTAGTCTCTTTCGGCACTATCAATCCACTTCTGACCAGATCTGGCAACAACTGACTGTACGATACTGGTAGTTGAGTAAACTGCCTTTCAGGCTTCCTTGGTCTTCGTGGAGCATGCTGACGCGATCGGCGGTAAGATGATCGTTGACTTGAAGTGTCTGAAAACTGATCCTGAGATGCTAGAGATTCTGAGGTGGCGTCATCTCCTTCCCACTCTTCTTGAGAACTGACAACTGACTCAATCTTATCAACTGGGACGTAAGGAACACCTCGAAACTTTCCACTCCTGAGTCCTCTCTCAACAATCTCTCCCAGCCTCATCAGGCCCACAAAGCTTGTGCAACTGAACAATTTGTCAAAATAGTGGCCTTTCAGAGTACTCAAGAAGATGTCAACCAGTTCCTTTTCCGGAAGCGGTGGTTGAACACTGGCAGCCAATTCTTTCCATCTTCGCAAATACCCTCTGAATGATTCATTCTCCGCCTGAGATAATTCTTGTAGATCTACGAGACTAGGAGTCAAATCTAAGTTGTAATCGTACTGCTTCATGAAAGCTCTGGCTAAATCCACCCAAGATCGAATCTGATTACTCTCCAATCGCACATACCACCTTAAGGATGTCCCAGTCAGGCTATACTGGAAGCAATGGATCATTAGTTGGTCATTTCGCACAAACGAAGTCATCCTTCGACAGAACATCACTAAATGCAACTTTGGACAGCTATCTCCCGTGTATTTTTCAAATTCCGGCATTTTGAACTTGTAAGGCAACACCAGGTCAGGAACCAAACACATGGCTACAGCATCCAGGTTAACGGCATCTTTCGCTTCCAAGGCTTTCATTTGCTCTTCCAATGCTCGGAGTCTTCTACCATCGTCAAGAGCTCTTGGATCTACGAACCCGGTCACTGGAATATCTCTTCGGTAATTCATCACAGGGAAAGCAACACATTGATTGTTAACAGGAGGATAACGTTCATTTCGGGCAACGAACTGCTCATGTCGATCCCGGTTCTCAACAGTTGGCTGTACAACTTGGTCTGCAGTAAGATTGTTCGCTTGCGGGAAGCCTTCCATAGAATCATACTGATGGTTGGACGCCATAGTAAACCTTGTCAAAGTGTTAGGAGCCTGGAAATTGCCTTCAGCCATAGCTGCCAATTACCTGTAACGGACTACACTGCTCGATTCTGCTTAACTCTGCTTCAGCCCCTTGGTCGTCTTCAACACTCCACTCTTGCCTCAAACAATTCCCCGAGAATCACTGTCTGGTGAAAACAAAGGCTGGATAAGTGCTCTGACCTGCTAGAGAAATGCTATGCAGTATGATTTATGCAAACAGAAATACAAAAATGCTAACGTGCATGTGCGCCTTGGAGATATTTTCCCTCCAATTCCAGTGTCAGTGGTAGCAAGACGAGATAAACCATAAAGACAATATTTGGAAAAACCCTCATATATTGATTAGAACAGCAGTCTTGTCAAGAAGTTACATAACTATGCTCCATACAGCTGATATGATAAGGAGGATCCCAGCCAACATGCCTGGTGGTGATCTCAACATACAGAATACAAGAGAGAAATCAAATACGGGTACGGTTGCGGAAGTCCTCGACCATCTTCTTTGTCTCTGCATGATCTGGTTGATAAATCAAACCTTCTATCAGCCGATCCCTCTTCCTGACCGTCCCCTGGATGTCTCTGACAAAGTCTTCCCAAGCCTTATCATTGGCACCGTCCCCAGGTTTGGGTCTCTTGGCATCTGCTCTATGCTGGAAATCTTCCAAATTCTTCATGGCATCTGTCAACTTGCGCTCGGCCTCGTATCGGCGACAGGCTTCTTCTTCAAGCTCTTCATTCTTCACTTTGACCTGTTCTTCTAACTGAGCAATCTGTGTCTTCAGCTCTTCTTCCCGCTCTTTGCGCTTGGTCATAGTGAGATCCCAGTGTTCTCTGAACTTGGCTAGCTTTGTGTAGGCCCTTTCCAGCTCTTGCTTCTTGGTGGCCAACACACTACTAACTGAGTCCACATCTAACTCTAGACGCTTCTTGGTTTCAGTCAATTCCAATAGCGTAGTCTTCAGATGTTTCAGAGTTTCAGCCTGTTGCTTAGAAACATATCCTGTTTCAATCTTTTCATGCCGAAGCTGGGCATTCTCCTGCTCTAAAGCCTCTTTAGCCCTTGCTAGCTCTTCTTTCTCCGCAATCAGCTGCTTGTAGACCTGAATGTCCACAGTGGTGGGTTCCTCTACCGGAGGAGGATGCAATGGCTGAACCGCTGGATACGGCATAAGGAACTTCACAGCTCGCTCACGAATCCACTCCACATATGGGCCAGGAACTCGAGTATCCCCTCTGTTACCTGAAAGCTTCCCTCTCTTGTGCAAGTTTTTCCAGGCTTTCTCAAGTTTGGTCAGCATCTCTTTCCCTATTGCCCCAGTGAGATACAGAGATTCCTGTATCTCCTCGGGCTTTGGCGCTCCTTGAGGTATGTACCCAAATTGCTTGATCAATAAGGAAGGGTTATAGTTGACACACCCCTTCCTTCCCACTAAAGGAACATTCGGGAATCCTTCGCATTTGAGTATGACTTCAGCTCCAAATACCTCTTTATTGACCCAAACTACGTTCTCAGCAGTCAATCCCATTAAGCGCTCGGGCCATCCTAGAGAATTGATAGATGTGACAAACGGGCCTGACTTAGGCATATGACTGGTGAACCACCTGCATAGGAGAGGTACACAGCAAGACACATTCCTTCCTCGTCGCTTTTCATTCTGGTAGTGAGTTGAATGGTGGATATCTCCCAGCAAAGTAGGAACTGGGTTCTTCGCAGCCAAAATATAGAAGGCATCTGAATCAACAAAATCAGGAATGTTTGGGAACAACACGATGCCATACACACATACAGCAAGGATGACGTCAAAAACACCCCAGCTACCCTTCTGGGCATATTCTCGAGCCTTCTCCACTAAGACATCCAACGGAAATCCCCATGCGTCTCCTCTTCTGATCATCTTCCCAGACAGCTCAGACTCTTTCAAGCATAGGATGGCAGAAAGCTCAGCCAGCTTAGGCTCAGCGTCCGCACGATAAAAAGGCATCTGCTCACGGATCGGTATATCCAGAAGTGCAGAGTACTCCTCCAGGGTAGGAGCCAAAACGAAGTCGGGAAATACAAAACACCTGAGCTCCGCATCGTAAAACTGTAACAGAGTATAGATGCCGCTGGTCTCGTAGGCAGATGGCTGATAAACGTAGGTCAGAATCCTCCCATATCTCTTTCTGAAGTCACCCATTCCCCTCTTCTTAGCAATAGCAATCAACTCTAACAATAGACTGATATTCGGCGACGGAAACTTATAGGGCAATACTCTCTTCAGGTTTTCCATGTCTTGCTAGGAACAAACACCAGAACTGGAAGGGAAAATATGTACCTGCAATACACACACGTTAGTTGAATGCAGATGGTAATGATGCAATATGATAAATAATGCAATCTGCGAACACAGGGGCTATGCTGTAGCCTGAAGAGGAACATCTTTGTGATCAAGAACAGAAAACCAACACGGTCACCAGAATCTCATGCCACTAACTATCATCTGATACTCAAAATATCAATCCCCTGGTAAGAAAACCATCTGAACCTCTGTATCTGACGAGAATACTATCTGATAATAGCCTCAACCTCAGATAAGAAACCCATCTGACCCAGACAACACACCTGGAGATAAATCAAGAACACCATCTGATAAAGGTACTGAATCATGGTTTCTGAAGGCCAGTTTTCCTGCAATAACCCAGTCCCTCTCACAGGTAGGATAGACCTAATCCACGGACAAAGGTACGGCATCCTATGCGGTCATCAGCGTCACAGACTTTCATGAATGACGATACGATTCCCAGAAGGAGTGGCATCATCAAGTCATGAAGAGGCCTCACTTAGCTGACTTCCAAATGATCGGTCCCCAGAGTCGACAACCCTCACGTCTGGACTCCCCTCAGATCCTCAGGACCGGAAAGGAGCACCTCTGCAAGAATCTCGTCTGAGCGCAGATTTTCGTAGGGAACTGTGCCTGCTCAGCAGACAGGTTCGTCTACTACTTCTCCGCAACTATATCTAGGTGTGTACTCAAGCCCAGGTCCGGCTTTTTACTCACAGTAACCTCCCTTGCCCACAGCAATAATCATAATAATATAATGCTGGAAAATAAATGCGGAAGGTAAAGGTACAGAAAAGTAAAGGGCAGAAAAGTAAAACACAATATGCACAACACCCAACCAATAAACACCCAAGCGCTAGGATTGACTCGCGTAGGGGATGGGAAACGGTCCCAGCATAAGGGATGGGAAAAGTCCCTAGATGCTATAAGTCCCCAGCAGAGTCGCCAGCTGTCGCTACTGCGAAAATCGGCGCCGGCTTGACAGGAGAGTCGCCACCGTGCGTTATTTATCCCTCAGAGCGGGAAAGGAAACGCTCGAAGTAAACCTCGCAAAGACGGGAAAAGGTATGGTCATCGCAACCGAAATCTGGATTCGGGAGTCGGTTACGCAAGGGGAAGGTATTAGCACCCCTCACGTCCATCGTACTCGATGGGATCCACGCTTGGTGTTTATAGGTAAAAGGGTGTATTATCTATCTACGCTAATGGCTGGTCTGAAAAGAAAATAAAAGGACAGGACTCGACAGAACATACGGTGTTCTGGGCCTACGTATTCCCTCGTGCAATGGGAAAGTCAGAGTCAACGTAGTTCGACTGCCTACGTCTAGACCGGGAAAAGGTTGCTCGCCAGGACATCGCGTCCTGTGCCTACGTACTTCCATCTGGTATGAAAGATCAGAGCAAACGTAGTTCGACTAACTACGGGTAAACAGGGGACTCTCACACAGCAGTGAGAAAGCAAACTGGTCCTAAAGGTTCGGGAACCTACAAATACGATCTGGTCTCAAATGCGCTCAGGCCAGAGAAAGGGGTAACAATTAGTCGTTAGCGGGAAAGTCTCGATCGCACAGCCGCGAGAGAACAATGGTTAGTCGTTAGCGTGCTCGCTAGGATATCGCATCCTATGCCTACATATCTTCGTCTGGTACGAAGAATCAGAGCAGCTGTAGTTCAGCTAACTACGGATCAAGCTGCTCAAAAGCTCCTACAGAAAGGAAAGGGAAACCCTAAAACTATAGCTGAGAAACAGGGGAATCTACCTACTGCTATCACACCTGGTTGACCATCCTAATGTCTATCATAACAACTCCGCAGCGGAGAAGTCAGAGCTCCTAAGGGATCATGGCAACAGGACTGAACTACAAACAAGAAACTGCAAAGTAAAGAAATACTGAGATTATGCATGAATGCAACAACTAGACAAACAAGGCGCGAAGGCCGCAAACCACAGAGGCAAGGGAGCTCAGCTCTACCAAATACCAACAAGCAAAGCCACTCAATAACAAACAAGCAGAAGGAGGACCACCTCAACTTCTCATGCACACAAAGTCTACTTCTAAGATGCACCTATTCAGAACTATCTAGATGAATACCTAAGTCTAATGCAACATAACATCACACAAGTCAAACACTCCAAAGAGAAGGCTAGCTAACCTGACAAGCCTCTATCTACAAAACGAGAAACTACTCCTGGGCAAGGCCCCTAACAAACCTGGAACAAGCTCCTAATCTATCTCTAAACAAAACTCTATACAAAACCCTAAGCAAAGATCTAAGCAAAAATCTAATCAAAACCCTAAGCAAGAGGAATCAATCCCAGTCTCCAAGCTTCAGAACAAGCTTACCAAGGAAAGGGAGCTAAGCAGACAAGCTCATAGTGCCTTCCTCAGGAAAGTACCAGGAGGTTACTACTCAGGAGTCATATCCTATGCGGCTCGACAACTGTGATCAGTTTACATTCCTCCTCAGGAGAAATTAAACTCACATGAAGGCTCCGGCATCACTGGATACTTGAGAAAACCTATATGTACTAAGGGAACTAAGTGAACATACTCATAGGACCTTCCTCAGGAAAGTGCTAGGAGGCTGACACTTAGGAATTGTATCCTACGTGGCTCAACAACTGTGATCAGTTTACATTCCTCCTCAGGAGAAATTAAACTCACAAGTTGGATCCAACATCACTGGATACTTAAGAAATCCTAGATAAACTAATGGAACTAAGTGAATAGATCCATAGGACCTTCCTCAGGAAAGTACTAGGAGGCTTCCACTTAGGAATCGTATCCCACGTGGCTCAACAACATGTGATCAGTTTACATTCCTCCTCAGGAGAAATTAAACTCACAAGTCGGCTCCGACATCATTGGATACTTACGAAAGAGGTGAGAAGAAAGAATGAAAGTCATTCATAGTGCCTTCCTCAGGAAAGTACCATAAACTCCCTTCAAACTTCAGGATCTCGAACCTCACAAACAGACAACAAGCTCCTAGACTAAGCCTCAATCCACTGCATCCTTGCAAGCTCCAACAGGACTGCAACCAGCTCCTATCCTTGAGAAGAACCCACAGGCCAACAAACCACAAGAGACTATCTCTGAAGTTCAACCACAGTTGAACTTCAAAGTCAGAAGTCATCAAGACTTCTCCTATCTTCAGGCTCAGACAAATCATATCAGAACATCCTACCAAAATCTATCAAAAATCTATGGGGAACCTACATGGCTCTAGGATAACATACTGAAAAATCAGAACAAAATTCAACACCAGGTGAAAGAACCAAAATCAACAACACAGACATATCCACAAACCAATTTATTCAACATCAATAACAGTGAAAAAAATGCAATAAAAATGAAAATGCATGGTTAAGCTAATGTTTTTATACTATAAAATTCTACACTGAATTACGAGTCTACAGAAAAAAGAACGGAATTATTCGACTAAATCTACTATTTTTTATTAATTTTCTAATGACATGTATGCACTAAAAATATTAAAAGAATCACTTAAATGAAAAATATACCAAAAAAATAACAAACAAAAATAAAATGTCATTTTTATTTTTATTTAATTTTCTAGGAATTATGATGTAATGGTAGAAAAAAGAAGAGTCAAAAAAACAATTATTTTCATTTTATTAGGAATTTTCTAATGCAAAAAAATATTAAAAAAGGAATTAACAAAACAAAAATTGAAATAAACTGGAGGGGGGTGCTAACAGCAAGACTTATGAGTTATTAATGCATTGGGCCCTAAAGATGGGGGTGCTAACAGTAAATGGGCGCATGGCCCAGCACTACCAGAAACTCATCACCAAAAAAAATAGAAGAAAAACGCAGGGGGTGCAGCCTAGCAGATTTTCCAGTTATTATTTCACTGGGCTTACGCCCAGGGGGTGCAGAAAGCAATTGGGCATGAGGCCCACATCAATTCACTCTGTCTCTCACACGGGGGGGGGGGGGGGGGGGGGGGGGGGGGAATTGAGCAGATGGGGTGTGCGCTTCAGCAAATGCGCTTGGGCTTAGCCCAATACCCTAACCCTAATCCACTTATTCAGTGAACAAAACTTAATTCCTCTCCCAAACCCTAATTACTGTTCATCAAATTGAGCCAGCCGTCTCCTTCGTCTTCCTCACCCTATCTCTTCTCTGCAACCCTAAGTTCTAACCTCTCTCCCTCATTCAATCTCTTCACAAAGTTTGACACTAAACCCAAATCTTAACAAAACTCCGACCCAATCCCATGCTCAAACTGAGTTCTAGATGAAACAAAACAAATCGATACGTCCTAGCAATCAAAGGAAAACATACCTGGATACGAACTGCTTGTGAATCTCTGGGAGCTTGCTCAAAAACACTTGGTGATCTCAAGATGTTACGCCAAAACTGGAGAACCTTGGCGTGAGTTCTTGAATCTCTTTCGAAGATCTTCTGGTGAGCGGTGAACGCGAGGAGGATTCTTGAAGATCGGACGAAGAACGAAGGATGAAGTATCTGAGTTCTGGCGATTTCTCTGATGGCGGTTATGATAATGAACGCGTTGGACGCTTGATTGAGTTCTGAGGATCTTGATGCAGATTCTGGAAACTCTTCATTGTTGAAGATTTGGATGATGTGATGAAGCTGGGAGGAATACGTCAAAAACCTGGAAAATAGGCAAGAACTGTTGCAGATCTTGAGGAGGATCGGAGTGGATTAGAGTACGAATTTGGGATTTCTGGACAGTTTGCAGATTCCGGTGAGTTCTCCGGCGAACTGTGGATGAAGGCGAACGGAGAGGATCGGAGACGATCGGAGAAGAAAGGAGGAAGAAAATGGATTTCTGGCGTTTCTTGGGTGTTTGGGGATTCCGGCGAGAAAGACGGTGGCCGGAGGACGTTGGACGGCGGCTCAGGGCGTCTGCATGCCCGGCGGCGAAGTCCCGGCGATGCTCCGGTGACTGGCTGTGGTGACGCCAAGTGTCTCAAGGACTGATGCAGGTGCAATGCGTGGCGCGCATGCACAGAGAGAGAGAGGAAGCGGTGGCTGAGTGGGACGCGTGGCGTAAGCTGGGGCTTCTGAGTTGATGTGGTGGCGTGATTAATGCGCAACGCGTGGGCCAACCCTTTTAGCAACACGTGGCGAGCCGGTATATAAACTGAGAAAATCCCTGGAATCTTCTAGAAAGTTCTGGGGAAAATTGGACAAAAATGGACTTTTCTGGACATTTCCTGGACTTGCGTTGATGGGCCCTGACTGCAATTAGCTGGATAATGAGCCCAAACAAAAAACACTGATAGTGGATTAAATGACTAATGAATGTGTCAACGTGGATTAGACTAATTAATGAACTAACAGCCTAATGAATTAATATGGAAATGATGATTTAACGATGGACTAAAGTGGATTAGTGAAATGGACTAACGACAATGATTAAACTGAATTGATTAACTAATTAACCTAATTAATCTAATCTACTCAACCAACATCTAAAACTATTAAAACTAATCTAAAAATTAAAATCTATTAATTCTATTTAACTGATAAGAAAAATTTATTAAAAGATATTTTCTATTAAAACTATATTAACATAAAAGAAAAATCTATAATATTTTCTATATTATCTAAAAAAAAACAATTAAAACTATTTTTAAAATCTATATAAAATTCTAAAAATCTATTTAAAAATTCTATAAAATTCTAAACTATTAACATCTATTATTAATAAAAAGAAGAAAAAAAAAACTATATTATCCTCTAAAACAATTATACCTATTTTAAAATCTATATAAAATTCTAAAAAAGATTTAAAAAACTATTAAAAAATACAAAAACTCTATTTAAATTCCAGAAAAATCTATAAAGCCTATCTAAAATTCACAAAAGTCTATAAAAATCCTAAAAATGCAGATGAATGCAAATGACCGCCATAGAAGAGCGCACGAGACCAGATCGAATCGAACAGAGACCCCTGGGCATCAGAATATCATCAAAATCACTGTGCAAGCTAAAAATCACCGAGGAGCGCACAATTTCCCGAAAATAAAACCCTGGTGATCTGGACTGGATCTGCCATATCTGATAGACGAAAAATCAAGCTGTAAACTCTGATATCCTCCGCTTGTGCACAAATATCACACGTCTGATTTGCGAATATGAAATTAAACCACGAGTCAGATAGGAGAATCGGTTGGGTCAAATTTTAGGGTGCAACAAACGTATTGAGAGCGGACTCAAGAGTGGGAAAATTCGAAACATATCAGAACCTCAGTTTATGAAAGTGAATCAATTGTCAATTCTCAAGAAGAATGGGAGAAGGAAAGTAATTCTATCCCAGAATCTCCGGTACCTCAGATTCAGTTTTCAGACGTTTCGAGTGTCCAGAGTCAATAGTCATACCGTCATCAGCCGCGTCAGCACGCCCGACAAAGACCAAGGAAGCCAACGAGGCATTTCTCTCAGTTGTCGATGTCGTACAATCAACTGTTGCCGGACTTGATTAGAGGTGGATTGATAGTGCCAAAGAAGATTTATCCAGAGATTCCTCCGTATCCGCCAAGTTTCGATGTTAACGTCCGCTGTGAGTACCAAGCTGGGGCACATGGGCATTCAACCGAAGACTGTAAGGTGCTTAGGAGCAAGGTGCAGACTCTGCTAGACTCCAACATGTTCTCAATCACGCCTCAGGGTATTCAGATTAATGATTCTTCTTCATCCAGCCAAGTGGGCGTATCAGTTCATGTCATGGAGGAATTCACTAAGAGCAGGTGTTCAGAAGAGTATCAGACTGACTTCGACAAGCAATTCTGGAGATGGCTAGTTCAACAGCAAGTCAAGATGGAAAATCCAAGTTCCCCGAAGCTGGCAATCTTTTTATCATGTCATTTCTTTGCATTTGTAGTTTCTTTTCTGTTTAAGTACAAATCTCATTTGTAAAACTTGTTTGTTTTTAATTGATAATGATAATGAAATGAATATGCATGTTTTGATTAAATATATTTGTGTTCACTAATTGCTTTTTATTGATGTCAAACTCTTGTTTAAGCAGAATCCGGGGAGGATGATGAAATTGAAAGACGCGCAAGCTTCTGATTGTATGCTTTTGAATAAAACCTCTGTTGATGATGTACAGGCATTGTTTCAAATTCCTAAACACTGGAGATATAAGGAAGATCCTTGTCAACCCTTTCGAGCCTAGTAGTAGGAGTTTCTTTCTGAAAATGAAAAAAACCCTCAATATTAACCTGGGGCAGGGTAGGTGTCAGCTAATTTGACAGAGCGTCCGAATTGCAAAAAGAGTGTTCCCGTTCGAGGATCAATCACACCTATAGAGGTCGTACCTAAAAAAAACCACAATGGTTATCCATCGCCGACCAAAGGGTGAGACAGTCACAATCCTTTCAACAAGTCAGACAAGCTGGTGTCACATGATTTGTTCTCGAAAAAGAATTAAAAGAAAAGAAAAAGAAAAAGCCCGCCAAGTCGATAACTTGAAAACAAGTGGCTTAGGCAAAAATTGGGGGCATCCCGCTGGACTTTGAAAAAAAATATACTCAAAAGAGTTAGTCTAGGAAAAAATAGGGAGATATAAAAATGACGAAAAGCAAGTCGTGTGACTCCGGGCACCAAAGACGAAAAGCGAGTGACTGTCACTCTAAAAACTTGTGGTTTCCCGAACTATCACTCCTGTCATTCAACCTTTGAGAAGTGAGCAAGTGTCGAATTAGCTGAACATAGGATTGGAGAACATTAAGAAGAGTGGGTGGGTTAGGCAGAACTTTGAGCCTGATATCCTTTCTTTTTAACCATGAACCTGGCCGCATTACAACGCTCAAAAGTCCTAATTGAAGCAGGTTTGATTTGAGAGCATACTTCGGTAAAGATCGCGTCGGAACTGACTCCTAAAAGGATTCTTCTTACCATGTTGGTATTGATATTAGCATTCTGATAAGTGATTCATTCACTATATGTCACAAATTTTTTCCAGTGAACAGACTTGGATTCCAAAACGGTCATATGCATTGCATTAATGTTATCTTTTGCAAAGCGGTTGTTTTACTTGCGAGTAAGCACTTGACATCAGGAAGGTTTCTATAGTGGAAAGTTTCGTGCAGAGCGCTCGAGTACTCCGTTGAGAAGGGGCAAGCTATTTAAAATGATCATATCAAGGGAGTCAGCCATCCAAAGTTCAGTTAATCCGGGGCAGTCAGGTCGAGACTCACCAAATCTCCCGAAGGTCAGTTAATCAGCGGCACTCGTTCAGATCACCCAATCAGGGTAAAAAAATCATTGCAAGGCTGGGGCAAGCCACCCCAAGAGCATGAAAGTTATCCTTATCCAGAAGGCAACAAATCTGAAGCATCTCTCTGAGGGTCAAATGCTGAGGCAGTTCATATCTAACCATAAGGATATGGAGATTTCAAGTTTCCTTTCGAGGAAGATGTTTACAGAAGTCCCACAGGCTGGGGCAAAATTGGAAGCAAAGGAACAGTTCCTCTCCATATCTTCAAAACCGCTCAGAGCTATTCAAGCAGGTTAAGTCAGTCTTCAAGTTCAAGAAGAATGTCAGGAATTCATGTTAACCATTCCCTGACCCTTCACAGGGACCCTAAAGTCCAATTCCTATTTGTTGCACCCCAAAATTTGACCAACCGTTTCTAACAATTTGGCTTATGTTTCGATTCATTTCGCATTTGCATCTGCATATCGCATACTGTGCATTTTTCAGCCGGATTGATTTTATCGGGATTACAGCTCTTTTCTCGCGTCTTAGGAGATTCAAACGGTTTCGGATAAGGAGTTTTATTGTGGAATTTGTGCTCTTCTCGGTGATTCGGTTTATGCTGTTATTTTTGAGGATATTTCGGTGTCCGATTTTTACCGTTTATTTCGTTACATTCTCGCATTCTTTTGTTAATTGATTTAATTGTTTTTTTTTCATTGGATTTGTTAGCAATTTTCTAGATTTTATTTCGTTAATTTTGGTGTAGAGATTAGATTTTAAATAGGCTTTTATCTTTCATTTTCTATTTTTAAATTTTTAGTCTTAATAGATTTTTTAAATAGATTTTAGGGTATTTTCTCTATTTTAGGATATTTTTAGATCCTAATAGATTTTAAATAGTTTTTTCTTAGAATTAATAGTTTTTAGATATTAATTTCTTTTTAAAACTTTTATTAGTTTTAAATTTAGTCTTTTAATAGCTTTAATATTAGTTATTAATTGGTTATTAGAATTTTAATTGACTAGGTTTTAATTAGTTGTTATTTGGTGATTAAGTTTTAAGAGAAGGTCACGTTACATCACTTTCAACTTTAAGTCAGCACTTGTTTAATTGTTTGCATTAATCTCTCAGTTGCATTAATTCATTTGTCTTTCAGCCTCATCATTAATTGTGCTTTATTTAATTAATCATTCATTTAATCAAAGTTTTTCAGGCCACGTGTCGTGCAAAGGACTATAAGTAATCCTGTTCACTCTTTCTCTTCATTAATGCTGACACGTTTCCCAACATATGCAAACACCCCTCATCCTCACCGGACAAATCACACAGATCAATCCCACCAGAAAACCTCGCCGGAAAACTCATAGGCCCGTCGGAATCTTCATCATGTTCATCATATGTTCTTCATTGATTCTCCAGAATTTCCAGAAACACTCACCAAATTCATCAACCTTAATCACGTTTCCATATTTCCCCAAGAACCTTCATCTGTTCATCAATATTTTTCCAGATTTTCTCTAAATCTTCATCGTGTTCATCATTTTCGTTCTTGATTATTCCAGCCACATTTCCCAGAACTCATCCAAGTTCATACAACCTTCATCATGACCTCATTCATGTTCAAACTTTTCCAGAACTTCTCCGAACTTCATACAAACGTCATCAATGTTCTTCATATCTTCATCAGTCTCAAAACATCTTTCCAAATCTAAATAACAAATCACCAGATCTAAACGAACCAGTTCCAAATCTACTTCCAAAATTCAAACACGTTCTCCAGATTTGAACCAACAAGAACTCAGATCCGCAACCTACAAATCAAACTCAACCTTCCAACTTCATCATCAGATTCATCATCTTCACGTTTTCCAGAAATCCCTGAAGACCTTCACCTTCATCGCAAACGCATCCAAACAATCTTCATCGCCTTTACACCAAACCATCCAAAACCTCCAATCGAACCACCATTAACTCAGTTCATCAACATTCATCTTCCTAACCAAGTTTGAAATCCAGATTTCGCCCAACATCTTCAATCACCTTCACATTACCCAAATATTCAACACCAAAACCTCCGTCAACTTCATCTAAACTCACATTCGAACATCATTCACATTCAACAATCAATAAGCGAATCCTTCAACCTCAGATGCAACCTCCAACTCGCTTCAAGAATGCAAATCAGCTTGCACTCGCGATCTTCCCCAAATCTTACCTCAAGGGTTCGAGAAAGTCAGTTGGTTTGTTGGATTTGCTATTTCGTTTGGATTTTTGTAGGTTACGCATGGGAGAAGATGATGTTTGAATTGATATTGTGAAGGAGTTTTGACTTGAAGGCCGGTTTTCTTTTGCGTTGGTTTGAGGAAGATTCATCGGATGAAAAATGGCGGAAGAAGGCTGAGCAAGGAGATACTGTGGAAGAAGAAGAAAGGGGCTAGGGTTTGCAAACGGCGGGTTAGTGTAAGCTGAGGGAGGAAGATAACTTGCGAGACACCAAGTTGGTTAGTGGGCTTTCTTTGGCCCATATTTTGATTTCAGATCCACACCCCCATTTTCCTTATCTTCCCCCTGTTTGCTCATGTGTTCCATTTTGTTTGGTTTGGGCCGAGCCCAATCATTTTTTGTTGAAGCATGCCCCATATTCCTTATACGCCCCTCCCCTTGGTTGCTGTAGTAATGTGGGCTTTCATTTCAAGCCCAACTGGGTTTCTCCTCTTGCACCCCTATCCTGCTGATTGCACCCCCTGTTTCCATTTATTTTTGGATTTTATTTTTGTAAAGACATTTTCTATTTTTGTATGCTTATTTTCATTTGAATATTATATGTAAATGCTATTTTTACTATTTTTCTTTATAAAATTCATAGTATTTTATTTTGTTCTTTTAGAATATTATTGTATATATTAAATATAGTTTTATACTCTATTTTCTATATTTAGTTTTTATATTCTATTTTCTTTTCATAATTTCTTTTAGAATTTATTTTCCTTTTAGAAGTTATTTTCTATTAAAGTTGAGTTCTTATTTGTTATTGGATTTTTCTCACCATGTTCATTTTGTAGGTCGATGACGAGACCTCCGAAAAGCGTTATAAATCAAAATATTGATGGATAATGTAGGATCCGAGACCGCTTTTTCTCTCCTCATCCTTTCTTCTTCTTCTGATTTTATTTTTCTTTTCTACTGTGCTTTCTGTGTGACATGATTCAATTGGAGAATGATTCTCAATATCATTTCTCTATCTTGTCTTTGACACGGATATCAATACGCTACCTCTTGGGGTTTGACTTCATTTATAAGTCGAATTATGACGGTTCAGCGTCACATTGGTTCTGATTCAAAATGTTATCATTAAGGATCAAAGAATAGGAAACCTTGGAAATGGAGCTTGCACGCAAAAGTAAAGGGTCAACGGAACCACTCTGTTCGGTAACATTGTTTTTATTTCATCCCTTTCATCTCTTTTATTCAACCGTCGAGTGTTGTGAGTATTCGTTTAGATACGTGGGAAATGATAAGTGGGGGATTCCTCTCACTCGTCTAGAGTGTTTAGTGTACACCCTTTGGGTGATATGCGACACATTCGCTCCTACGTTTAGGACTTGGCGTGTGCGTCCCGTTTAAGACCTTTTCTCTAGCGTCCTGGCGATTGAGACTTCCCCTTTTCTCTCGCATCTTGGCGATTGAGCTCCCTTCTCTTGCCCCCGTGCAATCGAGACTGTTTTCTGTAGTTGGCTGAACTATAGTTGCTCTGATTTCTCGTACCAGACGAGAATATGTAGGCATAGGATGCGATATCCTAGCGAGCACACTAACAACTAACTTCTCTATTCTCTCGTTGCTGTGCGATCGAGACTTTCCCGCTGAAGACTAATCTTCCCTTTCTCTTTCCCTAGCGCAATTGAGACCAGACCGTAGTTCTAGTACCCTTAGGTTCCCGTACCTTTAAAACCCGACATATTACGTCCGTTCTACCACAAATAGGTAATGCCTAAGTCTCCAATGGTCGAGCAGCAATACACCTAACTGCTAGAATGCGTACGCTAGTATTGCCAACATCTTCTCTCACCCCCGTGTGATCGAGAACACCCCTTTCAACCCGTAGTTAGCCTGAACTATGTCTTGCTCTGATTTCTCATGCCAGATGAGAATACGTAGGCACAAGACGCGACGTCTTGGCGAGCAATCTCCCCAGTAGTTTCCCAAACTACGTTGACTCTGACTTTCCCATTGCACGAGGGAATACGTAGGCATAGAGCAGCGATGCTCTATCGAGTCAGTTCTTCCGTTTAGCTCTAGCAGCCGTAGATTAGATTATTTTTCACCCATAGACTAGACAAACCAAAGCGTGGATCCCGTCGAGTACGACGGACGTGAGGGGTGCTAATACCTTCCCCTTGCGTAACCGACTCCCGAATCCAGACATGGTTGCGATGATCTTGTCTTTTCCCTTTTTCTTTAGGTTTTTGCGATCGTTTCCTTTCCCTCTCTTTGGGATAAATCACGAAAGTGGCGACTCTTCTGTTTTCCCGCCGGTGGTTTTTCGCAGTTGCGACAGCTGGCGACTCTGCTGGGGACAGGAATATCCCTTATGCGAGTCAATCCTAGCGCTTGTTTGCTTGTTTGTGGGTGTGTATATTTTGTATGATGTATTTTGTATATTGTTGTATTTACATTTTTCGCACTATATTATTATCTATTTCTGTTGTGCTGTTGGGTGGTTGTTCCTTTGAGAGATAAGCCAAAACCCAGGCTTGAGCACACACCTAGCATTAGTAATGGAGAGTAATGGTGGATGTGCTTGCTTTGCTCGTACTAGTTCACCATGAAATTCACGCTCGAACGAGATTCTCTTAGACAACTTTCTTTCTGGCCCTTTGGGCTCGAGGGAATTTTGGATTTGAGGGTTGTCGACTCTGGGGGCCGATCATTTGTGAGTCAGCTAAGTGAGGCCTCTTCAGGAGATGATGATGCCAAACCAGAAATGGTGAACGTATCATCATTTCTTGAAAGTTTGTGACGCTGATGAACGCATAGGATATCATACCCTTGTCAGTTTAGGACCACACCTATGAGTGGAAGGGTTTTTGCAGGAAACTTGACTTCCAGCCAACCCGGTATTTTGGTTTTCTCTTCAGAGCAAACTTATTCAGTTAGCAGCACAATAGTATTCAGAGTTTTGTGGGGGCTGTGATTCCGTGTTTGCTGCATCAGCATCTTGCATTGCATTTCATGTGCATCTCATTTTTGCATGTCCATCCTCAACCGGAGCAGAGAGCTTACCCGTCTTTTGTCCAACCCGCAGTTGATTTCCTGGCATTTTCATTGAACTCGAAGTAGCTTCTGGAAAAATCATGAACTCAGGAGGGCAGAATTTGGTTGTTACGAGGGCAGAGTTTAAATTGATGAAGAATCAGTTGAGTCAGCTCGTGGAAGCCATGTCAGCTATGACCAGAGGGGAAACCAGTATTCAGAAGACTCCAGTGAACAATGTCGCTTAAGCTCAGCTTACGCAGATTCCTGTTGAAGAGCATACTATTGCCAGAGGTAGAGACTCATCTTCTCTTCATGACACAGACTATCAGAGCTTCACATTCCTTGAGCCAGGTTCTCAGAAGGTTGTTCCAAAGGTTAACGCTGAGAACCCACAGACTGTTGAATTTATGAGAAAATGTCAGCTGTTGGAGGAAAAGCTTGATGCCCTGTTGAGTCAGGATACTCTTAATTTGAATGCTTCGAGCATGTGTTTGGTACACGGTCTTGTGATGCCTCCGAAGTTAAAAATGCCGAATTTTGAGAAGTTCAAAGGGGATAGTTGTTCGAAGCAGCATTTGGTAATGTTCTGCAGGAGAATGACCTCACATGTCCATAATGAAAAGCTTATGATTCACTATTTTCAGGATAGTCTGAGTGGAGCATCATTAAATTGGTATATGCAGTTGAAGAGTGATTGCATCAGGTCATGGTCAGATTTAGCCAATGCCTTCGTGAAGCAGTACAACTACAACCTTGACATGGCTCTCAGTCGCATGCAGTTGCAAGAATTATCTCAGGCGGACAATGGGTCCTTCAGAGGATATGTGCAGAGATGGAGAGAATTCGCAGCTCGCGTTCAACCACCACTTCTGGACAGAGAACTGGTTGACATATTTAGGGGTACTTTGCAAGGGCACTACTTTGATAAGATGGTTGGTAGTGGGACATCAAACTTTGCTGACTTGGTGAAAATGGGTGAACGTATCGAGAGTGGAATCAAGAGCAGAAAAATTCGAGACATCTCAGATACTTCAGTTTATGAAAGTGAATCCGTTGTCAGTTCTCAAGAAGAATAGGAGAAAGAAAGTGATGTTATCCCGGAATCCCCGGTACCTCAGATTCAGTTTTCAGATACTTCGAGTGTTCAAAGTCAGCAACCCGTTGGGTCTGTGTGTCAGGTATCTGTTCCCCTTCAGAGTCGGAAATCTTATCGTCATTAACCGTGTCAGCACGCCCGATGGAGACCAAGGAAGCCACAAAGTTATTTCACTCAGTTGTCGATGTCATACATTCAAATGTTGCCGGATTTGATCAGAGGTGGGTTGATAGTGCCGAAGAAGATTAGTCCAGAGATTCCTCCCTATCCTCCAGGTTTTGATGTGAATGCCCGTTGTGAGTACCATGCTAGGGCACAAGGGCATTCAACTGAGGACTGTAAGGTGCTTAGGCGCAAGGTGCAGGCGCTGCTTGACTCCAATATGTTCTCTGTCACTGCTCAGGGTATCCAGATCAATGATTCTCCTTCAACTAGTCAGGTGGGTTCAGCAGTCAATGTTATGGGAGAGTTTACTGAGAGCAGGTGTTCAGAAGAGTATCAGACTGACTTCGACGAGCAATACTGAAGATGGTTGGTTCAGCAGCAAGTCAAGACTTGAAACCCCAGTTCCCCAAAGCTGGCAATTTCTTTTTATTATGTCATTTCTTTACATTTGTAGTTTCTTTCCTGTTAAAGTGCAATCTCATTTGTAAAACTTGTTGTTTCCGTTGATTGATAGTAATGAAATGAATATGCATGTTTTGATTTAATCCATTCTTGTTCACTAATTTTTTTTATAGATGCCTAACGCTTGTTTATACGGAATCTGGGGAGGATGACGAAGTTCAAAGACGCGTAAGCTTCCGAAAGTATGCTTTTGAAATAAAACATGCTGATGATGTACAGGCATTGTTTCAAATTCCCAAACACCGCAGATATAAGGATCATAATCCCTTGTCAACCCCTTTGAGCCTAGTAGTAGGAGTTTCTTTCTGAAAATGAAAAACCCTAAATCTTAACCTAGGGCGGGGTAGGTGTCAGCTATTTTGACCGAGCATCCAAATTTCAATAGGAGTGTTCCTGTTCGAGGATCAACCACACCTGTATAGGTCGTGCCTAAAGAACCACAGTGGTTAAACCTTGCCGATAAGGAGTGAAACAGTCATGTTATTCCCTAAAGAGACAGACAAGCCTGTGTCACACGATTTGTTCAAAAAAGAAAAGAAAGAAAAAAGAGAGAACAAAGCCCGCTAAGTCGAAACTTGAAAACAAGCGACTTAGGCAAATATTAGGGCATCCCGCTAGACCTTGAAATCAAAGGAAGCTCAAAAGAGCCAGTCCAGGAAAAAGTTAGGGAAATAAAAAAATGACGATGAAAAACAAGTCGTGTGATTCAGGCACCAAAAGACGAAAAAGCGAGTGACTGTCGCTCCAAAAATCTTGTGGTTTCTCGAACCATCACTCCTGTCATTTAACCTCTGAGAGGTGAGCGCTAGTGTCGAATTAGCTGAATGTAGGATTGGAGAATATCACGGAGAATGGGTGGGTTACAATAAATTTTGAGCCTTTATCCTTTCCTTGTAAACCGTGAACCTGACCAAGTTACAACCTAAAAAAGTCCTAATTGAAGCGGGTTTGTTTCGAAAGCATACTTCGGTAAAGATCGCATTGAAACTGACTCCTAAAAGGATTCCTCTTATAGTATTGTACTAATGTTGACATGTTGATAAATGATTTATTCACTTTGTGTCACAATACTTCTCTAGTGAATAGATTGGAATGTCAAAACTGTCATATGCATTGCATTTAATATATCTTTTATGCAGGACAACTTGTTTTACTTGCGAGTAAACATTTGACAGAGGGAAAGTTTCCACAGTGAAAAGATTGATCAGGATAGAATACGGATTGCCTGAATACTCCATCGAACTAGGGCAAGTTATATCAAGTGATCGTATCATGGGAGTCAGCCATCCAGAAGTCACTTAATCTGAAGCAATCAGGTCGAGATTCGATAAATCTCTCGAAGTCAATCAAGAAGCACTTTCCCCACAGATCGGTTAATCAGGGGCAAAGTCATTGTAAGACTGGGGCACGCCACCCCAAAGAGCGCAGAAGCTATTCCTTACCCGTGGGGAAATTAATTCGAAGCACCTCTCCGAGGTTCAAGGTGTTTAGGCAGTGCATATCAAGTGGTCAGGGTATGACATTTCAGATTTCCTTTCGAGGAACATCCCCACATAGGTCCCACGAGCTGGGGAAGATTTGGAAGCGTAGGAATTGTTCCTCTCCATGTCTTCAGAGTTATTCAAGCAGGTTCAGCCAACTTTCAAGGACAAGACGAATGTCGGGAAGTCATGCTACTGTTCCTTGACCCTTTAACCAAAACCTTTGAGTTCAGACAGGGTATGTTTCTAGCATCAGTCGTACCTGATCTTGTGCAAATCCAATTCCCTTTGGTACACCGAAAGACTTTGTCTGTTCTCTCCAGCAAAAGTCCAATCATCATTGGCACGTGTAAGCTATCCCCAGTAGAGCCCGATCATACTTGGCGCATCTGGTTATCCCCAGCGGAGTTGGCTTCACCCTTCCAGCATTTATTTTGCTGGAATGGTCCCTCTATGTACAACTTTCCCCGGCAACCAGGGCCTGCATCTGCATCTTTGCATGTAGCTATCATATTTGCATCATCCTTGCATTTCATCCTCAAATGCGTAGCATTTCCATTTCGTATGGAGCATTACGCCATATTCAAACATACGCATATGCATAAGAAGCATAAGCTAGTTTCTGTCAGCCTTCCGTGGCAGCTTGAATCTCTCTTTAATCAATACATGGGCATTTATCCAGCAGCTTTATTCAGACAGTACATCAGTTTTCTTTCTCTCGGGTTTCAGATCATACGTCGGTTATGTTTTGTCCAACAGCCCTCTGATGATGACATCCCCAAGCAGAGTTCCTTTGTCCATCAGTCCTCTAATGTCGAATGATTCTTTTTCCATTAATCTCTATTAACGATGTGTATATCCAAGCAGATTCTCTTTCCGTTAATCTCTATTAACGATGTGTATCTCTGAGCAGAGTCTCTTTCTGTTAATCTCTATTAACGATGTATCTCCCCAGCAAGTCTTCTTACCGTCTATCCTTAGACAACGTGAGTTGTGAATACGATCTTCTGTGTTTGTTCAACATTCAATGATTTGGACTTTAGATATGGGTTGCTCTTCGTCTATCCTTGAACGATGCGAGATTTCAAGACGAACTTCATATGTGGTTTACTCTCCGTCTATCCTTAGACAATGTGAGTGTCGGATATGGTTTTCTTTCAGTTTATTAGATGAGATGTTGTTCTAAGAAGGTTTTCGTGCCGTCAATTCCTATTGATGTCGTGACTCTTTGAAGAATGACTGGTTTCCCTTGTTGACAATTCCTATTGATGACATGGCTCTTTGAATATGGTTTTCTTTCTATCAATTCCTATTGATGATGTGGCCCTTTGAAGATATTTTATTTCCATCAACTCTTATGGACAAAAGAATTCTGCAGTTTGGTAAACAGTATTTTGGTGTCTTGCCGTCTACCATTAGACGATGTGAGTATTCGGTGTCTTCCCGTCTACTATTAGACGATGTGAGTATTGTTTCTCTTTCTGTCTATCCAGAGACAGTGTGAACGTTGGATATTGTTTTCTTCCCGTCTACCATTAGACGACGTGAGTATTGTTATTTCTTTCTGTCTATCCGTTGACAGCATAAACCTTTTATGAATATTTTCTTTCCGTCTACCATTAGACGATGTAGATTTTGGGCATTCTGGACATTTCTTTCCGTTGATTCCTATTGATGAAAGGGTCCTGAATTTCTCATACGTGATTTGGGGATTTGGTATTTCTGGCCGTCAATTCCTATTGACGAAAGAGTTCTAAAGTTTGCTGATGTGATTGTTTCGGATACGATATTCCGTCTATCCTTAGACGAAGTGAGGTGCGAATGTTGGATATATTTCTTACCATATACCATTAGACGATGTGAGTTTTGGTTGTGGTTTTTTCTCCGTCTATCCTTAGACGATGCGAGATTTGGATGTGATTCCCGATATGTTTTTCTTCCTGTCTACCCTTAGACGATGTGAATGCTGGTTATGTTTTTCTTCCTGTCTACCCTTAGACGATGTGAATGCTGGTTATGTTTCTTTCTGTCTACCCTTAGACGATGTGAATGTTGGTTATGTTTCTTTTTGTCTACCCTTAGACAATGAGAGTGTTGATATTTGCTTTCTGTCTACTCTTAGACGATGTGACTTTGGTTTTTCCTCCCGTCTACCCGTAGACGATGTGGTTTTTGAATATGATGTTTTCTCCATCTATCCTTAGACCATGCGAGTTTTGGATCATATGTTTATCAACTTTGTGAATGGCTGGCTGCGATGTCAGATGCTTATCATTGTGCAGTTATTTCCGGAGATTTTTGTCCCAATCAGAGTTGCAGCTTATTTCTGCGGTTGGCAAATTTCCGGGATTCTTTAGTATTCAACCGTCTTCTACCTTTGAATGTTTGAAAGTCGTTCGCTTCTCAACCCTTCAGGTCCAAGCCGTTTGAATAGGGGCAGCTGTTGCACCCCAAAATTTGACCAACCGTTTCTAACAATTTGGCTTATGTTTCGATTCATTTCGCATTTGCATCTGCATATCGCATACTATGCATTTTTTCATCCGGATTGATTTTATCGGGATTACAGCTCTTTTCTCGCGTCTTAGGAAATTCAAACCGTTTCGAATAAGGAGTTTTATTGTGGAATTTGTGCTCTTCCCGGTTATTCGGTTTATGCTGTTATTTTTTAGGATATTTCGGTGTCTGGTTTTTACCGTCTATTTCGTTACATTCTCGCATTCTTTTGTTAATTGATTTAATTGTTTTTTTTTCATTGGATTTGTTAGCAATTTTCTAGATTTTATTTCGTTAATTTTGGTGTAGATATTAGATTTTAAATAGGCTTTTATCTTTCATTTTCTATTTTTAAATTTGTAGTCTTAATAGATTTTTTAAATAGATTTTAGGGTATTTTCTCTATTTTAGGATATTTTTAGATCCTAATAGATTTTAAATAGTTTTTTCTTAGAATTAATAGTTTTTAGATATTAATTTCTTTTTAAAACTTTTATTAGTTTTAACTTTAGTCTTTTAATAGCTTTAATATTAGTTTTTAATTGGTTATTAGAATTTTAATTGACTAGGTTTTAATTAGTTGTTATTCGGTGATTAAGTTTTAAGAGAAGGTCACGTTACATCACTTTCAGCTTTAAGTCAGCACTTGTTTAATTGTTTGCATTAATCTGTCAGTTGCATTAATTAATTTGTCTTTGTGCCTCATTATTAATTGTCCTTTATTTAATTAATCATTCAGTTAATCAAAGCTTTTCAGGCCACGTGTCGTGCAAAGGACTATAAGTAGTCCTGTTCACTCTCTCTCTCTTCATTAATGCTGACACGTTTCCCAATGCATGCAAACACCCCTCATCCTCCCCGGACATATCACACAGATCAATCCCACCGGAAAACCTCGCCAGAAAACTCATAGGCCCGTCGGAATCTTCATCATGTTCATCATATGTTCTTCATTGATTCTCCAGAATTTCTAGAAACACTCACCAAATTCATCAACCTTCATCACGTTTCCAGATTTCCCCAAGAACCTTCATCCGTTCATCAATATTTTTCCAGATTTTCTCTAAATCTTCATCGTGTTCATCATTTTCGTTCTTGATTTTTCCAGCCACATTTCCCAGAACTCATCCAAGTTCATACGACCTTCATCATGACCTCATCCATGTTCAAACTTTTCCAAAAATTCTCTGAACTTCATACAAATGTCACCAATGTTCTTCATATCTTCATCAGTCTCTAAACATCTTTCCAAATCCAAATAACAAATCACCAGATCTACTTCCAAAATTCAAACATGTTCTCCAGATTTGAACCAACAAGAACTCAGATCCGCAACCTACAAATCAAACTCAACCTTCCAACTTCATCATCAGATTCATCATCTTCACGTTTTCCAGAAATCTCTGAAGACCTTCACCTTCATCGCAAACGCATCCAAACAATCTTCATCGCCTTTACACCAAACCATCCAAAACCTCCAATCGAACCACCATTAACTCAGTTCATCAACATTCATCTTCCTAACCATGTTTGAAATCCAGATTTCGCCCAACATCTTCAATCACCTTCACATTACCCAGATATTCAACACCAAAACCTCCATAAACTTCATCTAAACTCACATTCGAACATCCTTCACATTCAACAATCAATAAGCGAATCCTTCAACCTCAGATGCAATCTCTAACTCGCTTCAAGAACGCAAATCAGCTTGCACTCGCGATCTTCCCCATATCTAACCTCCAGGGTTCGAGAAAGTCAGTTGGTTTGTTAGATTTGCTATTTCGTTTGGACTTTTGTAGGTTACGCATGGGAGATGATGATGTTTGAACTGAGATTGTGGAGGAGTTTTGACTTGAAGGCCGATTTGCTTTTGCGTTGGTTTGAGGAAGATTCATCGGATGAAAAATGGTGGAAGAAGGCTGAGCAAGGTGATATTGTGGAAGAGGAAGAAAGAGGCTAGGGTTTGCAAACGGCGGGTTAGTGTAAGCTGAGGGAGGAAGATGACTCGCGGGACTCCAAGTGGGTTAGTGGGATTTCTTTGGCCCATATTTTGATTTCAGATCCACACCCCCATTTTCCTTATCTTCCCCCCTGTTTGCTCATGTGTTCCGTTTTGTTTGGTTTGGGTCGAACCCAATCATTTTTTGCTGGAGCATGCCCCATATTCCTTATACGCCCCTCCCCTTGGTTGCTGTAGTAATGTGGGCTTTCATTTCAAGCCTAATCGGGTTTCTCCTCTTGCACCCCTATCCTGCTGATTGCACCCCCTGTTTCCATTTATTTTTGGATTTTATTTTTGTGAAGACATTTTCTATTTTTGTATGCTTATTTTCATTTGAATATTATATGTAAATGTTATTTTTACTATTTTTCTTAATAAAATTCATAGTATTTTATTTTGTTCTTGTAGAATATTATTGTATATATTAAATATAGTTTTATACTCTATTTTCTATATTTAGTTTTTATATTCTATTTTCTTTTCATAATTTCTTTTAGAATTTATTTTATTTTTAGAAGTTACTTTCTATTAAAGTTGAGTTCTTATTTGTTATTGGATTTTTCTCACCATGTTCATTTTGTAGGTCGATGACGAGACCTCCGTAAAGCGTTATAAATCTAAATGTTGATGGATAATGTAGGATCCGAGACCGCTTTTTCTCTCCTCATCTTTTCTTCTTTTTCTTATTTTATTTTGCTTTTCTGCTGTGTTGTCCGTGTGACATGATTCAACTGGAGAATGATTCTCAATATCATTTCTCTATCTTGTCTTTGACACGGTTATCAATACGCTACCTCTTGGGATTTGACTTCATTTATATGTCAAATTATGATGGTTCAGCGTCACATTGGTTCTGATTCAAAATGTTATCATCAAGGATCAAAGAAGAGGAAAGCTTGTAAATGGAGCTTGCACGCAAAAGTCAAGGGTCAACGGAACCACTCTGTTCGGTAACATTGTTTGTATTTCATCCCTTTCATCTCTTATATTCAACCTTCGAGTGTTGTGAGTATTCATTTAGATACGTGGGAAATGATAAGTGGGGGACTTCCTCTCACTCGTCTAGAGTATTTAGTGTACACCCTTTGGGTGATATGTGACACATTCGCTCCTACGTTTAGGACTTGGCGTGTGCGTCCCATTTCGGACCTTTTCTCTCGCGTCCTGGCGATTGAGACTTCCCCTTTTCTCTCGTATCTTGGCGATTGAGCTCTCTTCTCTTGCCCCCGTGCAATCGAGACCGTTTTCTGTAGTTGGCTGAACTATAGTTGCTCTTATTTCTCGTACCAGGCGAGAATATGTAGGCATAGGATGCGATATCCTAGCGAGCACACTAACAACTAACTTCTCTGTTCTCTCGCTGCTGTGCGATTGAGACTTTCCCGCTGACGACTAATCTTCCCTTTCTCTTGCCCTAGCGCAATTGAGACCAGACCGTAGTTCTAGTACCCTTAGGTTCCCATACCTTTAAACCCCGACATACTACGTCCGTTCTACCACAAACAGGTAACGCCTAAGTCTCCAATGGTCGAGCAGCAATACACCTAACTGCTAGAATGCGTACGCTAGTATTGTCAACATCTTCTCTCACCCCCGTGTGATCGAGAACACCCCTTTCAACACGTAGTTAGCCTGAACTACGTCTTGCTCTGATTTCTCATGCCAGATGAGAATACGTAGGCACAAGACTCGACGTCTTGGTGAGCAATCTCCCCTGTAGTTTCCCGAACTACGTTGACTCTGACTTTCCCATTTCACGAGGGAATACGTAGGCATAAAGTTGTGATGCTCTATCGAGTCAGTTCTTTTTGTTTAGCTCTAGCAGCCGTAGATTAGATTGTTTTTCACCCATAGACTAGACAAACCAAAGCGTGGATCCCGTCGAGTACGACGGACGTGAGGGGTGCTAATACCTTCCCCTTGCGTAACCGACTCCCGAATCCAGAAATGGTTGCGATGACCTTGTCTTTTCCCTTTTTCTTTAGGTTTTTGCGATCGTTTCCTTTCCCTCTCTTTGGGATAAATAACGAAAGTGGCGACTCTTCTGTTTTTCCGCCGATAGTTTTTCGCAGTTGAGACACTATTGGCAACCACCAGAAAGCCCAATCCATATTGGCGCATCAGTCCAAAGTCCAATTCCCATGGGTACCCAGGAAAATTTCATCTGTCTCCCCGACAAAAGTCCAACCATGCTTGGCACATCCGGTTATCCCCAGCGGAGTTGGCTTCGTCTCTTCAGCATTTATTTTGCTGGAGTGGTTCTTTTGCGTCCAGCTTTCCCCAGTAGCCCGAGCCTACATCTTCATTTTTGCATATAGTTGGCATACCTGCATCTGCATTTTTTCATATAGCATCATTTTTGCATTGAATCCTCAAACGCATAGCATTTCCATTTCGTATGGAGCATTACGCCATATTTCAAGCATGTGCATGCGAAGCATAAGCCAGTTTTGTGTTAGCCTTGTGTGGCAACCTGAATCACTCTTCATTTAAGACAGTGGTATATCTCCAGCAGCCTGGTTCAGTCAACTCATCTGCTTGCTTACTCTTGGGTTCCATATCATACGCCGGTCATACTTTGTCCATCAACCCTTTGATGATGACATCCCCCAATAGATTTTCCTTTTGTCGATTCCTATTGACGAAGTGATACTTTGGATTCTGGATGGTTTTCCTTCTGTCGATTCCTATTGACGAAGGGGGTCTGAGATTCGCCGAGGTATTATGGATGGTTTTCCTTCTGTCAATTCCTATTGACGAAGGGGGGTCTGAGATTCGCCGAGGTATTATGGATGATTTTCCTTCTGCCGATTCCTATTGACAAAGTGATATTTTGGATATGGATATTTCTTTCCGTCTACCATTAGATGAGGTGATATTTTGGATATGGATATTTCTTTCCGTCTACCATTAGACGAGGTGATATTTTGGATATGATTTTCTTTCAGTTTACCATTAGACGAGGTGATATATTTGGCATTTCTTTCTGTCAATTCCTATTGATGATAGGATCTCCGGATGGTATTTCTCTCCGTGTATCCTTAGACAATGTGAGTTGTGGATATGATTTTCCTTCTGTCAATTCCTATTGACGAAGTGATATTTTGGATATGGATATGATTTTCCTTCTGTCAATTCCTATTGACGAAGTGATATTTTTGATATGATTTTCTTTACGTCTACCATTAGACGAGGTGGTATTTTAGATATGATTTCCTTTCCGTCTACCATTAGACAAGGTGATATTTTGATATGGTTCTCTCACCGTCTATCCTTAGATGATGCGAGCTTTGAATTTGATATTCTCTCTGCCTACCCTTAGACGATGTGGTTCTTTGAAGATGGTTTTCTTTTTGTCGATTCCTATTAACGAAAAGATTCTAAAGTTCTTTGACATGATTTGTGGGTTTGGCATTTCTTTTTGTCGATTCCTATTGACGAAAGAGTTATAAAGTTCGCTGATGTGATTGTTTCGGATATGATGTTTGCTTTCCGTCTACCATTAGACGACATGAATTTCAGGTATCATTCTTTTCGTCGATTCCTATTGACGATGTGATTTATTGGATATGGATATTTCTCTCCCTCTATCCTTAGACGATTTGAGTTTTCGATATATTTCTCTCTTTCTGTCTACCATTAGACGATGTGAATATAAAATTATTAATTTCATCATTCATCCGTTTTTAAGATGGAACGCCCCCTTTAAAGACTCTCAGCTTTGTGGAAATATATTATTCTATTTTTTATATTTAAAGGAAGACGTTTTAAAGAAATTTTATACATTGACGGGGCAAATGTCTCATGTCTTATTGAAAAAGAAATAGTAAATAACTAACTATAATAATATCTTAGATTAATTGAGTTCCACTTCTTATGGATGAGTCTTACATCTAGTTTTTCGAGTTTGTAAGTGTCGTGAGGCAATTTTTGACAAACGTCATATGGACCTTCCTAGGTGGAGTGCAGTTTCTTTAAACAACCGGTACGACCACCTAATTTAGCATGAGGTCAACCTTCTACACTTTCCTTGGGACCACTTTGGAATTGTACCTTCTAGAGGCCCTATCTTTGGCGATAAATTCTCTGATGATGACAAAGTCATGGGTTTTGTCGATAAGGTTAGGTGCACATCCAAGTCCTCTTTCATTTTCCTCTTCATTGAAGTGAGTGTGACACCGCGTAGGTGTGCCAATTTTGATCGACAATATGACATCGACGTCGTATACCATTGTGAATGAAGTTTCTTTTTTGAATAAGGAGTAGTGTGATATGGCCACAATATTTTATGGAGTTATTCAGACCACATCCTTTTGGCATCATCCAACTGTTTCTTTATTCAACCCAATATAATTGTCTTCGCAAACTTAGCCGACCCATTTTCCTATAGGTGAAAAATTGAGATGAACTTTGTTTGTATCCTTAAGTCTTGACATAAATTTCCCATAACTAAGATAGTAAATTGCATGCCTCTGTTTGAGATGATGGCTCTTACCAAATCAAACAAGCATCTGATTCGTTGCTAATAGAAGCAGAAAACTTGTCCCGTTGTGATCTTGGAAACGACATATGCCACTATCCACTTCGTGAATTAGTCTACTCTGACAATTAGGAACTTTAGTTAGTAAGACTCTAACTGGAAATGACCTAGTATGTCCTTGCCCCATTGGTAAAACGATTACGATGATGGGACAAAGTGAAGAATTTCGGCTAGCGTGTGATGTAGGTTAGAATATTTTTAGACACTTGTCATATATTCTAACAAACTCTTCATTATCCTTCATCAGAGTCGACCAATAATAAACCCTCAATGAGTAGTTTATGAGCAAGAGTGCCCCCATCCATATGACTATCGCACATTCCTTGGTAGACCTATGTGAGTACCAAAGTGATTTCTCTCTGTCCTAGTGTTCATCGTGAAAATTGAAAAACAATCGTTGGTCTTCCAAATTAAAAAAGATTTGTTTTACTCGCAGGATCGACCATACAAATCCTAGGACATGTGTTATTTGATCTTAAACAAAGTTTGGAAAACAATGAACACTTTGACAGAGTTCATGATACAAATAACTTGTTTCAAAAATGTAAGTGGAATTAACACAAGAGATTAAAATCGAAAGACTGGTAAAAACTATAGAAAGTAACTTGCGCAAGGAAAAGATAAATTCTTAATGAAAAGACTTATTGAATTGCATTGAAATGTAAAAAAAATGGTGTTGCATCAACGTGCATTCTTACAAACTCGTTTCTCTACACGTGGGTACTTTGAGTATATTGAGGAATTTGTACACAATTGAACACACACGCATCCTAACACTAAGACTCGCTATTTATACTAATAAAAAATAACTGCCATCAACGGCTAGCGAACTAGATCGAGACAAGTGGCGTTCTGTAAGTCTTCGACTCTTGGAAGCGCTCCACGTGTCTTTTTTGAGAAATGAATAAGAATGAAAATTCCCTCCTTTATTGGAATTCAAATCTTCCTGTCGAGATGCCTTCAGTAGCACCTTTGTCGAATCACATTTCCCAATTGTTAGGAAATATTTCTAAGTCCATAAAATAGTTCCTCCTTGCAAAGGGATGCCTTCGACTCACACTCCAAAAATGTAGTTCTGGTCGAAGTCATCCGATTTCTTCAAAAACTTTATTACTTCCTTTTAATCCAATTCAGATGTCGAAATTTAGAGTGAACAAATTGCCCCAAAAAATGTCATTTTCGACATTACTGAAGAAAAAGGCATTTTTTGATAATATCATTCGACGCCTCGAACGACTCTTACATGACTTTGATGTCTACCACTATTTCAAAAAACCCATGACATCACGATCATCATAGCGGTTTCTGAAATGTGTTATCAATGCACGCAAAAATCTCTAGCCATCATCACGCTTTCTAGACTCTAGGAGATCACAGGGCTAGGCATTAACTGCCAACGTTCCATCAAACAACCCTAGTGGAACACGTGTCCCACTAACCATCAGTTATTTTAATGTTGATTTGAAGTCCCTTAAACTTCCACAAGCTTATAAATAGCTCCATACTTAGCCATTTTCATTTTTTACGCTTCTAAAAAAACTCAAGCACTCTCTTCTCTATTCACCTTTCAAATCTTCAAAGAAAATACCCAGATTTCTTCAACCTTCAACAATGGCGTCTTCAACCACCAGCATCAAAGACTCTAAAAAAGGCCAAAAATCCAAAGACCTAAAGAAGATCTCTCAGCCTCCTCTCTTTGACACACTTTCAGGGCCAAAGATGGTGGGGAACCAATAGTTCATTCCTAAGCCGCTTGAAGAATAAAAGAGAAAAATCTATTAATCTTATGTACTTGTTCCTGTTATCGTTTCTGGTAAACGACATGCATTATGCGGTCCTTTACCTACTCTTAGCTTTGATCATAGCAAATCTATGGACTTTTTTCCTTCTTATCACAAATCCAAACCCATAGGGCAAGCCAATAAATCTAGGGTTAAAAAACCCTCTTCTGATGCAGTAGCATTGAATAACATAGACTTAAGGTATATGAATAAAATATTTAGAGTCTTTCGAGCGACCCCATTCTTTAAATAATATGATGACTATATGAGCTGGTTAGCAAAGGTAGAAAAGGTAAATCCCAAACCTGGAAGAACATGGGAATCTATGACCTAATCATGTTGTTGAAGACGGGTCTCGATTACTATTCAACCATGTTGGTTTCTTCTCTGTATTTCTAGGATAGCACCCATTATACCTTCCATCTCCCTTGTGAAATGATGACTCCCACACTATTCGACATAGCCGTTACCACAGGGTTCAAACCTACTGGAAACACTTACGACCCAGACCTAGAATCTGATGATTCAATAAGTTTTGCATCCGCTAAGGCTACATATTCACATTTCATAACACATTACTACAACCAAACAACTGATGATGTCTCAGATAGATAACATATAGCCTTCTTGATCGTACCGCTATCTCACTGTGTCTTTTGCTCGAAATCCCTCCAAGTAGCTAGAAGATATCTTACTTTGACCACTCAGCTTCATAAAGGCTATGATGTCTGTCTGAGCGAAATGATCTTAAGAAATATTTACGAATCTCTGAGTGAAGGAGTGGCTCAACTCAAAGATTTAGGAGAAAAAGGGAACCTCATTCTATCTGGCCCCTTTTGGCTGCTACAACTCTAGCTGAACGCATCATTCGAAGCCAGTTTTCCCAACAAGAATCCCATAGATGAAGCTGCTGAAGAAATCAAGAACAGAAGAGTCGAAGGGACTCGTTTAGTCAAGCTTACTCCTAGTGAAGAAGGACAATCTCTCAGGCCCACATTCTTGAGCTATGTCATGATGTTTTCCAAATGTCATGAATTCACGTCGAATATGGCTCCCTTTATTACAAGGAAGTACGACCCTGAGTGTTTCACGAGATCCTTTCCATCCCTAACCAAAGCTCAAGAATCAGAGTCTTTACTGATCTGGGAGGCCTTTCTGATTCCAAGATTGTTAACCCTTCAACTAAATCTGCCGAAGTTTCAAGTGACTCTGATTGCTTACCATCTAAACTTAGTTGCTCGACAGTTTCGGTTGGTTTAAGCTCTTCCTAAGTGCCTCTTTAAGAAAAAAGGTGCTCTTCTTCTTCATCATGTGAAATATACTGAGGAGACGACTTCAACACAGCTTTCTCGCTATGCTGACAGGGCTCAACTCATCCCCACTAGCTTCGAACCAAATTTTATTTGCACTACAAAATTCAACAACTGATTGTAAAAATATTATATTAAGGATTTCTTCAATGCTCCTTCATTCACTCAACTTATTAACCAAGCTTTCCTCTTTGTGCAGGAGAAGACCAAGAAAGGTATTTCGACACATATCAAAGAAATTCAAGCATTCCAAAGTACTTTGAAACTGTTTATGGACCAAATGATCTTAGTCAAACCGTCTGCAAGGCAACTGTTACACTGAAGGAAAAGCTTTTAAAGAAAATGGAGAGTTTACAACTCCCTTCGTTCATTCCTCCTGGGGAACGATACGCAATGGCTTTCAATAAGTTTCCTCCCAAATTTCCTCGACTTCCAACAACTGACTTTGTAGTGGCCCTTGCCCCTCCATTTCCAGTCTGGTTTATATGTGGGGATTCTATAAAAATCCTTCACCAGCAATCGAAACCGAAGCTCAGTGGGTGGTTGCGACTAAGTATACTTTAGACAGTTCCAAAGGGCCTCTTCATATCGGTATCGAAGATGTTCATATCGAGTCCAAAATATACGAAGGTATGGAATGAGAGGTTTTCGAACTAGACTTCTCTTATTAGATTTTGATCATTTTGCTTGCAATGACTTGTTTAAATTTCAGCTACCAAAGTTGCACCCAAGAAGAAAAAGAAAAATGAAGAGAAGACAGAAGAAAGCAGCCAAGTTGCTAAGGTAATTTTCTTACTCATTTCTTCTTTACTGCATAATATCATGTTGTCTAACACTTCGAATCTTTTCTCCTCAGAGCTATCGAAGACCACCCCTTACTCCAATAAAAAACAGAAATCAAAAGGAGCTTCCATCCATATCATAATTGAATTGGATGAGGAAGATCAATCTCCACCTAAAGAGCACACCCTTAAAAGGAAGAGGAAACATGCCAAAATAACTTAAGCTTTTAGTCAACTGAAAACAAAGATTGGCAAGATCTCGACGAAGGCATCCCCCTCTTGCAATATTCTGGAGCCTACCCTTGAGGAGATAGTGAAGATAGTTGTAGCACAAACTGAGAGTGACAACTCCAGTCTTAAGGCTAATGATCCTAAGGCAATTATTTCTCCTAGAACCTTGTAATTTTCTTCACCATCTATCCTTCTAATTCTTTGACTTATTTTCTTAGGTTACCACTGATGTCAGATGATAGCCTATGGTGCAGCAAATCATTCCAACAATAAGCAGTGACCCTAGTTATCATGCAACAACTCCCTCTAGGACTTTTGCAAAATAATCTACCAAAGGATCAGACGAAGGAATCCAATCTGCATGTGCTTCCAAGAAAATAACATTCGCTCTTGTTGTTGAGTTTCCACATGTTGAGGTAGCCCTTCCAAAAACAGACTTGGTCGAAAAAGAAGTTGTTGATCTCTCGGGGGACACTTTGATGCCCAACATAGAACAAGTTGTTGAGGATAATATTGAAGAGAAATCTCCCATCAATGAATAAGGCGAAGATGACCGGGCTAATGAAGAAGAATAAGAAGAAATTAATGAAAAGGAAGAAGAGGAACAACAATCCGCGTCTGAAGCAGAAGTTGTGGTGGAGGACCAAGAAGACAAAGTAGACCAAGGAAATCAGTCCAAAGACCCTCCTATTACTGCTTCGACTGGCACTCCATCGACCAACCTTTCACACGAGGGACTGGAATCCTTAAAAGTGCAACAACCATTGGAGTATCTGAAGGCCATGCTCAATTCCCAATATAGCTTCAGCGGTAAAAGCACTAGCACCTCGACCGCCTCGGGGAATCTTCTGACTGGAAAAAATGATAGTGATTTTCTCATTCAGATAAAGGAGAAAATATTTGCAGTGGATTTGTTCCATATCTTAGAACAGGATGTTTCTGTCAGCTTTGGACTTAAGAAACTTCTGAAGCAGATTAATGTCCTGGAAGTTTCACCATAAGTTGCTGATGTTATTATAGAACTGAGTACACTAATCGACCTTGTTATTGCTGATTTAAACTGCCTCAGAGACTTTTCGAGCAACCTCACCACCAAAACTAGAAATTAAAAGGCTGTCTAGGAGGTTGTTTCTGTGTGTACCGAAAAAGTTTAGACTCTAGAGAAACTTTCTGAATAGAACAAAAAGGAAGTCAAGAAATGAGACAAAAACATTGCAGAATGGGAGAGACAAATTGTCATCTTGCAAAACAAAATCTCTCAAGCCAAACAACACAAGATCAACCTTCTTAGTTCTATCGAAGACGAGCTGGCGAAAGAGCTCAAGGCCAGACTTCAACATCTCGAAAAAGCTCAGCAGCTTAGGAAAGAGATTGAAACCCTCTCGACCAATAAAACTCTTTGTGAATGTCGCCTAATGCTCCAAAGTTCGAAGTATGACAAGATGAAGGGCTCTCTTGCCTTTTGAAGTTTATCCTATAACACTTTTTATTTTTTGGTGATCATGACTTTTGGCCCTTTGTGGCATTTCTTTGTAATGGATTAAGCCATTCTGGAATTTTATTTACCACATTAGCTCCACCCTTTTTGGGTGTGATTACTCTTTAGTTATTTTTATCTCTTGAAGTGCAGGCTTATATTTTTTCAAATATTTCCCATTAACCCTCAAGATTCTTTTATCTTTATCTAACTCTTCAACCTCATATGCACCATTAGAAAAAAAAAACTTGTATGATTTAAAAAGGGCCTTCCCATTTAGGGGAGCACTTACCTAAGGCTCTATCTTTTCGATCCATAGACAAAATTACTTTCCAAACCAATTCTTCTGGCGAGAACATCTTGACCTTGACTTTCTTATTATAAGATTTCTCTACTCTTTTATTCTGCCTTTTTAACATTTCCAAGGCATTGAGCCTTTCTTCATCCAAATCAACCAACTCATACAACATCATGTTCCAGTAGGATTCTAATGGAATGTCATGGTGCCTTTGGATCCTCATTGACTGCAAGTAAATTTCCATTGGTAATACTACATCATGACCAAACGTTAATCGAAACAGAGTTGCATTAGTCGATTCTTTGGGAGAAGTTTGACACGCCCAAAGCACTTGATCTAAAGTATTGTGCCAATTTCTAGGATTCTTCCCCACATGTTTCTTAATTAGACTAATCACTATTTTATTCACTGCTTCGACCTGACCATTTTCCTGAGCATAATAGGGCGTAGAAGTTAGCAATTTGAAACCCATTTCCTTGGCAAATTCTTGCATCTTTCGACTAGTAAAAACTGATCCTTGATCTATTGTAATGGTCTATGGGATTCCAAATATATAAATGATATGTCTTTTGATGAATTCGATTACGTCTTCTTGGTTGACATTTGGCAAGGTGCAGCTTCGATCCATTTTGTAAAATAGTCAATATCAACCAAAATGTACCTTTGATTTTTTGATGACACTGGTCAAAATTTTCCAACTAAATCCAAAGCCCAACCCCTAAAGGGCCATGGTTTGACTATGGAATGTAACTCACTCGCATGAACGTGTTGTATACCTGCATGCACTTGCCACTCTTGGCACCCTTTAGCGAATTCGATACAATCTTCTAACATGGTGGGCCAATACATGCCTTGTCGAAACAACAACCATTTCATCTTATGGCCGACCCGATATGCCTCACATGCCCCACTATGGACAACCGAAAGGGCTAAATATGCTTCTGATTCACTAAGGCATTTAAGTAAAACTCCCTCAGGAGTCTTTTTAAATAACTCATTTTCCAAAAGAACATAACTTAAAGCACAATACTTGATTTTCCGCTCTGTGGATGCCATTGGATTTTGTAGATACTCTACTATCGGTTTCCTCCAATCTTCGTCCGTCAAGTTATTTATTACAAAGATTTCAAAATTCTCTTTATCAGCGAACCCTAGCTTTGTCATTTCCAAATCTGATGGGGACAATCTGGCTGACACAACTCTTCCTCTGGCTTTAATTGCGTCTTGTACTTTTTATTTTGAAATTTTATACCCATAAGCAATCTGAGCCAAATCATTGGCCACTTGATTTTCCAATCGAGGTATGTGTCGAATACTAACCATTTTGAATCTTTTCAGTAATCGATTGGCTATTAAAAAGTACATAATAAGGTTTTCTTTAACACATTTGTACTCTTTTGTGATTTGTTTTATACTTGAATTTTGATGCAATTTTGTCAGGAGAAATGATCAAAACTCCTACACCGATTCCATCTTTATGGCTAGAGCCATCGAAATATAATTTCCAAGGCTCAAGCTCGAGATAGTTTATGTTATTCTCATTTATCGAGTGGTCGACTATAAAGTCTGCTACCAATAGCCTTTAAAGGCATATATGTTAAATAATATTCAGTTAAAGATAATACCCATTTACCAATTCAACTATGTAAAATTGGTTTAGACAAGATGTGTTTAATGATATCGAGATGAGACAAAACATAAACATCAACAAGTTTTATATAATGCTTTAACTTTGTACAATAAAAATACAAGCATAAACACAAATTTTCAACTATGCTATACCTAGTTTCTGCATCATTTAAAACCCTACTAAGGTAGTAAATGGATCTTTCGACACCATTTTCATCCTCTTGGGCCAGCATACTCCCTAAAGTTTTGTCTGGCGCAAATATATATAACCTCATGCTCCTATTCTTACAAGGTGGTGATAGAATTGGAGGATGACTCAAGTAATCCTTGATTTTATCGAATGCTTCTTGCTGAGGTTGTCCCCATTCAAATCCTTCCTTATTGAGTCAAAGCAGAGGTGAGAAGGCTTGAGTCTTCCTACTGAGATTCGACATGGATCTCCTCAAGAAATTAATCTTGCCCAATATTGACTGTAACTCCTTCTTTGTCGATGGTGCTTTCGCCTCCATTATGGCCTTGGTCTTATTCTGGTTTATTTTGATTCCCTTTTTGTGGACCACAAAGCCTAAGAAATCTCCCGCCTGCACACAGAAAGCACATTTGAGAGGATTCATTTTTAGACCATGTCTTCTCATCCTTTCAAAATATTGTCGAAGATGGTCAATATGATTCTTCCTTGAAACAAACTTAACAACAATATCATCAATGTATATTTGCATAAAAGTCTCTATATAATCATGGAAGATTAAATTCATTTCCCTTTGATACGTCGCCCCAGCATTCTTTAAGCCAAAAGGCATCACTACCCATTCGTAAATGCCTAAGGCCCCAGGACATTGAAATGTTATTTTTGGGACATCTTCTTCAGCAAAAAAAATTGGTTATATCCTGAATACCCATCAAGCATACTAAGGTATTCGTGGCCTGCGGAGGAATTGACTAACATCTCTATCACAGGCATTAAATATTCATTCTTTGGGGTTGCAACATTTAAATCTCTAAAATCTATGCATACCCTCAAAGAACCATTCTTTCTAATAATAGGCACAATATTTACTAACCATTCGACATACCTGGCTATACGAATGAATTTACATCGGAGAATCCTTTCGACCTCCTCTTTGATCTTCGAGAGAATTTTCGGTGCAAACCGCCTTGGGTTCTGCTTGATGGGCTTCTTACCAGGCTTAATTAGTAACTTCAATCTGACTAGATCTATGTTTAAACCAGACATCTCGTCGTAATCCCATGCAAAACAGTCTTTAAACTCCTTCAATAGTTAGATTACTTCAACCTTGAGTTGTGGGCTGATGTTGGCATATATGTAGGTTGGCCTCTTTGTTTCCCCCTCTCCCAGATTGATTTCTTCAAGTGGATCTTGCGCTAGCATCTTGATGTTAGATGCCAATGGTTCTTTCTCGAAACCCAAAGGCTCTTCACCATAGATGGCATCGAGCCTCTGGCCTTGTTGCTTTTCCTAAACCTTATCGGGTGGTTCTAGATCGAAGTCCTTACCAGGACCTCCTTTGTATGATCCTTGGTTGGTTTCGACAGCCATATTTCCACTTCAGTCTCTAAGACCGCTTGTAATTTATTTTTGGATATGTAAGCCAAAATCTTTTTGAGCACTTCAAACTCATTCATCATCACTAAATTCGCTTCCCTAACCTGTTGGGGTTATCCCAGATGTACCAAGGTACAGAAGGTTGTCTTCACCTACCACCTCTCTATCCCATCGAAAACCATGGATGGGATGTAAATACAACGAACAGTAAACATCATCATCTGAGGTGAAAGCAAAGTCATCCGGATTGCATGGAGCAATGTTGGCCAAATGCTTATCGAAACTACCCCGGTCGACATGATTAATTGGGGCCTTGAAATAACCTTTATCAGCCTCAATGTTTTCGATAATGTCGTCTTGTTGCCATATAGTAATCCTATGGTGCATGGAAGATGTTACAACTCCGATTATATGGATCCATTCTCGTCCCAACAACAAGTTATTATTGGCCTTTGTTTCAACCACCATAAAGATGATAGGTCTTGTAACTGTCCTTACCGTAAGGTCGACCTGTATAAAACTAAGGGTAGTGCCCACCTTCCCCTCGTAATTCGAGAGCACCATGTTGTGTGGTTTGGTATTTGTGTCGTATTTGCTAATTCTCCTCAGCATCAAGTACGACATCAAGTTCACCATGTCGCGTCGCTGCGAAGAGGGGCCGGCAAAGACAGAAGAGTCGTCACCGTTTGGTATTTATCCCAAAAGAGGGAAAGGAAACGATCAGAGAAAACCTAACGAAAAACGGGAGAACACAGCTAATCGCAACCATATCTCGGGTTCGGGAGTCGGTTACGCGAGGGGAAGGTATTAGCACCCTTCACGTCCGTCATACTCGACGGGATCCACGCTTTGTTGTCTATCTAAAAGGGTGTTTATCTATCTAAGCTATGGCTCAGGAACAAAATAAAAGAAAAGAGACTCGATAGAGCATCGCCGCTCTATGCCTACGTATTCCCTCGTGCAATAGGAAAGTCAGAGTCAACGTAGTTCAGAAAACTATGGGTGAAGGTGGGGGAAGGTTGCTCGCCAATACATCACCATCTTGTGCCTATGTATCCTCATCTGGTACGAGAAATTAGAGAAAACGTAGTTCGGGCTAACAAGAACACCGGTTGGTTCAAAGGTTTTAGACCCGAGTAGGGTTAAAACTTAGTTCTAGCAGTTAGGTGTATGTAGCTCGACCATTGGAGACTTAGGCGTTACCTGTTTGCAGTAGAACCAAGAGTTAACAAAACTCTCCTTATGAAAAAGGTTTTCCAAATTAAGATCCCGAAGGATAAAAAGATTTGAAGTTTGTTTTTGTGTTTTTTAGAGAAGAAATGCATTGATTATTGCTTGTAACTCATGTTACACTAAAGACTATGACCTAGGAACGAATGCGTCGCATATCGTCCAAAGGACATACGTTAAACACTCTAGACAATTGAGAGGAGGCCCCCTCGCTGGCTTCCTTGGTCTTCGTTGGGCATGCTGACGCGGCTGATGACGGTATGACTGTTGACTCTGGACACTCGAAACGTCTGAAAACTGAATCTGAGGTGCCGGAGATTTCGGGATAGAATTACTTTCCTTATCCCATTCTTCTTGAGAACTGACAACTGATTCCACTCTCAATATGTTCCCCTATTATCATCAAATTAGAAAAGTTTATTGTCCCACTACCAACCATCTTGTCGAAGTAATGGCCTTGTAAAGTATCCATGAACATGCCAACCAATTCTCTGTCCAGAAGTGGTGGCTGAACGCGAGCTGCGAATTCTCTCCATCTATGCACATACCCTCTGAAGGATTCATTGTCTGCCTGAGATAATTCTTGCAACTGTATGCGACTGAGAGCCATGTCGAGATTGTAGTTGTACTGCTTCACAAAGGCATTTACTAGATCTGACCATGATTGGATGTAACCACTCTCCAACTGTATATACCAACTCAACGATGCCCCCACTCAGACTATCCTGAAAACAGTGGATCATAAGCTTGTCATTATGGACATATGAGGTCATTCTTCTGCAGAGCATCACCAAATGCTGCTTCGGACAAGTATCCCCCTTGTACTTCTCAAAATTTGGCGTCTTAAACTTCGGAGGCATCACAAGTCCTGGCACCAAAGACATGCTCGAAGAATTTAGATTAAGAGTATCCTGACCCATCAGGGCGTCCAACTTTTCATCCAACAGACGACATCTTTTCATAAATTCAACAGTCTCTGGGTCCTTAGCATTAATCTTCGGAACAGCCCCTCGGGAATCCGGCACAGAGAAAATGAAATTGTGATAATCTGTGTCATGAAGAGAAGATGAATGCCTATCTCGGACAACGGTATGCTCTATAACAGGAATTTGCACAGGCTGAGCTTGAGCAACATTGTTCACTGGAGTCCTCTGAATATTGGCCTCTCCTCTTGTCATAGCTGTCATGGCTTCCATGAGTTGATCTAGCTGATTCTTCATCAATTCAAAATCTGCCCTTGTAACAACTAAATTATGCTCTTTCGAGTTCATGATCCTTCCAGAAGCCAATTCAAGTCCAATGTGAATGCCAGGAAATCAATTGAAGGTTGGACAAAAGATGGGTAAGCTCCCTGCTCCGGCTGAGGACGGACATGCAAAAATGATATACAAATGCAATGCAATGCGAAATGCTGATGCAACAAACAAAGGATCAAAGCCTCCACAAAGCTCTAAATAACTTATACGCTGCTGATTGGATAAGTTCAAAAGTCCGCTCTAAAGAGAAAACCAAAATACCGGGTTGGTTGAAAGTCAAAGTTTCCTGCATAACCCAATCCCTCTCACAGGTATGACCTAATCTCTGATAAGGTTCGGCATCCTATGCGGTCGTCAGCGTCACAGACTTTCGAGAAACGATGATACGTTCACCATTTCTGGTTCGGCATCATAGTCAAACGAAGCGACCTCACTTAGCTGACTCCCAAGTGATTGGTCTCCAGAGTTGACATTTTTCAGATCCAACACCCCCTCCCGACTAATTTACAGGATAGGATGTCTTCACAAAAAACCTCGTCTGAACGCGAATTTTGTGGGGACTAATGCATGCTGAAACATACAGGTCCGTCACTACTTTCCGCTCTAATGCTATGTGCACACTCAAGCCTGGGTTTTGGCTTCTCTCAATGGAACATTCCCCCCAATAGTACAACAAAATTGATATATACAATGCTGAAAGTAAATGCGGGAAAAATAAAGTACAACACATACATACACCCAAAAATAAACAAACAAGCGCTAGGATTGACTCGCATAGGGAACCATCGCAGTCCCCAGCAGAGTCGCCAGCTGTCACATCGCTGCGAAGCGGGGCCGACAAAGACAGAAGAGTCGTCACCGTTCTTTATTTATCCCAAAAGAGGGAAAGGAAACAATCAGAGAAAACCTAACTAAAAACGGGAGAAGACAGGTCATCGCAACCATATCTCGGGTTCGGGAGTCGGTTACGCGAGGGGAAGGTATTAGCACCCCTCACGTCCGTCGTACTCGACGGGATCCACGCTTTGTTGTCTATCTAAAAGAGTGTTTATCTATATAAGTTACGGCTCAGGGACAAAAGAAAAGAAAAGAGACTCGATAGAGCATCGTCGCTCTATGCCTACGTATTCCCTCGTGCAATGGGAAAGTCAGACTCAACGTAGTTCGGAAAACTTCGGGTGAAGGTGAGGGAAGGTTGCTCGACAAGACATCACCGTCTTGTGCCTACGTATCCTCGTCTGGTATGAGAAATCAGAGCAAACATAGTTCGGGCTAACAAAAACGCCAGTTGATTCAAAGGTTTTAGACCCGAGTAGGGTTAAAACTTAGTTCTAACAGTTAGGTGTATGCAGCTCGATCATTGGAGACTTAGGTGTTACCTGTTTGCGGTAGAACCAAGAGTTAACAAAACTCTCCTTATGAAAAAGGTTTTCCAAATTAAGATCCCGAAGGATAAAAAGATTTGAAGTTTGTTTTTGTGTTTTTTAGAGAAGAAGTGCATTGATTATTGTTTGTAACTCATGTTGCACTAAAGACTATGACCTAGGAGCGAATGCGTCGCATATCGTCCAAAGGAAATACGTTAAACACTCTAGACAATTGAGAGGAGGCCCCCAAATCACCATTTCCCAAGTACTTAAGGCTCGTAGCGTACAACAATCCTTGACCTTTATTAGATATTTTGAGAAAGTTTGAAGATGAGAAGAGAAAGACACTCTAAAGGGAGACTAAACTCAACCTAGTGTTCTCATACAAAATGCACCTATGATTGAGATGAAAAGGGAATGCTACCTAATGTTATCATGCATGGATTCAAGCCTAAGGTCTATCATAATCTCTCTTAAACAAGAGAGATTAGAGGTCCTAAGGGAACATGGAAAAGAAGACAAAAGACGAAAAAGAAAGCATAAGCAAATTCAAGTATTCAAACATGTAATGCACAACTAGAATGAAGAAAGGAGGGAGGAACAAAGTGTGGGGTAAAAACCACCACAAGCACATCTCAACCTCAAGCATGCAAATGGAAATGAAAATGATGCAAACACAAGAAGAGAAATGCAAGAAGGCAAGCAAACATGAACATGCAAGCACGTCATCACTTTGAACAACATATACAAGAGTATGCATTCAAGTGGGAATCGAACACACGTGTCGAAGCCATCATGATTAAAAAATCAAGAACAGTGACATATATCCAAAACATCTCACTCCTAATGTATCATACTGATATATAAATATTTGAAGTGAAATGATACCAAACCAAGCATGAAAAACAACAAAACAGGCATGCTGGCACAATGTTAATCGATTAACACTAGGGATTAATCGATTAACCATTGAAAAATGCTTGAAAATTTGAATATTTGTGTTGGTTAATCAATTAACCAATTGGTTAACTGGTTAACATTGTTCCAGCAGCAGAAAACAGCAGTCCAAAAGCATTTTTCAGCAACTTATCCAATGTGCAATCATTCCAATGATCATACAACCAATTAAGCACAAAATTAAACCAGAAATCAGTGATCTAATCAATATGTAAACACAACCAAAGAGTAAGATCTCAAATAAACATGGATCAAGATTAACCAAATCAATCAAAAATGAAGATGCATATCGAATATGCAAAATAAGCTCAAAATGCAATGGATCTAGAATTCCAACCTACGAAGCGAAGAATTGCTTCAATAATTGTTGATTTACTCCAATTAAGCAGATCCAAGCAAGAAACCCAGAGATTCTTCAAGATCCAAGTGATTGCTTGTAGTAGAAAGGAAGATCCAGCAAAATTAAGCAAGAACACACCAAATAAGCTCTTCTAGATCCACTTCAAAATTCAGATTCAAACTTGCACGCAAAATGAATGGAAAATTGGAGATGATGATGATGAAGGATGAAGGTTTGAGCTCAAGAATTCATTGATTCCAATGGAGAATCAATGATTTCAAGCAAAGAGAGCTTTGGTGAAGTTTTGCAAATGGAGAAGTTGAGAGAAAATTGAGAGACTGCGAGTGAATTCTGAAGTGAAATGGAAATTATGAGGATTAGATTTGTGAGGTTTGGAGCAAATCAATTAAATACCCCTTAGGCTTGGATCCTAATAAGGCTTGGAGTGTGGTTTGTGAAATTTGCTTTAGGATTAGGAATGGGAATTTGGAGGGAAAATGAAAATAACCAAAATTTGAAATGGTTCTAGATCTTTCCCTTGGTGTAAAATCAACTCACAAGTGATCAAAATTGGACCCCAAAATGACTTCTCTTGAAAGTTCACGTGCAGAGCTGAAATTTGCACTGGTTAATTGATTAACCATTTGGTTAATCGGTTAACACATTCAAAAATTCAAATTTAGCCTGATTTTGCTTTGGTTAATCGGTTAACCAATAAGGTTAATCGATTAACACCTTAAAAAAATTGAATTTGGCGCATTTTGGAGGGAAATCTGCACACTTGCCCATTTTCAACTGTTCTAGGTCCTGATAAGCCTCTGAAACTTTCTCTTGAGTATTATAACCATGAGAATGCTTGAGATAGCTTGGGTGCTGCCCCTTGAGCTGAAAATCTCCTGCAAAATAAAATAAAATTGATTGCTCGGTCGCCGGGCAAAATAAATGTCGGAGCTTCTAATGCTCGTTGTTCAGTCTCTTGCACTAAAAGAGCCCTGGGCCACAGAAAAACCTTGATCCCATGCCTCAAGAACAGATGCTATGATATGCAGAAATGTGAAAATGCAAAGAAACAAAAGCCAGTTAAAGTTAAAACGGAAGGGCAAATTTTGGGGTGCAACAGCTGCCCCTATTCAATCAACTTGGATATGAAGAGTAAGAAGCGAACAGCTTTTAAACATTCCAGGTAGAAGGTGATTGAATACAAAAAGAATCCAGAAATTTGCAGTCTGATTGTTAGAACACAGATTATAGTTCAATATATCTCATTGTTTTGATGATAAAATTAATGAAATTTTGTATAGAGAATTTATATACACTAATTCTGTTCAAGTTTTTATTTGTTTCAGATACCAAAATTAATATTATTCTGGAAGCAAGAACGCCTTTGAACACCAAAGAACGAAAAAGCTCTGAGCGTCAGAAGCAACACTTCAAAAGACTCTGATCTGCTACAATGACTCTGAGCGAAGCTAAGAAGAATTTGAGCAAAGAACATACATAAAGCTTCAGAAGACTCTGAAAGTACTCAACATTGCAAGTACAGAAGTTATGATAAGCAAGTATGCTCTGATAAGGATTTCACGCTTAAAGCACTTACTCTGATAGAGAAACTCTGATTGAGTTAACTCTGACCTGAACAACTAAGAACATCATCAAAAGTTCTGATGCAAGGCGTTCCAAAGTTGTTGAAGAAGATGTTGTTCAAATAAAGATTTGTTGGTATATTCCTTGTCTTATCTTAAACGGCTCTTTCCCCATTCGTGCTTGACATAGGATTTCAAACAAAAAGGATTTGTCAGAACATTCCTCTTCTGAGAAAGGAAAAGTCATTAGAAGACAAAGAGAACAGAATACACAGATTGCACAGTCTTTGAGAAGGGATCTCAAAGTACTATAAAAGCAAGTCCAAGCATCACTTCAATGGTTACCGAATTACTGTCAAATTATTCAACAAGCTCTCATACAATATTCTTCAAGCTAGAATAGTTTTCATTTTTGTTATAAAACTTGTGTAAAAATCACTGTTGTGATATAGCTTTTTAGAAGCACATCTTAAACACAAGTTGTTAGTTTATCTTTGTAAAAGATTTCCTTAAGAAGACCAAGTTGTGGTCAGAATTTCTTGAGAAGACTAAGACAGTTGTCTTAGTGGTTTACACTGTAATCAAGTTTGATATAGTGTATTAAGTCCTTGTTGAGAAAGGAAAATCACCTTGGTAGGGTGGACTGGATTAGTTTGAGTTCAAACGAACTAGGATAAAAAATACTTTGTTATTTTTCTATCATCCAAATTGTTTTAAAACCCTTATTCAACCCCCTCCCTTCTAAGTGTTTTTCTCACCTTCAGTTGGCATCAGAGCTCCGGTTCTGTAAGTGCTCTCACTTAACCGTGACAGAAAAAGATCCTGCTGGGAAAAACTCTTAGTCTCTTGTTCTTTATTCATCATGGCTGCTGAAGCTTCAACCTCAACTTCATACAACAATAAATACGATGATAGAGACAGAATCAGTGTAACACCCATTTTAATTATTTAGTCATTTTATTATTATTTTAAATATTATATGTTGATGTGCCCTTTGGTAGGGTGTATTTGATGATGTTTGGTGGGTGTCTCTGAGATGGGAGATCATTGGTGGTAATTTGGTGAGTTTATAATAATATAAGAAATAATAGTAATATTGGTGGTGGTATTAATATTATTATTATTATTATTATTATTATTATTATTATTATTATTATATTTATGATTATTATTAATATTTGTAGTAATATTATTAATATGGAGAATATAATATTATTATTAATATAGTTATTATATTATTATGATTTTTGGTGTGAATATGATAATATAATGAATAATAGTAATATTGGTGGGGGTATTATTATTATATATTATTATATTTATTAGTATTATTAATATTATTATTATTTTGGTGAGATAATAATATTATTACTATTATTATTATTATTATTATTATTTTGGTGAGATAATAATAATAATATTATTATTATTATTATTAATAGTATTATTATGATTAGTATTATTAATATTAGTAATATTATATTAGTATTATTAATATTAAGATTATTATTATTCATATTATTTTATTATTAGTATTAATATGATTGTTATTATTATCATTAGTATTATTATTATTATTATTATTATAATTATTGTTGGGTGTATTACTATTATTATTATTATGTTGAATATTACTATAATATTATAATAGTATTATATTATATTATTATTATTATTATTATTATTATAATGATTATTATAATTATTATATTAGAATTATTATTGGGAATATTAGTGGTTGAAATAAGTAAAATAAGAGGTGGAAGGGTTATTGGGAAGTTAGAATGGAAATATGAAAAGTCATGATAGAAACCGTGAGGAAGGAAATATGAAGGGGTAGCAAGGAGATATTAGAAAAGTTGGAATAGAGAGAAAAGGGATTACCATAGATCGTGGGAAATTTGTGTGATAATAATAATAATAATAATAATAATAATAATAATAATAATAATATTATTATTATTATTATTATTATTGTTATTATTATTATTATTATTATTATTATTATTATTATTATTATTATTATGTTATTTTTATTAGTTATTATTATTATTATTATTATATTATTTTTATTAGTTATTATTATTATTGGGATAGGAAATAAAAAGGAAAATAGAATATGAAGGGATGGGGAAGTATTAGAGAAAATAACACGATAGAAAGATGGAAGAGGGAAAGAACGAGAGAAGTGAGAAGAACGAAGGAAAAAGGGAACGAAGAACGGAAAGAAAAGAGGAGGCCAAGAGACCAAATCCAAGAAGAATTTCATCGATCAACCGATTAACAAGGTAAGGGGGGAGAAACTTGATTGGGAATGGTATATACATGTATAGGGTAGTGGGGATTCCTTAACCCCGTAGGAATGTATCGTTGATGAAGTTTTATATTGACATGCTATTGATTGTTGAGTTATATTGATGTTGATGGATTGAAATATGTTGAGTGTTGGTGAATTGTTGTTTTTGGTTAATTTGGCGTATAGGTTGGGTTTACGGTTTTAGGGAAGTTCTGTGTGACCTTTTTGATGTGTCGATAGATTGTTTAAGTGATGACTTTGGAATAATATGTATATGATGATGTACGGATGTTTGATGTTGCCATTGTTGATTGACTGTTGGTGTTGGTTTGGTTTGAGTAAGGTTCAGAGTAACTCTAAAGTGTCGGTAGTGTGCCGTAATGTTGATCTGGAGTAGAATTATAGGAAGATTGATAAGCCTAATATGCATTGGTCGTAATACGGATAGTATAGGAAGTGGATGTTATAGAATAGGCTTGAATCAGAGAAGAGTGAGAATTCTGAACTGTGAGAACTTGAGAAGTCGCAGGCAACTCGCTAGCACTTCGCTTAGCGAGAAGGCAGCGAGCGTTCGCTAGGTGCTCGCCTAGCGAGTGAGGTAGCGAGTGAGTCTAGTAGGTTCTGTTTGCCTTCGCGAGGAGGTTCGCTAAGCGAACAGGTAGCGAGCATTCGCTGGGAGCTCGCCTAGCGAGGGTGTAGCGAGCGTATCAGAATGGGGTTTTTCTATGCTGTTATACTGTGTGCGCTAAGAGTGTAGTGCCCTTGGACTTTGTTGATTATAGGGGAGATGATTGAGTGTTATAGAGTGATTACTCGGTGATAGTATGTGATTTCCGTTACTAATTATTTAAATGGATAATTAGTTGGTGTATGAATCATGCGGAGCATGGTGTAGTGATCAGTAGGATCGTGTATTCCCGAGTGGTGGGACGTGTTTATATCTTGGTGATAAAGTATGAACTTGTTTACTTGGTGATGGTACTCGTTTTCCTTGATATTGTTGGTGAACAATTGGTTAACGTATATGTATGTAGTGATCAGTAGGATCGTGTGTTCCCGGGTGTTGGGATGTGGTTATATATGGTGTTATAGTATGAATTTATTTACTATCTGATTGATTTATATGGTGTTGGTGTAATATATCTACACATATATGCATTGATGTATGATGATATGATCAGGAGGATCGTGTGCACTTAGTGTGCCTAAATATGATAGTTATGCATTGGTGTGTGCATATCATGGTGTTTTGGTGGGATGAATCATGTCTCAGGAGGAGCGTAAGTGATTCATCCGTACTCCTTGGTGGAGAATGGTGGGGGATAGATCATGTCTCAGGAGGAGCGTAAGTGATCTATCCAGGTTCGATTGAATGAACCAATGAGTCGGTACCGCATGCATGGTGTTGAGTTGCATATTTGCATTATAATATGTTATATTGTAATTTGAACAGTAGGTTCGTTATATGGAGTTGTTGGGGTGAATATTGGTGTGTTGGTGTGTTTTACTACCTTGTTTACATGTATTACATTACCAATATATTTTTGATCATGTTTTCTCACCCCTTGGTTGTTGTTGTGTCTGTGCTTCTCCGGAAGTACAGATAATCCAGGTACTTAGATAGCTTGGATGGTGGTGTGCCAGTCGAGTCTAGGATGCTCTGATACGTAACACGGGATATGGGTGTTTTAATTGTTTTATGTCAAACTTGTTGTAATCCTGTGACGTATCACTTTTTTTTTGTGAATTATAATAATAAAGATTTTACGAAATTTGGCGGATGGCCGAGAATGTTGGAATAATGTTTTCCGCTGTATTATTTTTGAGAATAATTAATAAAGTATTTTTATAAAAATTTGGTGATGTGATATCCCACTATTTTGGGGAAAACTCTGATGTTTATTTATAATGTTTATATTTTATTTAATTTGGGAAGTGGGGTGTTACAATCAGCACCAAACCTCCCATGTTTGATGGTGAGAAGTTTGATTATTGGAAAGATAGAATAGAAACTTTCTTTCTAGGCTATGATGCTGACTTGTGGGATTTGTAACTGATGGTTATATTCATCCTACTAATGATGAAGGGAAAAAGGTTGATAGAAAATCTATGTCTGATCAACCGAAGAAGGAGTTTAGAAACCATCACAAGGTAAGAACCATCCTATTAAATGCAATATCTCATACTGAGTATGAGAAAATAACAAATAGAGATACTGCATTTGATATGTTTGAATCTCTAAAAATGAAGCATGAAGGAAACTCCCAAGTAAAGGAGACAAAAGCCTTGGCGCTCATTCAGAAGTACGAGGCCTTCAAGATGGAGGAATCTGAATATGTAGAAGTTATGTTCTCAAGGTTTCAGATTCTAACTGCTGGTCTGAAGGTTCTGGACAAAGGTTACTCTACTGCTGATCACGTCAAGAAGATCATCAAAAGCTTGCCATCAAGGTGGAGACCAATGGTGACAGCTCCGAAGCTTGCAAAGGATCTGAATAAGATCACTCTGGAGGAATTGATCAGTTCCTTAAGGAGTCATGAGATTGAGCTAGAAGAAGACGAACCTCAGAAGAAAGGTAAGTTTGTTGCTTTAAAATCTAACAAATCTGCTAAAGCTTTGCAGGTTATTGAAGAAAGTTCTGAAGAATCTTCAAAAGAAGAAGATGAACTATCTTTGTTGTCCAAGAGGATAAACCAAATCTGGAAGCATAAGCAAAAGAAGTTCATAAACTTCAAGAGATCTGATCAGCGGGGTGATTCTTTTGGACATAAGAAATCTGGAAAGAAAGATATAGTGTGCTACGAGTGCAAGGAGCCTGGCCACTATAAAAATGAATGTCCCAAACTTCTGAAGGAGAAACCCAGAAGAAAGTTTGAAAAGAAGAATAAAGTCTTAATGGCCACGTGGGATGATTCAGATGCTTCTGAATCTTCATCAGAATCAGAAGATGAATGTGCTAATGTAGCACTGATGGCTGACATGGAGGACCACAAAGAAACTGCTGAATCTGGATCAGAATCAGATTCTGAGGAGGTATTTTCTAAACTTTCTAGAGCTGAAATTGCTGAGAGTTTATCTAAAATTCTTGAAAGCTACAGCAAAATCAAACTCAAATACAAGAAGCTTCAAAGTTGTTTTACATCTGAGAATGATCAGCTGAGATCTGAAGTTGCTGAGCTTAGAGCAAACAATCTTAAACTAAAAAATGATTTAGAAAAAGCTCAGAAATCTGACTCAGATCCTATATTATGCTATAAAAACATTTTAGAAGAGTATGATTATAGCTTTCAGAAGTGTCTGGCCAGAGGCCTAAATAGAAGCAAGATGGCTTCAATGATCTATGGCGTAAGCAGAAACAACAGAAAGGGAATTGGATATGAATCACCTTCTGGGAAGGATTTAAATCCAAAACTTGTTGATAAACTGATCATCAAGTATTCTCATCTGTATACTCATTTCAAATTTGGTCATTTAAATGATATTAAGCACACACGTTCTGATCAGAATAAACCTGTGTTTAATAAACCAAAATTCCATCAGAACAAGGATGCTCTTAAGGGAAAGAAATTCAGAAAGAATTTCAAATCTACTAACCCCAAAGGACCCAAGAAAATATGGATACCTAAGGACAAAATGATTTTTGTTGCAGACATCTTTAGCAGCAAAGTTGAAACACCAATCATAGTACCTGGACTCTGGCTGCTTGCGTCACATGACTGGAAGAAGGTCTATGTTCCAAAGCCTGGAACTTAGATCTGGAGGTGATGTGAAGTTTGGAGGGAACCAGAAGGGCAAGATAATAAGCTCTGGAACTATTGCTCCGAAGTGTTTCATGCTTGGATATTCTGAACACTCTAAAGGCTACAGAGTATACAATACTGAGACACAGATTGTAGAGGAATCAATTCATGTTAGATTTGATGATAAGCTTGGCAATCAAAAGCCAAAGCAGCTTGAAATTTCTGCAGATAGAGAAGTCCTTCTCACAGACTCTAAAAAATCAGAGGCAGACAAAGCTCAAGCAAAAGATATGTCAGATGCTACTCCCTTGACTGCTCAGATGGATAGCTTGACAATTTTTGAAGAACCAAATGTTAAAGGATCATCTAGAATCAAAGCCATTCATCCAGAGGAAATGATAATTGGAAAGAAGGATGACCCTATAAGAACAAGGTCATTTCTCAGATCTTCTGGGACGTCACTGTTTGGTTTGGTGTCTATCATTGAACCTACTTCTGTGGATGAGGCTCTGAACGATAATGATTACTTGCTATGCAAGAAGAGCTTGACCAATTCACCAGAAATAACGTCTAGGATCTGGTTCTAAGACCAAATGGTTTCAACATCATTGGAACAAAATGGGTCTTCAGAAACAAGCTGAACGAGCAAGGAGAAGTTATCAGAAACAAGGCTAGGCTGGTGGCTCAAGGATACAGTCAGCAAGAAGGTATAGATTACATAGAGACTTATGCTCATGTGGCAAGGTTAGAATCTATTCGCTTGCTTATTTCTTTTGCTGCACTGAATAACATCACTCTGTATCAGATGGATGTTAAAAGTGCCTTCTTAAATGGTTTCATAGAAGAGGAAGTGTATGTTCATCAACCTCCAGGCTTTGAAAATGAAAAATTTCCAGAACACGTTTTTAAACTTAAGAAATCACTCTATGGCTTAAAACAAGCTCCTAGGGCATAGTATGAGAGGCTGAGTAATTTCCTTCTGGAAAACAACTTTGTCAGAGGAAAAGTTGACACTACTTTCTTCCATAAATCAATTAAGAAAGACATTTTAGTCTGTCAGATTTATGTTGATGATATTATATTTGGAACTACCAATATTATGCTTAGAAAGGAGTTTGCTCAATCTATGCAGGAAGAATTCGAGATGAGCATGATGGGAGAACTCAGATTCTTTCTGGGAATTCAAGTGAGTCAGACTCCAGAAGGTACCTATATACATCAGACAAAGTATGTAAAGGAACTTCTGAAGAAATTCAACATGTCAGAAAGCAAGGTAGCAAAGACTCCAATGCATCCTACAAGCACACTAGGTAAAGAAAAGGTAAGTAAAAAGGTAGATCAGAAGCTCTACAGAGGTATGATTGGTTCTCTTCTGTACTTGACTGCTTCTAGGCCTGATATTCTCTTTAGTGTTTGTCTTTGTGCTAGATTCCAATCAGATCCTAGAGAATCCTACTTAACAGCTGTTAAGAGGATTATGAGGTATTTGAAAGGTACTACTAATGTGGGTTTGTGTTGCAGAAGATCTGATGAATAAAGATTAGTTGGATTCTGTGATGCTAACTATGCTAGAGACAGAGTAGAGTGTAAGAGTACTTCTGGAAGTTGTCTGTTTCTGGGAAGTCATATGATCTCTTGGTTCAGCAAGAAGCAACCCACAATAGCGCTATCAACAACAGAAGCAGAATACGTTGTTGCTGCTGGTTGTAGCACACAAATGCTCTAGATGAAGAGTCAACTAGAAGACTATCAAATTCATGAGAGTAACATTTCTATTTTCTGTGATAATACTTCTGCTATTTGCCTTTCTAAGAATCCAATTTTGCATTCTAAGGCAAAGCACATAGAAATTAAGCATCATTTTATCAAAGACTATGTTCAGAAGGAAATTATTAGTTTGAACTTTGTTGATACAGAACATCAATGGGCTGATATCTTCACAAAACCCCTTGCTGAAGATAGGTTTAAATTTATTCTGAAGAACATTAGTATGGATTTTTGTCCAGAATAAAACTATTATTCAGAAGAAAATTTATTCTGATGAAATATGAATAATGTCTATGTTCTGAAGTAATTCTTCTAATTATTTCTTTTAGTACATTATTTCCTTTGTGAAACTCTGAACTAACAAGTCTCAGAAGATCTGAGCGTTGTTTAACGTTTCTTATTCTTAAGAGATTCAGAGGCACATCAACATCAAACACGTGTCACATGATATCTGAAAAGGTGGAGTGTACTCAATGAGACGCCGTTCTGAGGTACTGTTTGTATTCTCAATTTCTCGTTTTCCTCCCCACGCTTGTCAGAATCATTAATTGCTTTTAATTATTATTCTTTTGATGTGACCTTTTAATTTAATTAAATGCATTAATTGCTGAATGTGTTCCCTAATTGTTGCCCTATAAATGCCACAACACAACACCATTTCACACTTTACACACACACTCTCTCTCACGTTTATGCATTTTTGCTTGCTCCATTGTTTCCTATTCTCTTCCAAACCCAAAACCCTAAGAAGCTCTCGTTATCTCAAGTCTTCAACAATGGCAACTTCTTCATCAACCTCTCAACAGTTTGAATCAACTATGGTTGTTGTTTCTTCTTCTATAATGAATCAACTATGGTTGTTGTTTCCTCTCAACAGTCAGAACACTCCTCACACCCATTGAACAAATGGAAGTTTTAAGTGAATTCTTGGTGGATTTTGAAAGCATCGCTGAGAATGAGTTTGCTTTACGTCCAACAGTATCATCACAAGGATGGACAAAGTACTTTGACAGACTGGTTGGTCTAGTTTACCCTTGCTTGGTCAAAGAATTTTGGATTCATGCAAGTGTTTTCCCCAAGTTCATCATGTCTTCTGTTCTGGGCAAGGAAATCATCATTACTGAGGATCTGATTCGCAAACTGATAGGTTATCAAGAATCAGAGGGTGTCACTGATCTGCCAGCTAATCGTATGGATATGGATGAGGTTTAGAGTGAGGTGTTTACTTATGGGGAAGCCTCAAGCAAGATAAAGGATCTGAAGGTTCAATACAAGATCTGGGCTAAGATCTTCTTGGGTTGCATTCATCACAAAAAGTATACCAATTCTCCTGATTACATCAACGCTGATCAGATGTACTTCATGTATTGTCTGGGCAAAGACATCAAAGTGGATCTGCCTTACTTGCTATTCAATCATTTGTGGACTCATGTGAAGCAATCTAGAGAAGAAATCAGAACCAAGCACCATAAGATGAGAAACTGGATCCCTATGGGACGACTCATCTCAGATATTCTGACTGAGAATGGCTTGGTTGGACATCTGACAGAAGCTGGAATGAAAGAAGAATTAGCTTCAGTGGTTGGAAAACCTCTGAATGGCAAAAGCTTGCAGAGGATGGGAATTGTAGAAGAACTTACTTATGCACCTGATCAGATCAACTCTGAAGAAGTCAGTAAGAGAAGGATACCAGTAGATGATTTTCCTCTGTTCCATGCTAACGAGCCAAGGGAAATAATTCTGGCCTACATAGCAGATTGCCTAGCAGATGGAACTCCTATTCCAGAACATCTGATTCAGAGAGCAGGCAAACCTGAACCAGATTTTTATGGGGACAGACAAAGGAAGAAAAGGAAAGTCTCAAAAGAAGGATCTTCTAAGCCAAAAAGAAAAGCTTCTGGCGAGGCAGCTTCTGCAAAGCCAAAGCATGTCATGAAACAAAAAGGTAACCCTCCTTCTGCTAGTTTAGATTCTATTTTAGAAACAGTTAAAGAAGTACTAGCATCTGAACCCCCTTCTTATAAACCTATTCCCTCACCTTCTCCTCCTCATGACTCTGAACCCATTCCTTCTGAACCAGAAATATCTCAACCTATTCCTTCTACACCTAAACCAAAACAACCTTCTGAACCACAATCCTCTGTACCATCCACACCCTCTTTCAACATACATCAGAAATCTACCCCTGATAAAACCCCAACTTCTGCTCCACATACTTCTGAACCACACCCATCTGAAAACCAAACTTCTGAAATTCCCCCACCTGAAACACAATCTTCTGAACAACAACAAGCATAAACCATCCCCTCAAATCCTGAACCAATGGTTCTTGATCTTCAACCTCTAATGACTGTCTATCCATTTCCCTCTGGATCATCTGAATCCTCTGAATCTTCTGATTCTTCAGATTCATCTGATTCCACAGACTCTGATAGCTCAGATTTCATTTCTTCTATTCTCAAACCCCTTGTTTCCATCCCTTCTGACCTTGATAATGCAACTTTACCATCTGAACCTCAATTTGAAAAACCTTCATCTGTCCATACTCCTTCTGCATACCCACCTATTATTTATATTCCTTCTTTTTCCATACCTTCCACATCTGAAACCACCAAAACACCCTCACTAGAAAACTATCTGAAACCTAAACCTAGGTTGGATGTTAGTACTTTCTTTGCTGGGTTTGAAAAAGAACTAAACATGTGGTTATTGACTGTCAAGAAGAAGTGCATGTCAAGTTTGAATCCTGATGATTCTGAGGCTATCTGGTAAAGATTCAGATCCAGATTTGATTATGTAGCTTCCAATCTTCAAGAGATCTGCACTGACGATGCCAAGGTCAGATTTGCTGAGGCTGTGAGACAAACTCTTCTGAGAGTCAGCAGAAACCCAACATTGCTTCTGGAAAACACACCTGCTAAGGACGAGTGTATTCCTTCTGATGCCTTGGTTGCTTCTGAGACTGCTGCAGTGGTTAGCTCTGAAGTAGTAGCTCCAGAAGTTTCTTCTCCTGCTTCTGAGAATCTTGTCTCTGCTCAACCTGCTGACATGGTTATTCAGAATATTTCTGCATCCTTGGTCGTTCATGATGCTTCTGCTTCTGCATCTGCTCAAGAATCATCTGAAGTGAAAAAGGAAGACGAAGATCTGCATGCTCAGATTGCTGAACTCAAGGCTAGCAACACAGAGATGAAGTCTTGGATGGTTAAACAAGAAAAGACAACTGATAAGATCAAGACATGGATGGCAAAACAAGACGAATCTACATCTGAGATAACGAATCTTCTGAGGATGTTGGCTTTTCATCCTACTTAGTTTTTCTGTGTTTGTTTGTGCACTTGTTTTTATTTGACTGTTTGTTTATCTTGGATATTATTTCTCAATGCATCTGGCTGTTATGCTTTTCTGAATGAATGTTATGTTCTTCTGATTGAATTTATCTTATGCCTTATTTTTTTTCTTCTGTTATTTTTTTTCTCTGTCTTAAAGTTTTTCTTAAAAGATTTTCTTTTTGATATGACAAAAAGAGGGAGAAAATGGTAATTTTGATAATTCACATAAACAGTCACCAAAGGCAATTCATACATGATAAATTTCAACTAATCATATTTTTTGAGTATTTCAGAGTAAATAATTCTCTTCTGATAAATTCTAAGAATTAACTTTGAACTAAAAGTCTGAGAATCTGCAAGTTTCCTCTAAAGCTGAAAAGAATACAGAAGCTGAAAGGAAAGTATTTTATCTTTTCTGAAGTATTCATTTCAGGGGGAGATTAATATTCTCAGGGGGAGTAATATTTCTTTTCTATTTTAACAAAATTTCCCATAGTTTTTGTCATCATCAAAAAGGGGGAGATTGTTAGAACACAGATTGTTGTTCAATATATCTCATTGTTTTGATGATAAAATTAATGAAATTTTGTATAGAGAATTTATATACACTAATTCTGTTCAAGTGTTTATTTGTTTCAGATACCAAAATTAATATTATTCTGGAAGCAAGAACGCCTTTGAACACCAAAGAACGAAAAAGCTCCGAGCGTCAGAAGCAACACTTCAGAAGACTCTGATCTGCTACAATGACTCTGAGCGAAGCTAAGAAGAATTTGAGCAGAGAACATACATAAAGCTTCAGAAGACTCTGAAAGTACTCAACGCTGCAAGTACAGAAGTTATGATAAGCAAGTATGCTCTGATAAGGATTTCACGCTTAAAGCACTTACTCTGATAGAGAAACTCTGATTGAGTTAACTCTGACCTGAACAACTAAGAAAATCATCAGAAGTTCTGATGCAAGGCGTTCCAAAGTTATTGAAGAAGATGTTGTTCAAATAAAGATCCGTTGGTATATTCCTTGTCTTATCTTAAACGGCTCACTTCAATGGTTAACGAATTACTGTCAAATTATTCAACAAGCTCTCATACAATATTCTTCAAGCTAGAATAGTTTTCATTTTCGTTCTAAAACTTGTGTAAAAATCACTGTTGTGATATAGCTTTTTAGAAGTGTAACACCCCGTTCCCCAAAATAAAATAAATGCAATTAAAATAAACAATCATCAGAGTTTCACACCACAAAACGATATGTCACAGAATTAAACCAACAAAACATTTTCCATTAAATGATTTTCAACAAATATAACACAACGGAAATTCATCATATATATATATATATATATATATATATATATATATATATATATATATATATATATATATATATATATATATATATATATATATATATATATATATATATATATATATATATATATATATATATATATATATATATATATATATATATATATATATATATATATATATATATATATATATATATATATATATATATATATATATATATATATATATATATATATATATATATATATATATATATATATATATATATATATATATATATATATATATACACATAACATCATCTGCATGTCATATACATCATCCTCGGCCACTGTCCAAAATATACAAAACATGTTCACCCAAAAGATTCATCAAACACGATACGCCACAGGGGCACACAAAATCATCAGATAACAAAATAACTCCCCAAAGCCCCGGTGTTACGTATCAGAGCATTCCTACGACTCTCCACAACCAAGCAAGCTACGCACCTGGATTATCTGTACTTCCGAAGAAGCACAGACCACAACAAAAGCAGAGGGGTGAGAAATCACGATCAAAATATAATTGTAATAATGTACATGAATAGAAGGCAGTAAATCACACAATTATCGTTCACATACATCTACCCGGACCCACTGCCCCACACAACCATAACATGTAAAATAATGCAACACATGCAAATCAACTCATGATATGCGGTACCGACTCAACAACAACACCGATGGGCACCTGACCATCAACCTTCCCGAAGGAACACATTATCATCACCGATGGGCACCAGGCCATCACCCTCCACACAGGAGCACAAACAATCAGGCTCAGAATAGATCGCATACACTCCATCGAGCAACGATCTATCCCTGCCACACTCCCCCGAGCGCAATCGATGGGCACTTGGCCATCACCCTCCACACAGGAGCACATTATCACACTATGCTATGCATAACCCCAATGCACAACACACAACATCAGATACACTAAGTGTACATAATTCCACTAATCATACTTCACCAA
>OZ012737.1:38632119-38748308 GCA_963859935.3 Lathyrus sativus | reverse complement strand
TATTCTAACTTTTACAAAGTTGGGTAATGCCACTTACAAACACAATGAAGGAACGTAAAATCAATCATACCATCAATAATTTATTTTAAAAATAAAAAAAAAAGTATCTACAACTAACTAATTCTAAGTTAAAAGCTTAATGGAAAGGACAATATTATCTACACAAAACTTTATTTCATTAAAGATAGAGTTGTTTCTCCTCAACTAAATTGTCCAACACATTGCTATTTAAAACATCTTGACTTTCTTCTTACCAAGGTTTTTCCGCAATTTCCCCCAAAAGATATAAATGAAACACTCTAACAAAGGTTACCAGCAAACACACATCCTAACCAGGCACTCAATTTCTTCCACAAAGAGCAAACCATGGGACAAGAAAAGAAGAGATGGAACAGGTTCTTTACATGGGTAGAACAAAAGACTCACAAAAAATCAGTAAAGTTAATGACACCTCTAGGTAGCAAATTGAGCTTAGACGAAAAAAGCCTCTAAGTGAAAAGAAGAAAATTAGAAGGGACCGATGTATTCTAAAGGATGTCAAGGGCAACCAATAAATCAGCATCAACCTCAATTGATTGGGAATCCTACAAAATTGCATAACATGTAGAAACTGAAAAACAAAAAAAGACGCATATGGGATCCACTTAAATTCATCTCGAACAGATAATATAGGCTGACACAACTCCAATTTATACAATAATTCATCCTTCAAATAGTCTGAATCACTGGCTAAGTTCCGCTCATTCAAATGAAGATTCCACGACAACATTCCATCAGCCCATACCCCCATCCTTTCAACAATACTGACTTGCAAAGCAAAACACGTGTATAACTCGGGATACACCACCTTTATGCTCTGTGAACATATTCATCTGCTAGACTAGAAATTGACGTCGGAACCGTTACCTAGAGTACACCTCACATTGTCACGGAAGTTATCTTTGCTGAATCCGTCGTCACACCCCACACTAGATAAATCTACCCACCAAATCGAGTTACAATTCCTACTTTTTCTAACACCTCTACTCAGAATAGGAATCCCGAAAGAACGATACCAATACCCAATCAAGTTATACCATAAAGTCGTTGGTTCATTTAAAATCCTTTACTTCCACTTCAAGAGGAGGGAAATATTGAACAAATCAATATCCTTGACACCAAGACCCCCCCCCCCCCCCCCCATTGACTTTAGGTAAGCAGACCTTTTCCCAACTTACCCAATGAATGATTCTCTTCTGAGCAAAACCTCCCCACAAGAAGTTACTCTAAATTTGAGTAAGTTTTTTAACACTTTCACAGAAATTTTATAAAACGAGAGCATGAAAGAAGGAGTTGCATTCATGACCGAGTTAATCATGATAACCCTGCCACCCGTGGAAATACCCCTACCTTTCCACGAACACAACCTCCTCCTCACATTTTCGATCACCCTCTTCCAAAGACTCACTCTTTTAGGAGAGGCACCCACTAAAATGCCCAATAATTTAAAACAGGAGACAATCAATGTAGCAGTTTATGAACATAGAAGTTGTATGCAGAAAATCGGAATTCAGGTTTACCCAATACAACTTGCTTTTGAAGAAGTTAACCTTTAGGCCCGACACAAGTTGGAATCTCCTTAGAATCGCTTTGATACACCAAATATTAGACCAGCAACCTTCCATCAATAGAATTGTGTCGTTCGCAAACTGAAGAATATTGAAAGAGACGTCTTCTGTCACCTTGAAGCCTCTGGAAAAAAAACCTTTGTGCACCGCCTTCTTAATGATTTCATTAAAGACATCCCATAAACAAAACAAAAAGGAAGGGGGAGAGAGGGTCTCCTTGTCTCAGACCTTTGTTTAATGAAAAATCCCACGTCGTGCTTCCGTTAACCAACACTGAGCTCGATTCATGAAAAACAACAGCTTCCATCCAGGGCCTCCACTTAAAACCAAAATTCAGACGATTCAAAAGATACCTCAAAAAACCCCAGCTCACATAATCGTAGGCCCTCTCAAAAATTAATTCTTTTTAAACCTCTTTGCCACTTCCATCACTTCTTTCACAACTAACACATCATCGAAAATGATTCTCTTATGAGCAAAAGCAGTTTGTTCGATATAAGAGATACTATCAATGACGGATTTTAATCTTCTAACTAGAATTTTAGAGATGATCTTCTGAAAGCAGTTGACCAAACAAATTAGCCTAGACTTGTTCAACTCTTAAGGGTTGTCACACTTTGGAATCGATGCCAAGAAAGAAGAAATAACAACCTTAGAGATAAATGAATTAAAGTGAAAATCCATCACGAGATGAACGATGTTTGCATTGATAACTTCCTAGCAACTTTGAAAGAAACAAAAGGAGAATAACATCCGGCCCAGGGCTCTTGTCACCACCATAACTCCACATCGCTTACTTTATTTTGAGCTCTGAGAAAGGAAGCTCCAAAGCCATGCTATCTTCCAAAGATAAAGATTTCAACTTTATTTCGTCTATCACCGGTCTGACAAGGGAGCTTTCTGAGAAGTTGGCTTCGAAGAAATTTCTAACCATTTCCTTAATAACTAAAACATCTTCAGAAAACCCATCAACGGTATTGACAAAAGAAATGTGGTTTTTTCTTTGTCTCTCCCTCATTACATTGTGAAAGAACCTAGAATTGCAATCCCTCTCTTTCAACCAACTCAACCACAAATTTTGTCTAAGCAAGCTCTCCTTGAGAGAAAGATTCCTCCAAACTTCTTTGTTAGCCAATGTCTTTCTAACAAAACTGTAGCAGGGAAATTTGCGAGTGTAAGCTATTGATTAACTTAACTAAAAAATGTAGGAGTCGCCACCGCACTTTTATCTTATCCAAAAAGGAAAGGAAAAAGAGCGAACAAAACCTAAACAAGTTTTAAAACAAGAACAAGAACAAGTTTTAAAACAGAGACTGGGTAAGGGGGTTGGTTATGCAAAGGGAAGGTGTTAGCACCCAAAACGTCTATAGTACTCTATAGGAACCTCTTTGAAAAATCTACGCTTTTTGGTTTGAAAAGGTTTGTTTGAAATGAGATTGGGGAGATGGGAAGAGAATTATTTTTTAAGATTTTTGTGTTTGGAGAGACTTATCGCCTCATGCCTACGTACCCACAAATTGCAATATAGGATCAAAACCCCGTAGTTCGTGGTACAAATAGAAAAAGAATGGTTTGTTATGATTGATTTTAAATGTAAAGACAAGTCTTCATTTCTAAGTGAATAATTTCGCTTAAAGAGATGACTCATGTATAAACTTATGAAAATGTTTTAAAAGAAAAAGTGCACAAAGGCACAAAAAGAGTAGGTGGGTTTTTATATTTTTATGTCGCTTTGAAATTGATCAAAGTATGATTAACATTAATTGACATTTATTTAAGAAAAAAAAGTTTGAAAGTCACTTGACCAAAGTCAAAGTTTTATTGTGAAAGCGGTTTAAGTTTTGAAAACAAGAAGGTTTTGAAAAAGGGAGAAGATTTTGAAAATTAAAGAAGGGGTGGAAAAGAAGGGACTATCCTATTGCATAAAGATAAAAGCTAAAGATAAGAGCAATTTAACCACACAAGCAAGTTTCATAACATAAGCATTCATTCATTTAGATTAGGCCTTGTTCAAAATAGGTCTTCAAAGGAGAACTTCAAGTGCCCAAACATCCGAAGTTTACCGTCACAAACTTCCAAACATAGGTTAATATCCTAGTTCTAGGTCCAAAGTTCCATGTACAATGCAAAGAATAGTAACCATACCCACCATTAAGAGAACACGTTTTTTAGGGGTTTAAGCCTTTATTAATATTTTTGGTTCAAATGGACAAAAGAAAAAGAAAGTGCATAAACATAAACAAATGGTCCAAGTGGACAAAGGAAAAATGGCGGAAACATAAACAATAATATGATATGAGATGATAATTATGGAGCATAAAAATAAAAGAGAGATAGGGAGCGAGAAGGAAACATAAACAAAACTTGTACACTAATATTGTCTATGAGTTAGTGATTAGTTGTTAGAACAAATGATCGATGATGGTTAAATAGTGCATTTAGGCCAAAGTTAATGAAGACTCATTAGAGGATTGATAAAATCAAAGCCTCATAACAACAAGTTTCATAAGTAATGGACATAACACAAATAATCAATCATACTTGGACTTTCAAACATAAGTTTGAGCCACAAATGATTCTGATACGAAACAATTTAGCGTTATGTTAAGCAATCGTACTCGGGTTTATGTAGAAACCACGACTATCTGAGGCCGATCAATAATAATGTTAGTGCTAATGCATGCTAGAGAAGTGATATGTAAATCACTCTCCGAAAGCAATATCGCACGAAAATAAAATAGGTAAAAATCTCATATTCAGCAAGAACTTAAAATAAGTTCCAATGATATTGAAGATTTTCATCGATCAAAAGAAAAAAGAAAGAGGAGATGGGGAGCCAAATTGAATTACAATTATAAAATCCTTCCATATTTAAGTTAAACCACTCATCATGGTAGATTAAAAAACTAAATATATCATTAACTCAAAGCACCTAAAATGAATTGAAAAATTCACTTTAAAGAGAGATTTGACTTAGTGAATGTTTATCCAACTTCATCTACACTCTAAGTCCATTGAATTTAAAGTGGAATAGAACCTTTGAAAGTGCAAAACAAGGCAAAAAATCAAAAGAGAAAGGAAGAAGAAGAGGAAAGAACCAAAACAGTCCCAAAAATAAGCAAAGAACACAATTCTACCACTGGTTAATCGATTAACCATTTGTCAGTGCAAATGTGTTAATCGATTAACACTGCTAAGACAACAAATTTTTTTGAAAAAATTCAGCATCCATGATCCATCCATTTCTTCAAACACCTCATGATCATGAATAGAATTACCACGAAAATTCAAGTAAAACAACAACAAATCACACCAATAAAACACAATTTGCAAGATCCAAAGATCAAGCAACAAGAGTCAACAATAGATCACATTGTGGAAGATGGATCAAGAACAACAATGGTGGAATGAGGTTTACCACTTCAAATCTAAAACTGCTTCAAATTAACTTCAAGAGCCACACTCCAAAGTCTTGATCTAATGAAATTGATGATGAAAAAGTGATTGGATGAAGGTTTTATCACATGTGTCCAAGAATAGAATGCTTTGAAACTTTGAAGATGGTGCAAGGCGGAATAGTTTACCTTGGCAATAATAAGGTCTGCAAGGTTCATGGTATTGGTACAGTCAGATTTAAAATGTTTAATGACCGTGAACTTCTTACTCACAATGTAAGGTATGTTCCAGAACTCAAGCGAAATTTGTTATCTATAAGTATGTTTGATGATCTAGGCTATTGTACTAGAGTTAAACATGGAGTGTTAAAGATTTCGCGTGATGAATTGATTATTTCTAAAGGGTCTAAAATATATGGTCTATATATTTTAGAAGGTTCAAATTTTATTATTCATTCATCTTTAACTAGTGGAGACTTTCATGACAAGGAAGAGCTATGGGATTTGAGTTTAAGGCATTATGAATGCCTTGATAAAGTTTTAGAGAAGTACAATGAATTTTGTAGAAATCAAGGGATAAAAATGCATGTTACCTCTGAGTTATTATTGATTTTTTGGGGAAGAGCCAAGGTTAAAACAACTTACTTGGTTGGTAGAAAATTTCTTTAGAAGAAGAATAGTGAAAGTCAAGGGAGAAACCTAGGAGAAACTATAATAGAGAAAACTCAGTTTGAGGTGGAGTTTCCTACTATGGATGCTAGTAGTAGTGAGGGAGCAGTTACAGAGATCTCTGATTATCATTTGAATCATGATAAGGTAAGAAGGGTTATTGTAGTATCTCAAAGGGACGATTATGCTAGCCTTGGATATTGTGTTTTTAATGTGGCTGAAGGACTGCAAAATAAAAAAAGAAAAACCTTCAGGGAGGCATTTGAAAACAGGTGGAGTCAAGGGTGGTTGAAAAATCATACTTGTAGGCTTGTTAAATTACCTAGGAAGAAAAGGGTAATTGGGAACAAGTGGATGCAAGTTGTGAGATCAAGATTCAATGGTTTCTTGAATTTGATCAAAGTTATTGATTAAAGTTTCAACTTGATAAAGAGAAGCAATGTTGTTGATTTGTATCAACACGGTTTAAAGTCAATGTGAAGATTGTTGTAAATGTGCCTTAAAACCTTTGTTGATGAAGAGAAAGAAAATATATTTTGGAAATTTCATTTACCGCGAAAATCAGAAGTCTTAGAAAGTCGGACAAAAAGTCAGAAAATAAAGAAAATAATCGGTGGGTGAATAGTGTTATTTGTACGAATAAATAGTGATGTCACGTAAGAATGAATAGTGTGTCCATACGATGATTAGTGTTTTCGAGTTTTTGAGCTTTTTTTATTCGGTCCATGGATCCATGTGATTTTGGATTTTGTTTGTTGGGTATTTTCTATTATAAATATGTAACTCTTATATGTTTGGTGTATGAAAATCTTAGAGTTTTCACCAACAAGGGAGACCAAGGGTTTAAAGGTATAGCATTGGATTTCAGCTATGCACAAAGAAAACCTTGGATTACACCTTGGGTTTGAGTGATTCACATATTGAGAGTTGGAGAGGTAGGAAAACACTTAGGTAGAAAATATGGTTGTTCTTGGGCGTCTTCAGGGTTATTCTTGGGAACCTGAAGGCGAAGACTATTTTCTTGTAACTCATCTATAATCTCTTGTAACAACTTTTTGAGTATAGTGAATTAGAGAGTTGCTCTCTCCCCCAAAGTAGATCGTTTGATTGAATTGAGTAAACAAATCTTCGGTTTTTTCTCGCCTTATTCTGTTATATTATTTGTGTACGGATTATTATTGTTGAAGACCATTTATTTTGTTTCCTATTGTTATTTGCCTCACAAATTGACATTAAAGTTTGTCGTAATTCACAACAAGATTCACAACACATATGTTCTCAAAGTTCTTACAATTACTATTTGGCTCATAACCTAATTCGAATTTGTTGTAGGGGGCTCTTTGATTTCCTAAAAAGAATTTTAAGTTGTCTATCTCTTTGATAATCTTGGCAAGTGTTTTCTGAAGATCGCGAACTTCATTTTTTTAAAGTTGTTGCAGTTGTCACACATGTCAGGTTCATTATTTGATGTGGAAGAGTTTTGATTTAAGTTTTATTCTCTAAGACGTTATATCTCTTTTTCAAGGGTTCCAGTTTTAGATTAAAGAGAGGAGATAGTATCCTTAATGCAGAAACAACTTATTCTAATTTATTTGTTTCCTACATAGTCTAAATAAATCATGATAGGAAAATTGAGAGGTTACCTCATCATCTTGATGCTTTGTCATTAGACATATGTTGTCCTTTTCTTCTTCATCATTTGAGGATTCCATATCATTGTCTTCCCATGCGACATAAGCTATCTTATTTTTATATTTTTTATGTTTTGAATTTTTTATTAGCCTTCTTGAACAGAGGGCAATATAATTTTATATGTCCTTTATTTCCATATTTATAACATGTTGGAATGGATGGTTTCTCCTCTTCATATTTTCCTTGCTCTTCTATTTGATTTTTCTAATTATTCATAAATCTCTTGAAGTTTTTTACTACGAGAGCCATGTAGCCATCTAAGTGAGATTCTTCAGCTTTGAGTGCCAGGATCTTGCTTTTTTTCCCTCTTATTCTTCCTCTATGGTGAGTCTTTTGAGTTCTATTTCATGTTCCTACAATTTACCAAATTGTGTGTGTGTGTGTGTGTGTACGTGTGTATGTGTATGTGTGTGTGTGCGCGCGTGTGTGCGTGTCCATAGTCGCCAGATCCTTAGATTCACAAATCATAGTGACTTTGGGTTTCCAACTTCAGTTTAGGCATATAAGAACCTTTATGAATAATTCCTCATTTGATAATATTTTCCCCAGAGTTCTCATATGACTCATGATGTGCGTAAGTCGTGTTTGCATTTGAGTTATGTTATTTTTCAGGTTTAATTATGAAGAGTTCACACATTATTAAAATTTCACACTCGCCCTCTTTACCTCAATAGTACCTTCATGGATAATTTGGAGGATGTCCCACATTTCTTTATCAGTTTCGCAATGAGAAACTCATAGGAACTCATCAGTACCGAGTGTGGTGGTGATAGTGTTCTTAGCTTTCAAACCACATTGCACATTCTCTTTATCCTCTTCGGACCAATCCTTTTTAGGTTTTCCTACTACAACATCATTAACTTTATGTGTAAGGACATCTAGTTCTTCTCTCACAGCCTTTCAAATACCATGATCCCCCCTTCTATGAAAAATTTCATTTTCTCTTTCCATAAAATGTACCCTCCTCCATTGAAAGATGGAGGTTTGTTTAGTGAATAGCTTGAAGAGGTTCTTCCTCATGAGACGATTAGTCCTTAACATGAGTTAGGCTTTGATGTCACTTGTTAGACATGTGACTTCAAGCATAAGAGGAGAAGGGGCAAATTGTGGTATTTAAAATTTGTGATTAATTTTAAACCTTTCTCAATTAAGATCGTATTAGTAAATTTAAATGAGTAATTTATAACGGAGATAAAGTAGTGAAAGTAAATTTTATAAAATAAAAGGATAGGGTGAGAAAGATTGCACCAGAGATTTATACAGGTTTGGCTGAACGTTGCCCTAGTCATGTCCCTAAGAGGTCTTCTTGAGAGTTATGAGTATAAATTTTGGAGTTTTTGAAAGTTATGCCCACAAACCTTAATACAATCTGTTCTTGATATTTTTCCAGTCTTATCCTCAACCAGTAACTTCTTTTACCCTAGGATAAGCTACTAAACTTTTAGAGATTTATGACTTATCTCAGTAACCAAAACAAAGCTTTTTCCTACAAATCTTAAGAAACCAAATACAAATATTTTATGACAGGTTTATCTCAAGAACCAAACTCAACCTCTCAAGCTTATCACACCCATAAGAATATAAACGACCAACACAACCACTTACAAAATATTCATTCCTCACAAGTAAAGCTTCACTTACTAGCACTTAGGCAATATAAGGTGAGAAGAATGTTTTTAGAGAGATAGAGAAGGAGGTTAGTGTGAGTTCGCTTTCCTTTTAGAAATGTTTTGAATAATGTTAAAACTAGGACACTTAGTATTTGTGTATATTGGACCTTATATTCTATGTATAGATGTACATTTTCATCTTAGGACACTTAAAATCAGGTTAGAAACATCTTTACAAGTTAAAATTGAGTTTTTATGTGAAAAACTAGGTTAGAGGTCGACACATCCAAGCCATAGATCGACATATACTGAAGGATTTTCAAAATCAAAGTTGCTGACAAGATTTCTTTAAGGAACTCATTGATAAAAACCAGTTAGGGTTTTCCCTGCAAGATCAAGGGTAATTTGGGGGGTTTTGCACAAGATTTTGCAATGAGGATTCAGCCGAGTGAAAGATTTGAAGAAAGGGGTTTCTGTCAAAGGAGTAGCGTAACTGGAGGGTCGAATTGGAAATTTTATGACACTTGATCTTACTTAAGATCAAGGGAAGAGAAGAAGATAAAACCAACAACAAAGTTTGGATTTAGGGGATTTGAGTTCCTGTTTCTCTCTTGTGTTAAAATTTTGCAAAGTTAATTGAATATTTAAATTCCATTTGGAACTGGGGGTAGACGTACCCATAATGAGGAATTGGGGAACTTCCTAAATAAATCCATTTGTTCTCTCTCTCTCTCTCTCTCTCTCTCTCTCTCTCTCTCTCTCTCTCTCTCTCTCTCTCTCTCTCTCTCTCTCCAATTTGTGAATTCAATTTGTATGCAATTTACTAGATTGATAATTATGTTTGTGTTGAAACATTTCAAACTGTTTTCTAGTAAGATAATTGCAATCTAAAAAATTACATTGGGTTTTCATATCATCAACATAAAGGAAAATCAGCTTGATGTTTATTGCACACCAAGTGTTTGTCAAACTGTCTTAGTCATTTTTTGTTTCTAAGTTTCATTAGAAATTTATTATCAAAATGTGACATTGTTCAAACGTTATTTTGAAAACCATATTGATTTGTTTTCTCCTCATTGTAATATATTTTGTTACAGTTTAATACGCATATCTGATTCTTTTGATAAGAGTTTGGGATAGACGAGTGTCAATCCAGAATTCCTTTCGCTTGCCATAGTAAACAAAATTTAAAATATATTTTTATATCAAAGAATATTTTATTTTCAGTTTATTCACCTCCTCTAGATTGTTGGTTTCATCTAACAAGTGATAACACGAGCACTGATTTATCTTGTGCTTCAAATTCTCTTATTAGATTATGGCTCCCAAACCAAAAGGGGTGTATAATAGAGCGTCTGTTTTTAACGGCCAAAACTATGGTTATTGGAATGATTGTATGTGTGTCCATATCAATTCTATTGATAGAAATGTATAGAATCCCATCCAAAATGGTCCATTTGAAATTACTATGACCAATGCAGATGGTGTTGTTGTACCTAAACCAGAAGTACAATGGAACGCGGATGATGAGAAAAAGTGGTTATGTGATTGGAAAGCAATGAATATTCTTATATCCGCTTTAAGAGTTGATAAATATTATCATGTTTCTCATTCTACAACCGCTAAATCTATATGGGACTCATTGCAAGTGTCCCATGAGGGTACAAGTAAAGTCCAATAAGCTAGAATCAATAATTTACGCCAAGAGTTTGAACTCTTTCATATGAAGCATGGTGAAACCATTGCCAATATGCAAAATAAGTTCACTCATATTGTAAACCGTTTGAAAGCACATGGTAAGCCCGTTTCTAATGAAATTGCTACTAACAAAGTTTTAAGATGTCTTATTAGGGAAAGGAAACTGAAGGTCACCACAATCATGGAAAATAACATTATCTTGACATTAGATATTACTACTTTGTTTGGAAAGCTTGAAGAACGTGAGAAAGAGCTCATGTGCTTGGAGAAGCATGAGAAGAAGCTTAAGAAGAAGAACAACAACAAAGAAAAGGAGGTGGACAAGAAGTTAATTGCTCTAATGGCTTCTAGTTCTAAGTCCTCTACTAAAGAGCAAGAAGATAATGGGACTAGTGATGATGAGTGTTTGCATGATGAAGAAAATGGGTTGTTTGTTAAAATATACCATAAGTATTTCAAGAAAAATGGAGTATATCATGAAGGTGAGAAAAATACACAAGAATGGGGGGTTGAATTTTGTTCTCTAATTTTCGTTGCTTTAGAACAAATGAACACAAGCAAGTAAATAACAAATGAACAGACAGAGATTTATCTTGGTTCCTCCCAAACTGAGAGTAGTTCAGTCCTCTTGCAACACAAGAGATTTTTCACTATAATCAAACCATGATTACAATTTCTTATGCCCTCGAGTATAAGACTTTTCTTTGCTCAGACATACAGCCTAAGACTTTTTTCTCAATATGCATCTGATGAAGACTTCCTGCTTAGATCCTCAGGTCCTAATACTTTTCTACTTATACCCTTAAGTACAAGACTTCCTGCTCAGACTCACAGCCTGAGAATTTTCTTCTTAGATTCCACAGATTTAAGACTTCCTGCTTATACCCTCGAGTACAAGACTTTCTTGCTCAAATTCCCCAAATCTAAGACTTCCTGCTTAAATCCCATGGATTCAAGACTTCCTTCCTATACCCTCGAGTACAAGACTTCCTTTCTCAGATTCCACGAATCCAATACTTTCCTGCTTAGGCCTACCGTCCACGACTTCCTTGCTTAATCAACAATTTGATCAAGGCTTCAATGCTTAAGCACATAGAAGGAGACTTGCTTGGCTCAAGCTCACAACAAGAGACTTTGATGATCAAGCACATAGCAAGTTACTTTCTTTCTAAACTACTAAACAACCTATTTAACAGGATAGGTAACAAGGTATACTTGATATAAAATCAGAGGTGCAGGGAAATAACTATAACGAAGATCATAAAACTCAAGATTTCTAAGATATTCATTGTTTAATAAATATTAAAGCTTTGTACAATTTACAATAAATAACAGAAACTCTGCATACTCGATGTTGTTGTTGATCTTGTTATTCATCCATTTTGATAGAAGCGTGAAACGCTCCTTTTTCTGCTTGGCCCTATTTCTTTTTTGCTCCTAGTTGATTCTCCAGATTGAATCTTCAGCTACTTAAATAACAAATATAAAAGTATAGCCATTGGAAGAGATAACTTGCACAAGTGTCTTTGTTACTCCATAATACTAAGAGATGTTGAAGATAGATACACAAAAAGATATTTATCCATTGTGTAACTTGTTTAACTGTAGTGTATTCCTTGTGAGTTATACTATAGATCCATTGAGAGTGGATATCCGTAAAGCATTTCAACTCTCCTTGAGCCATGTGAATACAAACTCTAGCTGACAAACTAATTTGATTCTCCAGATTGAATCTTCAGCTACTTAAATAACAAATATAAAAGTATAGCCATTGGAAGAGATAACTTGCACAAGTGTCTTTGTTACTCCATAATACTAAGAGATGTTGAAGATAGATACACAAAAAGATATTTATCCATTGTGTAACTTGTTTAACTGTAGTGTATTCCTTGTGAGTTATACTATAGATCCATTGAGAGTGGATATCCGTAAAGCATTTCAACTCTCCTTGAGCCATGTGAATACAAACTCTAGCTGACAAACTAATTTGACAATGTAGCTTGCTTTATGCAGTACAAATAACTTGGCTTTGTCTATGGTTCTAAATGATCACCAGAAGTTGATACATTCAATAATTATAGAGATAACATATTTATCTTCTGATGCTGATACATTCAGCTTCAGATTCTACGCAATCCTATATCATTAAACTTCACTTAAGAACATTCTTCAGTTCTGGACCATCAGAAGCCAAGAACTCAACTTCTCTCAAATGTGTTCTCTTAACATATTCTGAGTAGATTCTCTTTAAGCTTTAGAATCTGCATACATAGAACACATATTAGATAACATCGTTGTTCTTTCAATACTTTGATCATCAAAACCTAAAGGATATATGTTATGAACAAATCTTGTTCTAACAATCTCCCCCTTTTTAATAATGACAAACATAAGTATTTAAGAACAATGTTGGGCTATTTTAATTTACTTGACAACATTTGAGTCTGAGGTTTGTAAGCTCCCCCTGAGTCTAATGGTTCAAAGGTTTAGGTTTGTAATCTCCCTCTAAGTTCTATATTCAAGAAAAATAAAATATATCTCTCGGGTAAACAAATAACTGTAACAACAGAATTTTAAAATATTTAAAATAAACAACATATAAAATATGAAGGGTTTAGATTCTCTTTAAATACTTCTATATCTTTCTCCCTCTTTTGTCACATAAAAAAATTAAAATAAAATTTTAAGATAGAGAGAAGAAAACAAAATGAAATATATATAAATGAAAAACAGATCATCAATACTTGAGCAATTTCTATAGAAGAGAAACGATTCGGATAATAGAGAGCATTAAAAGCGTGTACAATGTATTCTTAATAGTTATTGGTCATAGCACTTCAAAAGATCAATAAAAGGATTTAATCTAACTGTTTATTCTGCTCAGACTCCACTATAAAATCAACCAAAAATCCTAAGTCTTTTTTTCATCAACATCTTTTAGAACACTATGGAATCCACAACTCAAAGTACCAACATCTCTATAATAACAGAGATTTCATAAGAAATCACAAGTATGAAGACACCGAGTCCATAGACTCCAGATGGTTCTGAAGCTTCTGAAGCAAGTTCTTCAACAACTGCATTGAAACCCAAGAAGGTGGAAATGAAGAAAAAGAAAAAGAAAACCAGAGAGAGAAGGGTGTTTCAGATTGTAAATTCGGATTCTGAAGATGAAGACGAGGCAGATTATACATGGGAAAATTTCATGGGTCTTAAGGCATTAGAAGAATTATATTAATGTTACTATATTCATCCTTTGTAGCCTTTTTTTATGATTAATGAAAGCTTTTGTTGACCACTATTATTTTACACGAGTAAAATCTTTTACTTTCCCTTTTTTTTTCCTGACATTTACATAAATAAAGTAAAAATAAAATAGATTATTAAAAAGAAAGCAAGTAGTTTTAAAATGACATTTATAGTTGTTTAAGATAATCTTTATTAGGACTAGATACTAGACATTACTTCCCAAGAGTCAAGAGTTAAAAGATTGATTTGACTAATCAACATAGAGACAATAAGGACTCAAGGTAACAGATGAATAAACTCTATAAAATGACTAGCATACTGTCTATCCAAATCACTTAATCTTTAGAACTCAAAAATTTATAAACAAAAACAAATTTAGGTTTCAAAGAGAGATTTTATAAAGGCAGCATTACTAAGAGAAACAACTTAGGCAAACGAGAAGAATGTAGCAACTAAAGAGTCTTCAAATAAGCAGAGTTCTTCAGAGGCACATACAACAACAACAACCTTTGTTGAGACACGTAAAAGGAAAGGAACTTCTAGGTCAAATGCAAAAATCTCCAGAAGAAGGAGACTATAGAGTTTGCAAAGGAGTATTGGGAGGACTACTTGAACAATCTATATATGTCAGATGATCCTAGGAAATATCTTAGAACATATCCAAATGTCTGGAAAGTTCTTAATAGAGATGTAACAACTACCAATATTTTAATAAGAATGTTTCTTGTTTCTAGTGTTTAACCTAATTTTATGATTCTCTGAACAACACAAGATATGCACATATAACAGTTAAAATAACCCAATAAAATAAACAATTTTTATTAAAAAAAAGATAGCTTAATACAAGATGATAACAATTATAAGGCATATATTACATATAACCAACATTAGAACCTCCCATAGATAGTTTCAAACTTGTCTCTCTAGATTTTAAAATAATTGTCCTCTAATGTTATGACAACTCCTTGTTGGATTAACAGTTCAGAAAGAACTTGTCCATAAGAAATGAAGAATGTCTTTCTCTTGTGAAAGGATGAAAGATTCTTTTTCAGATGGTCAAACAGAATTTGAGGTAAATAAATATGTATGTCTGAATTGAGAAGAAGTAGCAAATATTTTTCAATAGAATCCACAAGGTCTAGATCCTTGTCCTTATGTAGAAAATTTGAGTTTAGAATCAGGTTCCGAAAAATTGCATCAGGATGAAGATTTGAGACCTAATAAAGGTTTGATGGATCTAAAAAAGTACGCCAAATAGGAAGATAGTATTCTCAAACAAGAGTACCTAGGATTTCTCCAATATCCTTATAGTGCATTACATTAGCAATTGTCTTAGAGGTTACTGCTGTAGAAACACCAGAAACCCTGGAAAGGATAGCATACTCAGGATTTAGCTCAACAATGGATGCATTAACCCAAAATTCTTTGACAAGATTTGGATAAGTAAAACCACAAAGAATTTCAAAGTATCCATTCCATCTTTGTTTAGAAATAGTCTTCGAAAACTTAAAACCTAGCTTTAACAGCTCTTCAAAATCCACAAACTTTTCATTGATGACAACTAGTTGACTCAGTGAAGAATTGACTAGAGAATTCATCTCAGATTTGGTTTGATCAACACAAATGAAAAGAATATAAAGAAAGAAAATTGAACAATATTCTAGACACAGAGGAATAAGAATATTGTCAGAAGGACATAAAAAGTGACAAGAAATGATGTTACACGAAGACAAGGGATAAAGACCATAGATGTAACTAAAAAGAAAACATCATTACCCAAGAGTTCTTACCCAACAAATTTCTTGATCACACTAGATGATTCTCAACTTTATGGAATTTAAGTAAGACAAGGATTTAAAATATTTTTACTTAAACTTCTTATCAAAAGCAAATATTCCTTTTATGAATCTCAGAGACTGAAAAATTTCAGAAGTTATATGTCATTAGAGTCTAATAGGATTAGACTTTGAGTAAGGCATCTTCTGTTAGTCATCAATCTTTGATATTCCATTCAGAGTTAAGCATTTTCTCTTGAAACTAAATTTTAGTTTTTCAAATAGATGTGCTTGATTCATGAATGTTGAATTGTTTTTTTACTACTAGTTAGCAGTAATATTATCACAAAAGGTGAGAATATTGTTTCCATAAGCATGATCGTCTTCTAGTTAATGACTTATTCAATATAGTCAAGTACAACATAGTTTCTTTTAAAAGATTTTTGAAGATTCTTTTGTTATCAACAAAAAGAACTTCTCTAGAGATATAAAAGAGACTTTGTATTCACTCATACTAAAATATTTCATTAAGCCAATGAGATTGCAAAGTAAAGAATTGAACATACCTTCTTTTTTTTTCTTGGTCAAGCTTCAAGTGAGTATTCAGATTTGACCATGGAATCTAAATTTTGACTTAAGTGGATCTTGATTCAATGGTACTTATATCAGTGATTCCACTTTATTCTCCAAACTCCACACTTTTCACATTTTTCAGCTTTTGAGTTTGGTATGTAGGCTTTTCTTCCATCAAATGTTGTAAGCAACCATTGATCATGTATCATGGAAGATGCCTTGCTCCTTTCTTTTGTGATATGTGCAGCAAATACAATTTTGAATATTGCTCATAAACTGTTAGTTCTAACATGCTTTATTTTACTTCATGCCTTGGTCTGATAGTAGTGTCTTGATTCATTCCAGAATTTAAGTCTAGGATGAGTTTTGGCTCTAACAAAACCTATTCTTAGTAGAGTATTTGATTTCATTATATTGGATTCATCTATTATCAATTCTTTTGAATTTATAATCCGTGATTTTGAAATCTTTGACGAGCATAGATTTAAATGGTGTTTTCTATCAAAGGTTAGCTTAAAATAAGTTTTCAACATTGTCTGAGTATTTCCAAAATAAAACAGAATTGAAAGGTTTCTCAAGGAATTGTTCTTTAACACAAATTCAATGATAGCCTCCAACTTCCTTAGGAGCCACGGAGTCACTTAAGATTTGATCTTAAGAAGCAGAATCCTTACTATGAAAACAAAATTTTCAAGAGAATTGATTTTCTCTTGAGAGATTTTTAGATCTTCTTTTAGATGATCAATCTCTAGCTTCATGATTCCAACTTGTAAAACAACTTGAGAGATCATGAGCTCATATAAAAATATTGAAGCAAGATATATTTAGAAGTTACATCTTTTTCTTCAACATTTGATTTATTCCTGGATTCATATTCTTCTTCAGAAGATATAATAGCCAGCAGTGCCAGATTACTCTTTTCAACTCTTTATGAATCCTCAACTTTGTCAGCTTCATCGGGATATGCTTTGAAGCTCTTTTTTCTGGTAGCTTTTCTCCTTGCTCTGAAGATTGGGATAATCGGTTTAAATGTGATTATTTATGAAGCTTCTAAAGTTACTTTTTCCATCAACAGATTTTTCATTCCTTTTAACCAGCTGGTAAAATCTTTTGATAAGGAAGGCCATTTCGTCTTCATCAGACATTCCATAGAAATTTTCTTTAACATGCTTGAGGAAAGTTGATTTCTTTGACAACTCATCTTCATTTAATTCAAGTTCATTTCTTTGAAGATTGCTAATAAAAATTTCAAGACTCAGCATATTCAAATCTTTGCCTTCTTGAATAGTTGTGACTTTTAGTTTGAATTTAGCAGGCAGACTTCTCAGAATTTTCTTGGAAAGATTAGATGAAGTGTAACTTGTTAAGAACTTGTTGATTCCCTTCATATTTATAATACAAGGATTCAAGGATAGTCTTAGCAGTAGACTTATCAATTATTTTTCTATACTCAAGAGAAGGTAGATCATCAACTAGAATGCTTCTAACTCAAAGATGATTTATATAAAGCTTCTTCTAAGTTGGTATGAGAGGTTTTCTATCTTTGATCATCCCAACACCATTAACTTCTATAGTGATACCTTCTTCAAGGATATCCCATAGTTCTTCATCAAAACCCTTTTATCAAGACCAATGATAAATGAGTAAGTTTTGCTTTTCCATCATTGAAATTCAACAAAGTCATCACTGAAGATGAGAGGATTAGCAGAGCAATTTTTTTTCATATGGTACTTGATTCCTTCTTAAAAAATCTTCAGCAAACATATTTTTCTCTTTGAATCATTATCTGCACCATTGTTAAGTGTTATGCACATACCATGCTTTTATGCCAACTGGAGGTGAGAAAAATACTCAAGAAGGGGGGTTGAATTATGTTCTCCAATTTGTGTTGCTTCTGAACAGAGTTCAGATTCTGATAACAAGTTGCAGTGAAATAATAACAAAAGTAAGTAAATAACAAATGAACACATAAAGATTTATCTCGGTTCCTCCCAAACTGAGAGTAGTCTAGTCCCCTTGCAGCACAAGAGATTTTTCACTATAACCAAACCATGATTACAATTGCTTATACCCTCGAGCATAGGAATTTTATTTACTCTGACCTACAACCTAAGACTTGTTTGCTCAATCAGCACCTGATCAAGACTTCCTACTTAGATCCTCGGATCCTAAGACTTTCCTGCTTATACCCTCAAGTACAATACTTTCTGCTCAGACTCATAGCCTAAGACTTTTCTGCTTAGATTCCACGAACCCATGAATTCCTTCTTAAATCCCATAAATTCAAGACTTCCTGCTTATACCTCGAGTACAAAACTTCCTTGCTCAGATTCCAAGAATCTAAGACTTCCTGCTTAAATCCCACAGATTCAAGATTTCCTGCTTATACCCTCGAGTATAAGACTTCCTTGATCAGATTCTATGAATCCAAGACTTTCTTTCTTATACCTACTATCGCAGCCTGCAAAATGACAGAGTCTTCATCATCCTTTATTCGTCCTAAGAGACAGGAAAATAATGAAACAACCTAAAAACTAAGGGTGAGACGCTAAGTTCGAGAGTTGGTTAAGTGAATGGGAGGTGTTAGGCACCCTTCACCTCCATTGTACTCAATGGGATCCTCCTTAAGTTCTAGGATATGTTTGCTTGTCTAAGATATATTTGCTTGAGTATTTACACAGTTGTTTATTTACAAAGAATATTTAATTTAATTTACAAAGATACCTAAAGATATTTTTTATTATTGTACTTGCTAGGGTTTACAACCTTATGCCTACATACCCTCAAGTTTGAAGGATCAGAGTTTTGTAGTTTGTATCCCTTATTTTGTTGGTTGGTTTTCTTTATCCCTTGAAAAGTTCTCACGCATCGGAGGCTGAGAGATTTTTAATTTTGCAAAAGGCCTCAATGTACAAGGGAAGAGGACTTATATTTTTAGGTGAGTTGAAAGTATTTTATCCCTTATCCCCTTATTTAATTTGTAAAAATATCTGATTTAATTTTATTGTGAAAATAATATAATTATATAATTATATTATATAACTCCCTAACCCTTATCCCTTATCCCAATTTTATTTATTCCAAAAAAACCTTAGATTTATCTCAAAATATTCCCAAATTTTTATCTCATTTTCATTTAAGAAAATATCCCAATTTAATTTACCTTAGAAAAATAAATCAATTATATTGTTGCGGTGAGAGTCGTGATACCAAGCTATTGATTAACTTGAATCTTAAATTCTTAAATTCACAACCGGACTTTAATTTATCCAAAGGAAAGGTCTAAAGAAAGAAAAACCCTTTTCGCGATGTAATAACAACGCTAAGAGATTCGGGGATCGGGGGTTAGTTATGCATAGGGTAGGTATTTCACATCCTAAACATCTGTAGTACTCTACAGGAACCTTTTGTTTGTTTGCATGCTAAGTTTGCTAAATATTTGCTATGGATTGGGATTGGGTAAAGGTATAGGTTAAAACCTAAAGATAGTTTCTAAGTTTGCTCGCAAAGACGTCGCGTCCTCTGCCTATGTATCCTAACTAGGATAGAATCAGAGCAATCGTAGTTCACCTCACTAGGGTTGAAGAACACTTGATTATGATAAAGGTTCAAAGGGGAACAAACATATCCATGCTTGTGTAGAGTTTCACAAAACTCTCTAGATCTATGTTATAACACTCAAAAGGGGAATAAGCAATCATTAATATGATTCTTATATAGAGTTTACAAACTCTATCCTAGGGTCTAGTTGAAGAACACTCCTAGTGCAGGTAAGGCTTTCTAGACTTAAAGCAAAGTCTAATGGATTAAATGTTCTAACTTAACTAAGTTAGGGTTAGGATGACTTCACAAAGTCAAGGGGAAGAGGTAATGAGCTATCAAATAACACAAGGGTTAAGGGAGAGACTTTTCCTTTGGAAGGGGAGAGAGAGAGAGAGAGAGAGAGAGAGAGAGAGAGAGAGACACACACACACACACACACAACTTGGATGAGAACTAAAAAGTTCCATCACTTGGGGAAAGAATACTTGACAAAGCAAATGAATAAAGCAAGATGGATAAGATTACAATCAAGTAAGCATGCATATTACAATAAGCAGATACTTCAAAAGATACCAATGGTTACAACCGATAATCGAATATCTTAACAAAGATGGAAATCATATCTTAACAAAGATTGAAAGCATATCTTAATGAAGATTGAAAGAATATCTTAACGAAGATTGAAACATGATGAAAGTAACAACCATATGAACACATCACAATTAGTCAACATGTAATATTTAGGATATATCAAGTGTAACAACAATATGCATTGATGACAATCAAACACAAGCAAATTAGTTTAACCTCATAATTTAGGAGGAAAATAAAATGAGATCATGGTGGCAACCAAAGGAGAGTAAACCCTAGCATGTTAACTAACATGGGAAGCAAAGATCTCACAAGAAAATTCAAACATATCCAAAGGGAATTCAACAGCAAGTAAGATAACGATCTCAACAAATGAACGGATTTCCATATAGACAAAAGACATCATAATTAATAACAACATGTAATATTTTTACACCACATGAAAATAGACCTTAAGACAGGCATGTTGCAAAAAGAATGGACCAAAAAGGATGAAAAATGAGAAAGATGTGAATTTTGGAAGTTTCATGTACAAATCATATTTAACAAGCAAAAATAAAATAAAATTGCAAGGGGTGGGAGTTGAACCCACGCCCCTCAGCTTGTACATGCGCGCATAAAAAAGAAAAAAGAACAAAAGGGTTGATCCTCCTCAGGGATCGAACCCAGGTCTGGCTAGTGAAAGGCATGTTTGAGAGTAAGTTGATTACCACTGGGGTGGCTATACATCTGTTGATATAGCCACCCCCATAAATATATAAGGCGTGCTTTCAAGGATTTCTGGGCAAATATGAAACAACAAGAACAAGCATGATCATGATTGCATTTTCATTCACAACTTGGCCAAAACTCAACCTTTTTCAACAAAATTTAGGTCTAAACTGAGTGGAATTTAACAAGGACTACAATGGTATCCTTGGTTTTCTTTGAAAGGGTCTGCATTTTAAAAATCGATGGTAGTTGCAAAAATGGAATGAAGATGCATTTTCAAGGTCAATGATCAAACCAGACATGCTATAGTCAGGAAGAGGGTTCAAACACATCTCAATTATCATGTACATCAAGTTCACACATTCAAACAGCTCACACGTAGGTCAAAACTTCAATTGGCATATGGAAATGAAAGGGAATTCAAGACAGTTTGCAAGTATGAGGGATAACTCAAGAAACAGGCCTATTGGAATGAATAGACCACACATCCATCCTGAAAACATCACATAAGGCGTGTCTACACCTCAAAATTGATCACAAACAACATGGAATTGAAAATCATAGGTCAGCTGCTCACTTAACACAATACCATGCAACATTGGAATCAAAAATGAATTGGGACAGCTTGAGGTCAGAAAAATGTATACAAAAGCTTTCAAACATGGTTGTGAATGAGTCTATCACTTAAAATTGTCATGAGATCCACAGAACAAGGAGATGATCATCAAAATGCAATTGTGCCAAACATGTGGGATGGGGCTGTCATGACAGCAAAAATAGGATATACAAAAATGATTTATTTATGCACATACAAATCCTACATGCTATTAGGGATCTGACTATGAATGAGTTACCCCAAAACTGATCAAGCCACAAAAAGTGAAGTGTGTGCCTTAATGGTTTTCAAAACTGTTAGCAGCAGATGGTACCAAACTGGTCCAATCACAAACAAATGGTCTTATATTGACAAGCATCACACACGCACCTCATAAATGTATAATAGAATGAGTCTCAACTCAGAAACTAGGCACATTGCAAGCAAGAAAGAAATTAGCATATTCATGGCATGATTTAGCTTAAAAGGAGCAGTTTGAGGGTGAAATAAGAAAACAGGTACACATAGATCAATCCAATCATCCTCACACCTTAGAATCATGAATGTAATTGAGTTACAACTCAAAACAATAGTCATATACAAACAGAGCAACAATTTGGTATGTTGTGGCAGATTTAGTGTAAAAATGCACTTGTGAGTGGAATTGTGAAAACAGACAAGAACAGCTCAAGTGACCAATGTGTACACATCATTATCATGACAAGGGATGAGTTTCAACTCACAAAACAATCATAGAACAGTTGGAATGAAAATTGGCATGCTGATGGGAAAAGTGGAAAAATCTGTCTTGGCATACATGATGTGGCAGCAGAGTCATTTTCAAATTATGAAGTTAAATGGAAACAAACATTACGCACACATTATAAATATATAGGGCAATGATTTAATGCACATAAATCAAGTAGACATGGATTGAAACAAAATATAATGTGTTGGTGGTATCATGATATTTGAAAAATGCAAGTGAGGCACAACAAAACAGTTTGAACACAAAATGGAGATTTTGGACTTACAAGCACCATACACACCCTCAAAACATAATGACAGATGATTCTCCAATCTTAAAATTGATCAAAGTTATTCCAAACCAGAAATGGCATGTTAATCAAAGTTTTGACAGCAAAATCAACCAAATCTCATGACAGGCCATAATGGCTAATCTTATGTTTCTCACATTTCCACCAAAACAAACATCATAAACCAGATCAAACATTAACCAAAGCCTTGAGATACAAGAACTAGCAAGCACAAACAAGCCAATACACAAACTCATGATAGTGATAGGCAAGATGACACCAAAGTAACATAAGAGCAAAACAAGAGCCACATTGATTCAAACATGATCAAGGGCAGGGGGATCCCATGAGTAACTTATAAGTTAAATCCAAACATCACTAAGGACTAAAACTAACAAGCCTAAGGCAAGTTCATCAATATTTCAATATTGGTGTGGAGGCAAATCGTCACACATCACACAAGTCTGCAAGACATTGGTCAATGCAGGTTTCGATGATGACAAATTCCCTGGATAGATTGGAAATTATAAACTCCAGATCTACTAAAACAGATACAACGTATCACCCACCATATCCTTTTTATATTTGTCTTAAAACTGCTGTAATGAATATACTATGTGTAGATAAAATGCAATCATGACCAAAGGCATGAAAGACCTCAAACTGATGAATTTTGGTAGGTTTGCAGGGCATGAGTCGACCATAGGGTCGGCGCATGCATCAGAGCAATTCTCCACTAGTCAGCGCACAAGGCAATGAGTCGACCATAGGGTCGGCGCATGAAGGAAAAACTTTCCAACGGGTCAGCGCGTAACGGCATGAGTCGACCATAGGGTCGGCGCATAAGGGAAATAGTTTTCAACGGGTCAGCGCACACCAACTGTATGGTCGACGCATACTGATGAATTTTCCAGATTTCCAAACAACACAGTCCATGCGTCGACGCACAGACCTGCTGCGGTCGACCGTTCGCACAGAAATTCTGTTTTTAAATGATTCCCTCTTATATTTGAAATACTGTTATGTCTAAAATTGGGTTGGCACTATATATACTTGTTTAACCACTTGTGTCATTTAAAACATTTGATAATTTTTTTATTCATGTGTTCAAAAACAAGAAAGAGTGAAATAGGTGTCCAAGATTCATCATCTTCATCTTCAACATCTCACAACATTTCAATTACACACAATCATTTTTGAAATGCATTTGTGAGAGATTCAAGGTGATAAGGTTCGAAGCTTAGATTGGAGAATCAAGTTCGGGTTGAAGCTTGTGACAGGTTCTTTCTTGAATAAAACCGTTGGGGTTTTACCCTCCAAGATTGGTTTGAATTTTGAGGGTTTTTGGACGAGATTCTTCATCAAGGGTCAACCGAGCGAAGGTGATTGTGAAGAGGTGTTCTTCACAAGTCTAGTAGCGGATTCGGTGATTTTGAAGGGAAGATCTCGGGGTCGATTTATTGCTGTTAAGATCACCCGGAGCCAAAGGTTTGAACAATAACGTGTGATTCTATAAGGTGGTTGGAGTCGGAGGTCCATCAACACAAATCGGAGGACTTGATTCATCTTGAATCAAGGGGCAAGGAGTGAAAGCAACTTTCAACATATTGAGATTTCTGTTGTATATTTGTTGCTCAATCCTTGTATAAATTGTTACATTCAACATGTGATATCTATAAAATCTATCTCAATTCTAGTTTGAGAATTGAGGGCAGACGTACCCCGAAGCGAGGACGACGGGGGAACTGCCTCACCAAATACTTGTCTTCTCTATTTTTTTAGCATTTACGTTATAGCTCAAAATAAGTGATTTTTGTATAAGCTCTACTGTCAAAATTGTGATATCAATTGAGTAAGAGGTTAAAACTTTGTTTTTGACTCCAAAGTACAACAAGACATTGTACTAGGCTAGTTGGAATCACTTACTCAACATAAATATCACTTGGAGTGTTTTGCACACCAAGTGTTTGACATATTGCTTGAACCAAAATTATCTTACTTGTGTATCTAGTTTTGGTTTGCCTTTTGTATCATTGGAACTAGGAATCCTAACAACTGAAGTAGATAATTGATAAGTGTGATTAGTGTTGTGATTCTATTTTCCAAATTGTCATTAATCCAAAGGCTTACGCATATCCGGTTTTCCAATAACCGTTCGTTTTAGACTATATTTTTCTCGGCCGCTTCCGCACTTAAAACATTTTTACAACCAATTTTTTAAATTGGTAGCGCCGACTCAAATTTTAATTGGGGATCTATTCAACCCCCCCCCCTTCTAGATCCGTGCCATAGTCTAACAAGTGGTATCTAGAGCTCCGGTTATTTGGTGCTTCAAATACAACGTAGATAGAAAATGGCTAACGAACCAAAAGGGGCGTACAATAGAGCTCCCGTTTTCAACGGTGAAAATTATAGTTATTGGAAAGACTGTACGCGGGTGCATATAAACTCCATAGACAGAAAAATATGAAACGTTATCCTCAATGGTCCAATAGAAATTACTATGACCAATGCGGATAACGTAGTTGTGCCAAAGCCCGAAGCACAATGGACCGATGACGATGAGAAAAATACAATTATGATTGGAAAGCTAAAAACATCTTAATCTCCTCATTAGGTGTAGATGAATACTATCGTGTATCCCATTGTCCTACTGCTAAGGCCATGTGGGATTCACTACAAATAGACCATGAGGGGACAAACGATGTTAAGTTGGCTAGAATCAACACATTAATACAAGAGTTTGATCTCTTTTTCATGGAGCAAGGGGAAACCATTGCTGACATGCAAAAGAGATTTACTCATCTCTTTTTCATTAGGTAGGTCTGTTTCCAATGATGTTGCTACTAATAAGATCTTAAGATATCTTAACAGGGAATGGCAGCCTAAAGTGACCGCCATCAAAGAAGCACATGATCTTACCTTATTAGACTTGACAACATTATTTGGCAAACTACAAGAGCATGAACAGGTACTCTTGAGCCTAGACCAACGTGAAAAGATGGAAAAGCAAGACAAAACGAAGGTGAGTGAAAAGAAATCAATAGCTCTCAAGACTTCCTCCTCGAAGTCTCAAGCAAAAGAGCAAAGTGATTATTCCTCAAGCGCCGAAGAAGAAGAGGATAAGAGCGAAGATATGGGGTTATTTGTCAAACAGTATAACCGTTAAGTGAGAAAGAACGGCATCCAACATTCCGAGAAGAACTTGGTAAACTTCCGGAAACAATCGAGGTACTCAAAGGATGATGACTCAAAAGGTAAGAAGACTAGAGGGACGTGCTACAAGTGTGGAAAGCCCGGTCACTACAAATCGGACTGTCCGATGAACAAAAAGGGAAAGGACAAGGAATCATCAAAGTCACACAAGGAATCATCAAAGCCTAGGAGAGCGTACATAGCATGGGAAAGCGACAGCGACTCTTCCTCCTCTGATGAAAGCTCTAGTGATGAAGAAGAGTCCGTGAATCTATGCCTCTCCGCTCATCAGAAAAATAAGAAAAAACAGGTACGTCACTCTAAATATGATAAGTCCTCAAATATGTCGCATTCAGAATTACAAACCGCATTTAATGCCTTACACAATGAAGCAGTTGAAGCCTTCAAGAAACTTGCCTCTAATAAGAATTTTTTTACGTATTTAGAACACAAAGTTAAAGAGTCCGAAAAGAGATTAGAGGACCTTAAGGCTTCCATTGTGAAAGGCAATGAATCGGATTGTAAGGACAATAGAAATCCTTTCAACTTTGGGTGTGATACTTGTCATATTTGGCAAGGTGAGGTTAGAAACCTCAAGGCCAAATTAAACAAGGCACTTGAGCCTAAAATTACATTTGCTATTGATAAAAAGAATTTTAGAAAAAGTATGATTAACCCATACCAAAAATATGCATATGTAATTAGGGATCAAGTAAGTGAAAGTGATTCTAAAGTCGACTTTGCATGCTTATATTGTTGCAAGAAAGGCCACTCCATTGGTAAATGCCAGTTTAGGAGATTTCTTGTTCCTAAAGGCATCTACCAATGGTTGCCCAAACGCAACCATTTTGTCGCTAACCTATTAGGACCCAATATGCCATTGGGTACCTCCTTGTGCTAATTATGTTTTGATAGGTGAAATGTGTCGAGACCACCGAGAGAAGATGGGTTCTCGACAGTGGGTGCTCAAGACACATGTCTGGAGACATATCCTTATTCATAGACTTTGTGGCTAAGAAGAAAATGGTATGTAACTTATGGTGATAACAACCGCGGAGCAATACTAGGTAAAGGTAGTGTAGGTAATCCCGCCTCTACTATGATTTCCGACGTGTTGCTTATCGAAAACCTTAAACATAACCTGCTTAGCATTAGCCAATTATGCGACAAAGGATAAAATGTATCTTTTTCAAAAGATTGTTGCAAAATTGTGAATGAAAATGATAAGAAGAATATGTTTAATGGTTTTAGAGTAAACAACGTATATATGCTTGACTTAAATGAAGTATCATTAACAAGCGACAAATGCCTCATAACTATGAGTGAAGACTCATGGCTATGGCATAGGCATTTAGCGCATGTTAATTTTGACTTACTCAATAAGGTAGTCTCAAAAGACCTAGTCTTAGAACTTCCCAAAATAAAGTTCACCAAGGATCACTGTCGCTACTGCGAAAATCGGCGTCGGCTGAACAGAAGAGTCGCCACCGTGCGTTATTTATCCCAAAGGAGGGAAAGGGAACGCTCGAAGTAAACCTCACGCAAAGACGGGAAAAGGAATGGTCATCGCAACCACATCCTGGATTCGGGAGTAGGTTACGCAAGGGGAAGGTATTAGCACCCCTCACGTCCGTCGTACTCGACGGGATCCCCGTTTGTTTTCTAGTACGGATTGTTATTCTATCTATCTTACAAGGTCAAGGGTTAAAAGAAAATAAAATGACTCAGCAAAGTATCGCACTTTATGCCTACGTATTCCCGTCTGGAACGAGAAATCAGAGTCAACGTAGTTCGCCTACCTACGGGAAAGGAGGGAAGGTTGCTCGCTAGGATATCGCATCCTATGCCTACGTACTTCCATACAGCATGAAAGATCAGAGCAAACGTAGTTCGGGCCACGGAAGACACAAGCTTGTCTGACTGTTTTTTATCTCCTTATGAAAGGGTTTTTCTTGATTAAGAGTCCAAGCGGACAAAAATGACACTCTGATGTTTGTTTTCAGTCTTTTACGCAAGAACTGTCTTTTATGATGTTTGCAATCTCTGACGCACTAGAGACTATGACTTGAGGGTGACTACATCGTATGTCACCCTAAGGGTAACACACTAAGCAATCAGGTTACTGAAGAGTGACCCTCCAGTAACCTTTTCTCAAATAGCTTAAGGCTCGTAGCGTACGGTATCGATTATCCTTATAACTGTGTTTTGAATTGTTCTGAGATAGAAGAGAAAGAAGTCTAAAAAATCCTAGGGTTTGAAAGGGAATCAAAACTACCCTAATGTTATCATGCATGGATTACAACCTAATGTCTGTCATAATTTCCTCCTGCACAGAGGAAATCAGAGATCCTAGGGGATAAACGGAAAAGAAACAACAAAAATACAATAAACAGTAAGTATGCATGAGATGCAGCAAAACAAGCAAGGAAAGGGAGTCCCACTCAACCTCGAACCTAAGAAAGCAACAGGCAAAGTGAATCAACTTCACTTCAAGCCTAAAGGGCAATCAGCACAAGCCAACAGACAATACAGAGAAAAACAAAAGATACAGAGGAGGCAGCCCAAGCAGCAGCAACAAACTCCTACAACAAACAGCAACAACACGCTCTGAACAGCAAAGTTGAAATGACAGCAAAAGTCTTATCTTTGAGCTAGATTCCATCTTCAAGTTTCTTCAATCTTCATCTCCAAGCTTTAGCAAGCACACTCCAAGAAGAGATTTGTCATCAAGATCAAGTTGCAATGTTGGCATACTTGCTGAAAACCAAAGGAATTCAACAAGAACCAACATCGAAGTGGAAGTGTATCCTCAAAATTTCTACTCTCTAGGGTATGCCCCACTTCCCTCCTAAGGAGAGATGGAACTTCCCTAATAGGACTTTGCATCATAGGATAGAATAGAAGCAAACAATGCATTCTATGTTTGATGGAAGAAATGAACTAATTCTACAAAAGCTCTCCCTAAAAGCCTAATTCTACCAACTCCTAAAACAAACTTAAAAGAGAAAGAAAGCTCCACTCCAAGCCCCACTCTTCTAGCCAAAGCATCTTCATCATGTCCAGAAGCTCCTCTAAAAAGGAATCCAAAGTCTTCACGCTCCAAGTCCACCAAACGCTCCAAACAAGGCAAAGCACTCAAGAGAGAACACCGAAAGCAACAATCATTTGCAAAACCCAAAAAAAAATAGCAAATTAAATTGTAAAATTCTAATAAAATTCCTATGTGAACATGCATGTTTGAGCATTCTAGAATTCCAGAATCAGGACCTAAATCAATTTCTAGGTCATCTAAACAATTACTAAATGAAGTTTGGTCATGGGAAACCATTATTTGGGAAGGCTCTAAACTACACACCTAAAACAGAATCTAATCAATTTTAAAAATTCTAAGAAAATTCCAGGGGAAACCTATGTATGTCCTCTAAATCATATCGAAAGAATCAGTTCAAAAGCATAAAGCATCAAAGAGAATAAAATTAAACAAACAACAATTTCAATTATGCATAACAACGGATATTATCACAAAAGAAAATTCGTAACTAATTGAAATAAAATCCTAAAAATACAAACTCAACTCTTACAGTTTCTTAAGACAATCAAAATCTACAAAAAAAAAAATTCATAATTTTTCGATCATTTTTACTATTTTTAACGCAATTAATCCAAACAGCTATTAAAACAGAAAAAAAAGAACGAAAATGAATTAAACTAAGTTAATGTGCATTGGGCCAGGGGTGCGAACAACAGAATTCCAAAGCAATGTCCGTGTGGGCCTCGCGAGTGGGGGTGGGAACAGTACCCGCACGGTACTGTAGCTGTTCCGGCGGTGACATTTTTTCGGTAACTTCCGAGCAACATAACTCCATCGATTCTTAACCGTTTCGCACGAAATTTTAGTCAAACTTGAAGGAAAAAAATCAAGGATTCCAAATATGCTCTTGGATTCCATCAAAAATCCATGATCAAAGAGATATATCATCATCATCAAGAAAACATACTCATCCAAAAAAGTCTCTAATCCTTAATTTCTTGATCCTAATTTCATCTATACATTTTCCAGATCCTAACCACATGAATAATCTAATCTAATTCGTCCTAAAATCATAGAAAAAGTGAATTTCACATACCGACTTCAGAGCGTCGAAACGGAGTAGTCGGAGCTCGTTTTTTCTTGCCAAAAAGTGTGGAAAACCTTTGTTGAAGTTTGTTGGAGAAGATTAAATTCTTGATAACTCTTGAAAATGCCTTGAATCCAACTTTGATCTCTCACTTTTTCTCTTCCAAACTCCAATGTGAATCTATGGTTTTTGCACAAATGAATCACCAACCCTTGCTCTGAACCTCTTCACAAGTATATATAGAATGTATTTGAAGACCCTAGAAAGTTCTAGATTGATCCAATGAGAAAATCAACTTCTCATGTCAGGAAAATTTCTTCTTATGCTATGCACATACCATCTCATGTTTTGGATTGCAATTCACTTGGTTATGAGTTTAAATTCTCTCCAAATGAGATATTGGAGGTGTATGGATGGAAAGGAGCCTTGCATTTGCTTGGAAGTGTGGTTTTGCATATGTGCCTTATGATGCAAGTAACCCATTTACAAAGCAAGTCCTTGAAATAACCCTCAATTCAAAATTGTGGTAATGCCATTGTCTTTAAAATGCATTTTACAATCAAATTGGTATGTCATATGGCTTGTTTGTGACCTCTAACCCAAAATTCGATTTTTTCCACCAAACTTTATTTGACTTATTCCCTTTTTTTAGGTCATTTTAAGTGACTTTTTTGAAATAAGCCGATCAATCCACCCATGATGACTTATTTGACCCAAAAACATCATTTTAAGCACATTCCATGTTGAACAATTTTTCATTTGAGAAGTGGAACATGGAGATTTTGACCTATGCTAAAAAATGACCTGTAATTCAACTTTCCCAAAATACCCCTGGATTGCCAAGACCATAACTTGAATTCTACAAATCCTCTTGAGAACTTCTAGTACTCAAATTAAAGCTAAGATCAAGATCTACAACTCTTATGTTGGCCAAGAATACATTTGAAAACTCCTTGATGGGCAAAAGTTGCTTGGAAGTCAACTGACTTTCATAGATAAATTTCAGTATTCTCTAGGGACCCATAACTTGAGTTCTATAAATCTCCTTGAAGACTTCTAGTACTCAAATTAAATCTATTGAGAAGCTCTAAAAGTTTCATTTTTACCAAGAATTCATTTGAAACTTGCATTTTGACTTATCTGGCTTGGAAGTTAGGCCTAAATTAGGGTTTTTTACACTGAAACCCTAATTTAGTAACTCCTCTTCTTCTTGATTCCTTTTGATTTCTCCTTGGCACAACACCACACATGTATCCACATATTAATTCATGAATCCCACATTCTTCAATTAAGCCTTGATGCTCTTCAATCACTCAGTTGACCTAGGGTTGACCCAGATGAAACCCTAGTTGACTGCATTCAACTGTAGCTCTTGTAATCACACCAATGACTTGACTCATCTTCAAAATGAATCTCTAGGTCCTCCATGAGCTTTTCCATACCCTCAGTCATGGCTCACACACTCATTGATCTTCAACCCCTCAAGATTAGGTGAGAAATCCACTAGCTGGCCTTCAAACTTCTCAAAGCTTCAACTCATTTCTTGATTACTTGGATGATCTTGAGCTTGAATAAAACCCCATGATGGGCCTATTTCTGATAAGAATGGCACTTGATCCCCTGTTAGATGCCTTGTTATGCTATGTTATCCAAATGATTAGACTATGTACATGACTTAGTATGCAAATGACAATGCAATTGAAACATAAACCAAGTGAAATAGGTTGAGCAAATTTTAGGGTGCAACAATCACCTTTGTGATGCTTGTCAAAAAGGGAAGCAAACGAGGATCTCATTTAAATCCAAAAAGATAATTTCAACAACGAGACCTCTTGAACTTCTGCATATGGACTTCTTTGGGCCGTCTAGGATCAAAAGTCTAGGAGGAAACTATTACGGGTTTGTAATAGTGGACGACTTTTCTAGGTTTTGTTGGACCATCTTCTTAGTAAGTAAAAGTGATACATTTGCCGCTTTTGAAAAGTTTGCTAAGCTTTCCCAAAATAAGTTAAATACAAACATAATGTCAATTAGGAGCGACCATGGAGGTGAGTTTGAAAATTACTTATTTGAAGAATATTGCGGTAACCATGGTATAGATCATAACTTCTTCGCTCCATGCACTCCTCAACAAAACGGGGTTGTGGAGCGCAAAAACCGTATTTTAGAAGAATTGGGAAGAACAATGATTAACGAAAGTGGTTTACCTAAATATTTTTGGGCCGACGCCATTAGTACGGCGTGTTATGTTTTGAATAGGGTGCTTATTCGCCCCATTCTAAATAAAACACCGTATGAACTTTTTAAAGGGCGAAAGCCAAATTTTTCTCACTTGCATGTGTTTGGATGCAAATGTTTTGTATTAAACAATGGAAAGGAAAAACTTGGGCAAATTTGATTCCAAAGCCGATGAAGATATCTTTCTCGGATACTCTCAATCGAGTAAATCATATAGAATATATAATAAACGATTACTTGTTGTAGAAGAGTTTGTGCATGTTACTTTTGATGAGTCCTACCCGAGAAATGTCGGAAAGGATAGTGTTGTTCATGGTGCAGGTACATCCACTGAAGACATACTCAAAAGTGGCGAGACGGGGATTGATCAACCTGACAAAGCCAAAATTGAGGAGGATAAGGATGTACACCATGATGTAACAGAGGAAGTTCATTCGCCTTCAAACGATGATCTCCCTCAAGAGTGGAAGTCATCTAAAGACCATCCAATTGAAAACATTCTTGGAGACATCACAAAGGGTGTAACAACTCGATCGAAGCTAAGTAATTTATGTTATCACTTCGCATTCGTGTCACAAATGGAACCTAAAAACCCTAAGGAAGCCCTACTCGATGAACATTGGTATTTGTCAATGCAGGAGGAACTGAATCAGTTCACTAGAAATGAGGTTTGGGACCTTGTCCCTCCTCCGCGAGGTAATCGAGTAATCGGCACCCGATGGGTGTTTAGAAATGAACTGGACGAGAACGGAGTAATAACTCGCAACAAAGCGCGTTTAGTCGCGCAAGGGTATAACCAAGAGGAAGTCATCGATTATGAGGAAACTTATGCGTCGGTTGCCCGACTCGAGGCTATACGCCTTTTACTTGCTTTCGCTTGTGCGAAAGATTTTAAGTTATTTCAAATGGACGTCAAAAGTGCGTTCCTTAACGGGTTCATAAATGAAGAAGTCTATGTTGCTCAACCACCTGGTTTTGAGTCTCATGAGTATCCTAATCATGTCTATAAACTGAAAAGAGCTTTGTACGGTCTCAAACAAGCTCCTAGAGCTTGGTATGAGATACTAAGCAAATTCTTACTTGATCAAGGCTACTCAAGAGGAAAGGTTGATACTACTCTCTTCATTAAACGTCAAGGAAAGCACTTAATTCTTGTACAAATTTATGTTGACAATATCATATTTGGATTCACTAACATGAATATCGTAAGAGAGTTTGCTGAGCTTATGCAGGGTGAATTCGAGATGAGTATAATGGGTGAACTCACATACTTTCTCGGTTTGCAAATCAAGCAACTGAAGGAAGGAACATTTGTGAGCCAAACAAAATATTGTTTGGATCTTCTCAAGAGATTTGACATGGCAAATTCAAAGGCCATAGGCACCCCTATGCCAACATGTGCAAATATGCGTAAAGATGAAAGTGGTAAAAATGTTGAGGTAAAAAGGTACAGAGGTATGATTGGCTCGCTTCTCTATCTTACTGCTTCGCGTCCCGACATTATGTTTAGCGTGTGTATGTGCGCCAGATACCAATCATGTCCTAAGGAATCCCACCTAAAATCTGTCAAACGCATACTTCGATACCTATCTGGTACTCCGAAATATGGACTATGGTATTCCAAAGGTAATGATTGTTCATTGGTAGGCTTCTCCGATTCCGATTTTGCCGGTTGAAAATCGGATAGGAAAAGCACCAGTGGTACGTGTCACTTACTTTCAAATTCCTTGGTCAGTTGGCACAGCAAGAAACAAGTGTCTGTTGCTCTGTCAACCGCCGAAGCGGAATACATAGTCGCCGGTAGTTGTTGTGCGCAAGTCCTATGGCTTAAAAAACAACTATTGGACTTCAATTTGAAGCTAGAACGTGTTCCAATATTTTGTGATAACACCAGTGCTATAAATCTTACCAAAAATCCGGTGTTACATTCGCGTACCAAACACATAGAAATTCGACACCATTTTCTAAGGGACCATGTAGAGAAGAGTGACGTTGTCTTTGAACACGTTGATACTAAAAACCAACTAGCGGACATTTTCACAAAGTCGCTAGCTAATGAGCCCTTCTTTCATATCCGTCGAGAACTTGGTATTCTCGACATTTCTGATCGGGTTTAACAATTACTACGTTCATAATTAATCTATTTACAACTATGCTTTTGTACCACTAACAAGTTTAGAGTTTGTTGCAAGTACAAATATGTGATTAACAAGTGTGGTCGGTATAGAGGTGATATTGCTCATTTCTCTCTCTTTATATCTCTCTCTCTCTAAACATTCATGACTTGAAACTAACTATATCGTTCGACAATCATGGTACTTATATATGTATATGACTTTTGCTGCTGATACTATGTGTGTTGAATGCAAATAATATTGTGAAAGGGTGAATAGGCATGATAAATAGGCAAGTGTGGCATTCTGCATAATATGAAACTGAAAAATTGGGTTTTTGAAGGTTATGAGTCGACCTAAATAGGACAACGGTCGACGCATGCTGCAAAATTTTCAAAATTATCAAAAAATATACAGTATGCGTCGACGCATGCAGGGGCTATGGTCGACGGCTCGCGTAAAAACCCAAAAAAAAATTTCTTTTGAAAACCATTCCACGTTTCCATTCCTGTACATTTAATGTGCAGTCAACTTTTGTTATGATTTGATATGGCATTTGTCTTGTAAATTGCATCTAGGCATCTATTGTGTCCTCTTGTCTCCTCCCTCTTCCCAAAAACCCTAAAACCTCTCTCTATTAAAGGGAATAGTCTTCATCTTCTCCAAAATTATCCTCAACTACTCTCTTCAAAGTTCATCTCTACAAATTCTCCAAAAATCATCATCAATGGGTTCTTTTCTCCGCAAAAATACAGGTAAGAGATCAAGGGCCTCATCATCATCTGCTTCAGTCCCCATTACTGCTGTTTCACTAGTTCATCCTCCTGCTGTTGAAAACTTCAACAAGATTCTCAGCAAAAGAGCCATAGTTCCATAGCATGCTTTCTACCAAGCAACAGGGGAGCGCTTGCATCTCACCCAAATTATGTCTCTGCTGGAAGTTCAGGGGTTCTTCAATTTTCTGGAATGCAACACAAAGTACAGTGAGGATTTGGTCCGGGTGTTCTACACAAATCTGCGGGGTAACTTTCAAGATCAACATTTACACACTTCTATCGGCAATAAATTGGTAAACATAAATTCTGAAGTATGGAACAAGTATTTTGATTTAACTGTCGATGCTGATGCACCACCTTTTCATGAGGTAACGGACACTCGTACGGTGCCAGGGTATGAATTTAAGAGTGCTCTGAATGATATGCTCAAAAGACCCTATCCAGATGCCATTGTCAATAGTGATGCCTTTCCTAGAACGGTCACAGCCGGGAAACTCAGTACAGAGGAGCGCATCCTTCAGTGGATTGTCGCTCGCATACTACGACCGAAAAAAGGTGGACTGTCCCATGTCGAACAAGCTAAGGTACATCTCATCTATATATTGAAACATAAGATCAAAATAAACTGGCCATACTATATTGCAAGCAGGATTTTTGTTCTGAGAGACTCAAGTAGAGGCACTGCTTTAGCCTATGGGTCGTTCATTTCGGAAATTCTTGCTGCAGCAAATGTTGTATACCCAACATTTCCTTGTGTTTCAGTCCCCTCTGACAAAGAATTTAGCACCAAAACCCTTGCAATGATGGGGTATTTTTGGTGTGCTGAACGACGATTATACAGATTTGTCCGTCGCGCCAATATTCCTCCGGTGACTCATGACAGTTCCGATGACAGCTCTGAAGAAGAAAGTGAAGAACAAGGTGAAGAAGACGATGATGAAGAAGATACAGTTGCAGAGGTACAAGAACCTGTCTGTGAGTCTCAAGACTATCATCAATCTCCAGTTCAAGATACGCCTCCAAATACCGATTGGGTCCAATATTCAGCTCCATCAGAAGCACAAGAAGACGATTATACAAATCAGGGATGGGGTGAATGGCAATACACAGGATGGACTACCCTGGGTAGATTCTACGACCCATATCACGGCTACCCTCAAGACTATCAACCTTCCCAGCACTCATCACCTCCTCCACCTTCGGACAACTCTGAAGTCATTAATATGATGTAGTCCATGCAGTTAGATCAACAAAATTTCATGAGGAGTCAAGATACTCAAATGGAGCAGATTAGAGCTGAGCTTCATACCCAAAATGAAAGGTTAAATTCATTTTCAACTCGGATGGACGCCCGTATTGAAGCTCTGGTTGAATCGCATGAAAGGCAAGACTTGGAAATCACCGACTCTCTTTATCACCTCAACATGTCCGTAGAAGCCTTTCTGGACTTCTCGGATCCTTACCGCAATCCCGATACTGCATGCCGGGGGAGGGGCCGAGGTCGGGGTCGGGGATATTAGTTTCATAGCTGCATATTTCATAATTGCATATGTGTTTCGTCTATGTACTTTTCATTTTTCTGTATTATGTGTGCCTGAATATTCACCTACTTTGCATGTTCTCGTAATTATCTATTAATTCAAGTTACTTTTGTTCATTATCAGGCTTATGTGTGGAGTTTGGTAATTAACTATCAACTATTGTCTGTTCTCTGTTAATTGATGTGTTCTCCTTCTCTTTTTGATGGTGTCAAAGGGGGAGAAGAACATGTAGCAAGCTAGCCAACACCAAAGCCAAGTCAGGATATTAACAACAGTTGGTGGTTGTTTGTTCTACAGCCTTATATTACAAAAGAAAGGGGGAGCTTGTGTATACATGTGTGTATACATTGCATATTTGGTGTTTTAGTTGTATACAGGTTGTCATCATAAAAAAGGGGGAGATTGTGGAGGCAAATCGTCACACATCACACAAGTCTGCAAGACATTGGTCAATGCAGGTTTCGATGATGACAAATTCCCTGGATAGATTGGAAAGTATAAACTCCAGATCTACTAAAATAGATGCAACGTATCACCCACCATATCCTTTTTATACTTGTCTTAAAACTGATGTAATGAATATACTATGTGTAGATAAAATGCAATCATGACCAAAGGCATGAAAGACCTCAAACTGATGAATTTTTGCAGGCTTGCAAGGCATGAGTCGACCATAGGTTCGGCGCATGCATCAGAGCAATTCTCCACTAGTCAACGCACAAGGCAATGAGTCACCCATAGGGTCGGCGCATGAAGGAAAAACTTTCCAACGGGTCAGCGCGTAAAGGCATGAGTCGACCATAGGGTCGGCACATAAGGGAAATAGTTTTCAACGGGTCAGCGCACGCCGACTGTATGGTCGACGCATACTGATGAATTTTCCAGATTTCCAAACAACACAGTCCATGCGTCGACGCACAGACCTGCTGCGGTCGAAAATTCTGTTTTTAAATGATTCCCTCTTATATTTGAAATACTGTTATGTCTAAAATTGGGTTGGCACTATATATACTTGTTTAACCACTTGTGTCATTTAAAACATTTGATAATCTTTTGATTCATGTGTTCAAAAACAAGAAAGAGTGAAATAGGTGTCCAAGATTCATCATCTTCATCTTCAACATCTCACAACATTTCAATTACACACAATCATTTTTGAAATGCATTTGTGAGAGATTCAAGGTGATAAGGTTCGAAGCTTAGATTGAAGAATCAAGTTCGGGTTGAAGCTTGTGACAGGTTCTTTCTTGAATAAAACTGTTGGGGTTTTACCCTCCAAGATTGGTTTGAATTTTGGGGGGTTTTTGGACGAGATTCTTCATCAAGGGTCAACCGAGCGAAGGTGATTGTGAAGAGGTGTTCTTCACAAGTCTAGTAGCGGATTCAGTGATTTTGAAGGGAAGATCTCGGGGTCGATTTGTTGCTGTTGAGATCAGCCGGAGCCGAAGGTTTGAACAACAACGTGTGATTTAATAAGGTGGATGGAGTCGGAGGTCCATCAACACAAATCGGAGGACTTGATTTATCTTGAATCAAGGGGCAAGGAGTGAAAGCAACTTTCAACACATTGAGATTTCTGTTGTATATTTGCTGCTCAATCCTTGTATAAACTGTTACATTCAACAGGTGATATCTATAAAATCTATCTCAATTCTAGTTTTAGAATTGAGGGCAGACGTACCCCAAAGCGAGGACGACGAGGGAACTGCCTCACCAAATACATGTCTTCTCTATTTTTCAGCATTTACGTTATAGCTCAAAATAAGTGATTTTTGTATAAGCTCTACTGTCAAAATTGTGATATCAATTGAGTAAGAGGTTAAAACTATGTTTTTGACTCCAAAGTACAACAAGACATTGTACTAGGCTAGTTGGAATCACTTACTCAACATAAATATCACTTGGAGTGTTTTGCACACCAAGTGTTTGACATATTGCTTGAACCAAAATTATCTTACTTGTGTATCTAGTTTTGGTTTGTCTTTTGAATCATTGGAACTAGGAATCCTAACAACTGAAGTAGATAATTGATAAGTGTGATTAGTGTTGTGATTCTATTTTCCAAATTGTCATTAATCCAAAGGCTTACACATATCCGGTTTTCCAATAACCGTTCGTTTTAGACTATATTTTCCCCGGCCGCTTCCGCACTTAAAACATTTTTAAAACCAATTTTTTAAATTGGTAGCGCCGACTCAAATTTTAATTGAGGATCTATTCAACCCCCCCCCCCTTCTAGATCCGTGCCATAGTCTAACAAGTGGCTCCTAAAACTACCACATGACCAAAATCTCACAAACAAGTTAAGCATGACATCAAAGTAAAAACATGGTAACATATCATCCACATATCATTTACAAATGACAATATATTAACAAGACAAGTGTCATGACCATGAAACTAGAATTCTTGACAAAGAACTACAATGGGGCAACAATGGTATATTTTCACAAAAATCACCTCAAAATGACAAAACATGATAATGTATGATTAGTAGAGAGTAGGAATGTCACATACCTCTTGTAGACAAGCCTTGAGCAAGCTAAGAAGCTTAGAAACTCAGAAATCCTCCTTTCTTTGCAAAGAGATAAAGCTTGCTTCCTCTTGAAGCAACAAACCAACTTTCAAGACAGTTGGAGTTGTGTGATTTCCATATGGTTTTTTATGGCTTAAACACTTGAGATATGATGTATATGAGGTGTTAGGAGTGTTAGAATTGTAGGAAGTGCTTTGAGTTATGATTTGGCTTTCAAAGTGGAAGAAAGTCAAACTATTAAGGTGTGAAGGTTGACTTTTGTGAAAATGAGCTTTTTGAGTGGTTTGAATGTATGGATACCTTCTACACAATGTTTAGAGATTGTATGGATGGTTTTGAGGGACTTAGAGATGGTAGAACTGATCTTGAGCAGAGTTTTGCTCAAGACAACTTTTTGGTGAAAAATGAAAGTTTTGAAATTTTGAGATTTCTTAAGGAATGAGAAGGAATTGAGAGCTATTGTTTCTCTGGGTTTTGGAGATTGCTCTGGTGTGTCTAACTTCATGGAAGAGGCTTCTATTTATAGCCAAAATAAGAATGAGGGTAGCTTTGTATTTTACCACTTTTGGAGGGAGTTTCATGAGGTTTTTCAAATGAATCTTGGCAAAATCTCTTCCCATCAGCTCCATGGTTCAATGAAGATCAGAAAAATCAAGTGGAGATGGACATGAAGTGACTGAGGTGAGCTTAGAGTGTAGGGTGAGCCAGCTGCAACAGTTTTGGCATGAAAAGTTTCTCTCTCCTTCTTACATTTGAATATTTTATTACCAAGTTGCAACTTGCCTCTCTCTCTCTCTCTCTTTAAACCTTACATTTTCTGCATTTCCTTTCCTCTACACATCTGAATATCATATTGAATCATGATCCAAGGGTTGAGGATGTCTCAAGTTGTGAAAATTTGATTTTTGGGAAGTGTTGGATTGTGGTTTCAAGTGTTGACATCCCCAACTTCTATGGTGCATAACTTCCTGCTCACACATGATATTGAGGAGTTCTACCACAATTTGGAAAGCCCTTAAGCATCTCTATAACTTTCATGTTTTGGGGATTTCCAAATTCTTTATGGAACTAGGTTGAAAAACCCTTCCAAATTTCTGAAAGAATCACTTAAAAAGGCTAAATAACTTAGAATTTTTCTAAGTTATTTACCTTCCTAAAATGAATCTTGTCATAAATCCAATTCTATGCATTTTTTGATCATGGACCACTTTGAGGCTTTTGTAGGATTTGTCAAAAGCTTTCCAATGAGCTTTGAACCACTTCATTTGGATGTGTGGTTGAGGAGTTATGGTCTTGCCCCTTTCGAAACCCTAATTCCCGATTTTTGCAATTACTTCTTAACCCTTGATCCAATGGTCATGAAATTTTATGGGGAGGTGTAATATGATATAAGGAACATTTTTTATTCACATCTTGAAGTCAAATTCTTTATTGTTGAAGAGTTGACTTTTCGGTCAACCGTTCGATCAATCGGTGACTATCGAGTTGACTGTCGATGATCCGGACATCCTGAGGACTTGAAACTCTTTGAATGGAATTTAATAAGCCATAGGAGCTTAATGGACCTTGATCCCACCATTTCAACACTCTTTAAACCAAAAGTCGAACTACAGTTGACTTTTCCTAATCGAAAACCCTAATCGGGTATCTTAAATTGCATTGTTCTCAATTCCCGGGTGACCACCTCAAATTGAATTCATACTTGATACAATGTTGTATTTTTGATGATGTGGATACCTAGTTGAGGTTGAATCAATCCAATACGTTGACTGATCAGCCCACTGAAATCTCGATTTTGACGGTGCAGAACCCTAATTCATCTGCATCTTGACAAAGATAAACTGGAAATGGGTTAAGGTTAGTTAATCAAAAGAAAATGATCCTACAATGGAGATGAGGATCTAAGGGGTCAAAATTTTGGGTGCAACATATATAAGTTATTTAAAATTATATAAATAAAACATTAAGTTTTCATCCATTATCCCTAGTCATATGTTTATACTCTTGGATCTTAAGAATTTTATCCCAATTTTATCCCTAATATCTCATAAAATTGTCCCATATGATCAATTATATATTGAACCCTTAATTGAATTATTAACATAATTAATTACCGAAATATTAAAACCCTAATTATATTTAAGCTAAATAGAGATTAATTAACAAAACCCTAGTTTAATATCCATCAATCAAAATTATAAATAAATGAAACCTAACTAATTAAATATATGAAGAAACGAATCATAATTATATACTTAATCACTTAAAATTATTAATAGAAGAAAACCCAATTATTAATTAAACTTATTAATAAATTAACCCAATTATATATTAGTAAAAATTATAAAATCCCAATTAAAAGTTAGGCAACCCAGAAAACGGATCATATATAGGAAACCCAGAAAAGTTCAGCAATATCTTGATACTTAAGAGCCTCTCCAAACTAGAAAATGGGACTCGGTCAGAGACAGGAAACCCAAGTAGACCAGAATACTCCTCAAATGTATGCATGAGTTGGTAATCAGGAAATGTAAAACAGCGGTACACCGGATCATAGTACTAAATCAAAATAGCCACAACCCCATTTACCATAACGATCTTCAAAAGAGTCAGTACACTTTCATATCTATCTTTGAAAGCCTCAGGATCAGCAACTAAAGACACTAGCTCTCGTAGACCTTCCAACTTAGGACTCTTGAAAATGTACTTTTGAGTTTTCCTTCTTCCAAAATCCATGGTGAAAAATCCCTACAATGTTTGCAACAAACATCTTTAAGTTCCTTGAAGACTTGGTCAAAATAATGCTTATCAATGTATGAATGCATGAATGAAACACCCACAAGTAAGATCACACAAAGCACACGGGTTCCAAGGTCCGGCGCGAGCATGGAGCTAAGGGACAAGAACCAACCCACAATGGTGTGTACTAAAGTTATATCGTCACCTGTAGAACGGGTTCTAAAAAGTTTCTTGAGTCCTCAATCCTCTTTTGGATATTAATAGCATGCCGATTACTCGACAATCAGTAATATTCTCAAGAGAACCTCGTCTCAGTGTAGTATCATGTATCAACTGTTTTAGTTTTACACCTTCATAGCCATCGCACTACGTCCTAATAGGCCAAGTGGGGTAAAAGGGATACTAAGGTCCTCAGTGTCATAGGCCTGAGGTCGGAAAAAGTAATGTTTTTTACGATTACTCGCTAGACATCAGTAATTCCGAGGAAGCCTCGACTGAGCGGATGGATTCTCAATTCAGCTTGTTCGGGATTTCTCCCTAGAAGCATCCTTGACTATACTATCTTCCTATCATAAGAGCTCTTAGATCCGGGTATAGGATCTATCTTACCTCTCAATATCACCCAAACAGAACAACCAACTACAAACAAATCAAACAGATAAAGCATAAATAAACCAAAGTAGTCTAAACCCACTAAGAACCAGAGTCCCCAGCAGAATCGCCACTTTTCTGTAGTGGGAAAATTTGTGATTGTAAGCTATTTATTAACTTAACTCAAAATGCAATAGTCGCCACCGCACTTTTATTTTATCTAAAAAAAAGAAAGGAAAAAGAGCGAACAAAACCTAAGCAAGTTCTAAAAACAAGAACAAATAAAGAATGGATAAGGGGGTTGGTTACGCTAAGGGAATGTGTTAGCACCAAAAATGCCTATATTAATCTATACGAACCCTTTGAAATATCTATGTTTTTTGGTTTGAAAAGATTTGTTTGAAATAATATTGAGGAGATGAGAAGAGAAATATTTTTTAATATTTTTGTGTTTAGAGAGACTTATCGCCTCATGTCTACGTACCCACAAAGCGCAATATAGGATTAAAATCTCGTAGTTCGTGGTACAAATAACAAAAAAAATGGTTTGTTATGATTGATCTTAAATGTAAAGATAAATCGTCATTTTTAAGCGAATAATTTTGCTTAAAGAGATGATTCATGTCTAAACTTATAAAAAAGTTTTAAAAGAAAAAAGTGCACAAAAGCCCCAAAAAAGTTTGGATGAGTTTTTGTTTTTTTTAAGTCTTTTTGAAAAAAAAAAAGGTCAAAGTATGATTAACATTGATTGACATTTATTAAAGAAAACAAAGTTTAAAAAAAATCACTTAACTAAAGTCAAGATTGTAAGAGCACAGATTGTGTCTTAGTTATATCTCTATGTTTTGATGATAACACTTATGAATTTTGTATTCAAGAATTATATACTCTAAACGTGTTCTAGATTGTTTGCTACAGGTACTAAAGAAAATTATCTTAAGAAAGCAAATTAAGATCTGAACAATGTTATTATGAAAGGCTTCATAAGTTCAAGAGCATCTTAAGTGAAGATCTGAACGCTGCTCTCAGAAGAATCTGACTACTGTCTCTTGAAGATTCTGAAGCAGGAGACTCTAAAGCATAGAAGACTCTACTCTGATAGATTTACACGCTCAAGCACACAAGCTGCACCTACTCTAATTCAGCTCAATCTGGAGAACATCCAAGACTCTGAAGATCCAGATGATCTCTACTCTGGAGACTCTGAAGATTCAGATTCTAATGTTGAAAGCTGAACTTACTTTGAAGAAGATTTAAATATGTACGTTGGTTTATCTCAAGAGCTCTTTCCTATTTTGTGCTAGACACAAGGACACAGAAAAAAAGGTTTTATCTGTGCATTCCATTCTGAGGAAAGTTTTCTGCAAGTGAAGACAAAAGGCATCAGGCTTGTTTCAGCACAACCTCCAATGTGAAGACAAAAGGCTTCAGGCTTTTCTGCACATCCTTCAACGTAACAAGACTTCTTGGATCTAAGTGTCTATATAAAGAAGTCCACTCCATCTTCTTCAGTATCGAACTTCTAGCAAAATCACTCATCAAAGCAAATCTCTCAAAGCTCTTATTATTTTATTTTGCTTTAACTTTGTTCTTAACTTAAGAGAAATATCACAGTTGTGATAACAGCTTATTAGAAGCATTCTTACTCTTGTAAAAGTTTTACTTTGTTTGTAAAAGGTTTCCTTAAGAGGATCCAGTTGGGATCAGTTGCTCTTGAGAAGACTAAGATCAGTTGTTCTTAGGTGTTGCTATTTGTAATCTGTTTGATTTAAATAGTGGATTAAGTCCTTGACAGAGAAAGGCAAATCACTCTTGAGAGGGTGGACTGGAGTAGTTGTATTCAACGAACCAGGATAAAAATATCTGTGTTCAAATCTTTGATTTTAGACTTACTTATTCAACCCCCCCTTCTAAGTAATTTTCTCACCTTCAGTTGGCATCAGAGCTCCGGTTCTGCGTGTGCTCCACTTAACCGTGACAGTTAAAGATCCAGTGAGAAAGATAATTTGATATTTGTTTGGTTGTCAATATGGATAATACTTCTACATCAACTTACAACAACAAATATGAAGGAGATAGGATCAGTACTAAGCCACCCATGTTTGATGGGGGAAAATTTGACTATTGGAAAGATAGAATAGAAAGTTTTTTCCTTGGGTATGATGCTGATCTTTGGGATATGGTCATTGATGGATATGAACATCCTACTGATGAGGATGGCAAAAAGATTGATAGAAAATCAATGACTGAAGTACAGAAAAGAGATTTCAAGAATCACCACAAAGCCAGAACTATATTGCTTAATGCAATCTCTCATACTGAGTATGAGAAGATTACTAACAGAGATACTGCTCATGACATGTTTGAGTCACTCAAAATGACTCATGAGGGAAACTCTCAGGTTAAAGAGACCAAGGCGCTGGCGCTCATACAGAAGTATGAGGCATTTAAAATGGAAGAGTCTGAAAATGTAGAAACTATGTTTTCTAGATTTCAGATTCTTACAGCTGGTCTGAAAGTTCTGGATAAGGGCTACTCAACGTCAGATCATGTCAAGAAGATCATCAGAAGTCTTCCCACCAGATGGAGACCAATGGTGACCGCATTGAAGATGGCAAAAGATCTGAACAAGATCTCTTTAGAAGAACTTATCAGTTCTTTGAGAAGCCATGAAATTGAGCTGGAGGAAGATGAACCCCAGAAGAAATATAAAGGTAAATCCATAGCTTTAAAATCTAACAAACCTGTTAAAGCTTTGCAGGTAAAAGAAGAAAGCTCTGAAGAATCTTCTTCTGAAGAAGAAGATGAACTGTCCATGCTTTCCAGAAGAATCAACAAGCTCTGGAAGCACAAGGGAAAGAAGTTTAACAACTTCAGAAAAGCTGACCACAGGAAGGAATCTTCTGGACACAGAAGATCTGGAAAGAAAGAGGTCACATGCTATGAATGCAAGGAACCTGGGCATTACAAAAATGACTGCCCCAAACTTCTCAAGGAGAAACCCAAGAGAAAGTTTGATAAAAAGAAGAAGGTTCTTATGGCAACTTGGGATGATTCAGATGAATCTGAATCTGAATCTGAAGCAGAAGAAGAGTGTGCCAACATGGCATTAATGGCTGGAATAGAAGATCAGAATGAAGAATTATCATCTGAATCTGAGTCAGACTCTGACACTGAAGAGGTAATGTCTAAACTTACCAAAGAAGAACTTATAAAGGTGTTATCTGAAGTTCTGAAAAGCTATAATAATATCAAACTCAAAAATAAGAAGCTGAAAAGCAATCTTGAATCTGAGATTGATAATCTGAAAACAGAACTTGTTGAGCAGAAAGAAATAAATATAAAAATCAAAAATGATTTGGAAATTGCTCAACAAGAATCTGACTCTGAAGCTAAGTCATCTGAAAATATTTTGGAAAAATATGACTCTAGTTTTCAGAGGTTCCTCACTAAAAGCATAGACAGAAGCAAGATGGCTTCTATGATCTATGGAGTTAGTAGGAATAAAAGAAAGGGAATTGGATTTCAATCTTCTTCTCTTGAAAAAGATGTAAGACCAATACCTGTAGATGATTTGATCATTAAGATAACTCCTTTATACTCTAATTTTAAATTTGGTCATTTAAATGATATTAAACACACGAGCTCTGAAAAGAATACTCATGTGTTTAGATCTAAGGCAAGTCTAAACAAAAACTATGTTGAAAAACAAAAGTTTAGACAAACCTACAAGGCAACTAACCCTAAAGGACCCAAGAAGATCTGGGTACCTAAAGGCAAAATAATCCCTGTTGCAGATGTCCTTAGCAGCAAGGTCAGGACACCAATCATGGTACCTGGACTCTGGATGCTCACGACACATGACGAGAGAAAGGTCTATGTTCCAAAGTCTGGAACTTAGATCTGGAGGGGACGTGAAATTTGGAGGGAACCAGAAGGGCAAGATCATTGGCTCTGGAACAATAGGTAATGGAAACCTACCCTCTATTTCTAATGTTCTGTTAGTTGAAGGATTGAAACATAATTTATTGTCCATAAGTCAATTAAGTGACAATGGTTATGATATAATCTTTAATAAAAAATGTTGCAAAGCTGTATGTCAAAAGGATGGTTCTATCCTATTCAATGGAAAGAGGAAACACAACATTTATAAAATTAACCTTTCAGAACTTAAAGTTCAAAATGTAAAATTCCTCTTATCTGTGAATGATGAGCAATGGGTCTGGCATAGAAGATTGGGGCATATTAATATGAGACGTATATCTCAGATTAATAAACTCAATCTGGTCAGAGGACTTCCTAAGTTGAAGTTCAACTCAGATGCTCTGTGTGAAGCATGTCAAAGAGGTAAATTTTCAAAATCTCATTTTAAATCAAAAAATGTTGTTTCTACCTCCAGACCATTGGAATTACTTCACATTGATCTGTTTGGACCAGTGAAAACTGCATCCATCAGAGGCAAGAAGTATGGGTTAGTCATTGTAGATGACTACAGCAGATGGACATGGGTAAAGTTTCTAAAACACAAGGATGAGTCTCATTCTGTGTTCTTTGACTTCTGCAATCAAGTCCAGACTGAAAAAGATTGTAAAATTATTAAAGTCAGAAGTGATCATGGTGGAGAATTTGAAAATAAACATTTTGAAAAATATTTTTCTGAAAAAGGCATTGCACATGATTTCTCCTGCCCTAGAACTCCACAACAAAATGGAGTTGTAGAGAGGAAAAATAGAACATTGCAAGAAATGGCCAGAACCATGATCAACGAGACAAATCTGGAAAAATATTTCTGGGCAGAAGCAATTAACACAGCTTGTTATATTCAGAACAGAGTGTCTGTAAGACCTCTTCTGAAAAAGACTCCCTATGAATTGTGGAGAAACAGAAAGCCTAACATTGCTTATTTTCATCCTTTTGGATGTATTTGTTATATACTTAATACTAAAGATAATCTGAACAAGTTTGATTCCAAAGCACAGAAGTGTTTCATGCTTGGTTATTCTGAACGCTCTAAAGGCTACAGAGTATTCAATACTGAAACACAGATTATGGAAGAATCTATTCATGTCAGATTTGATGATAAGCTTGGCTCTGAAAAGCCAAAGCAGTTTGAAAGTTCTGCAGATAGAGAAGTAATTCTCACAGACTCTGAAGGCTCAGAGGCAGAAAAGGCAAAGAACAAAGAATCTGATGCAACCCCAGATACTACACCTTTGACCTCCCAACTAAACAACTTGCATATTTCTGAAAGACCAACTGTCAGAGGATCTTCTTCAAGAATCAAAGCTTCTCATCCAGAAGATATGATCATTGGAAAGAAAGATGATCCAATAAGGACAAGATCATTCCTCAGAACTTCTGAATCTTCTTTATTTGGCTTAGTGTCAATGATAGAACCAACATCTGTAGATGAGGCTCTGGAAGATAATGAATGGATTATAGTTATGCAAGAAGAGCTGAATCAATTCACCAGAAATGAAGTTTGGGATCTGGTTCCTAGACCTAAAGGATTCAATGTCATTGGAACAAAATGGGTCTTCAGGAATAAGCTGAATGAAAAGGGAGAGGTAGAAAGGAATAAGGCAAGGCTGGTTGCTCAAGGATACAGTCAACAAGAAGGTATTGATTACACTGAGACATATGCTCCAGTGGCAAGGTTAGAATCTATTCGTCTTCTTATTTCATTTGCTGCACAGAATAACATCACTCTGTATCAGATGGATGTTAAAAGTGCTTTTCTTAATGGTATTATAGAAGAAGAAGTATATGTCCACCAACCTCCTGGTTTTGAAAGTGAAAACTTTCCAGATCATGTTTTCAAATTAAAGAAATCCCTTTATGGATTAAAACAAGCTCCCAGAGCTTGGTATGAGAGGTTGAGCAACTTCCTTCTGAAGAAAAATTTTATCAGAGGAAAAGTGGATACAACTTTATTCTGTAAAACTGTTAAGAAAGATCTGTTGATTTGTCAAATTTATGTAGATGACATTATTTTTGGATCAACAAATATTACGCTTGGAAAGGAGTTTGCTAAATGTATGCAGGAAGAATTTGAAATGAGCATGATGGGAGAATTGAGATTCTTCTTGGGAATCCAAGTCAATCAGACTCCAGAATGCACCTACATACATCAAACCAAATATGTTAAAGAGCTTCTGAAGAAGTTCAACATGGTTGATAGCAAAATGGCAAAGACTCCAATGCATCCTACAAGCACTCTAGGTAAGGAAGAGGTAAGTAAGAAGGTAGATCAAAAACTCTACAGAGGTATGATAGGATCTCTTCTATACTTGACTGCTTCTAGACCAGATATTCTGTTTAGTGTCTGCTTATGTGCAAGATTCCAATCAGATCCTAGAGAATCACACTTAACAGCTGTTAAGAGGATTCTAAGGTATCTGAAAGGTACTGCTAACATGGGTTTGTGTTACAGAAGATCTGATGAATTCTCATTAGTTGGATTCTGTGATGCTGACTATGCTGGAGACAGAGTTGAACGTAAAAGCACTTCTGGAAGCTGTCAGTTTCTTGGAAGTCATCTGATCTCATGGTACAGCAAGAAGCAACCTACCATAGCACTATCAACTACAGAGGCAGAATACATTGCTGCTGCTGGATGTTGTACTCAGATGCTCTGGATGAAGAGTCAATTAGAAGATTATCAAATCTATGAGAGTAATCTTTCTATCTTCTGTGATAATACTTCTGCTATATGTTTGTCAAAAAATCCAATCTTGCATTCTAAGGCAAAACATATAGAAATTAAACATCACTTCATCAGAGACTATGTTCAGAAGGGTGTAATTAATTTGGCTTTTGTTGATACAGATCATCAATGGGCTGATATTTTCACAAAACCCCTTGCTGAAGATAGATTTAAGTTCATTCTGAAAAATATTTGTATGGATTTGTGTCCAGAGTAATATTTCTCAGAGGCAACCTCTCAGATGCAAAATGTTTAATAATCTGAAGTATTTCATATGTCTATTCGTTCATTTATATTTATTCAATTATTTTTTTTGTGTGAAACTCTGAACTAACAAGCTCAGAAGATCTGAAAGTTGGAAACGTTTCATTTCTTGAGAGACATCAGATGCGCCATCAAAGCAAACACGTGTCACTCAATATCTGAAAAGATGGAGTGCTCAACTGATTTTGCTGTCTGTTTATTTTTTGTTGTGTTATGTGTTTTGGCATCTGCTTGTTTGACTGAGAACTTTGGTTTGTTTTGATTGCATGATAACTTGTTTTGCCCCTATATGATTCTTTTCTTCTATATCTTTCTGTCTTTGAAAATCTTTTTGATTATGACAAAAAGGGGGAGAAAAAAAGAGAAACTGAGTGTTCAACCTATAAGCAATTACTAAAACTGAAATTCAGACATTTTATTAACTTACTTTGAATTTAAGTCTTTCAGATTACATTGATATATCTGTCATAATTCTTTGAAGTTACCCTGAGACTGTGTCAACCAGAATCTGATCCTCTAAAGAAAATCTGAGTATTCAATCAACTCTGATAACTCTGATATCTTACTCTGATACATTTATTCTGAAAGAGAATTCATGCAAGATGATAACCAGACGCTCTGACTAAAGGAAGTCATATGTATATGGCATCAAGATTTGACTCTGAACTCTTTCATCAGGCTCTGAATCTGAAATATACTTAATAAGAAAAGGAAGTATTCTATTCTATTGAAGTATTTATTTCAGGGGGAGATTGTTAATCTCAGGGGGAGTTTCTAATTCTTACTCTTTATTGAACAAAATTTCTCACGTTTTGTCATCATCAAAAAGGGGGAGATTGTAAGAGCACAAATTGTGTCTTAGTTATATCTCTATGTTTTGATGATAACACTTATGAATTTTGTATTCAAGAATTATATACTCTAAACGTGTTCTAGATTGTTTGCTACAGGTACTAAAGAAAATTATCTTAAGAAAGCAAATTAAGATCTGAACAATGTTATTATGAAAGGCTTCATAAGTTCAAGAGCATCTTAAGTGAAGATCTGAACGCTGCTCTCAGAAGAATCTGACTACTGTCTCTTGAAGATTCTGAAGCAGGAGCCTCTAAAGCATAGAAGACTCTGCTCTGATAGATTTACACGCTCAAGCACACAAGCTGCACCTACTCTGATTCAGCTCAATCTGGAGAACATCCAAGACTCTGAAGATCCAGATGATCTCTACTCTGGAGACTCTGAAGATTCAGATTCTAATGTTGAAAGTTGAACTTACTTTGAAGAAGATTTAAATATGTACGTTGGTTTATCTCAACAGCTCTTTCCTATTTTGTGCTAGACACAAGGACACAGACAAAAAGGTTTTATCTGTGCATTCCATTCTGAGGAAAGTTTTCTGCAAGTGAAGACAAAAGGCATCAGGCTTGTTTCAGTACAGCCTCCAATGTGAAGACAAAAGGCTTCAGGCTTTTCTGCACAGCCTTCAACGTAACAAGACTTCTTGGATCTAAGTGTCTATATAAAGAAGTCCACTCCATCTTCTTCAGTATCGAACTTCTAGCAAAATCACTCATCAAAGCAAATCTCTCAAAGCTCTTATTATTTTATTTTGCTTTAACTTTGTTCTTAACTTAAGAGAAATATCACAGTTGTGATAACAGCTTATTAGAAGCATTCTTACTCTTGTAAAAGTTTTACTTTGTTTGTAAAAGGTTTCCTTAAGAGGATCCAGTTGGGATCAGTTGCTCTTGAGAAGACTAAGAACTGTTGTTCTTAGGTGTTGCTATTTGTAATCTGTTTGATTTAAATAGTGGATTAAGTCCTTGACAGAGAAAGGCAAATCACTCTTGAGAGGGTGGACTGGAGTAGTTGTATTCAACGAACCAGGATAAAAATATATGTGTTCAAATCTTTGATTTTAGACTTACTTATTCAACCCCCCTTCTAAGTAATTTTCTCACCTTCAAAGATTTTATTATGAAAGCGGTTTGACTTTGAAAATAAGAAGGTTTTGAAAAAGGGGGAAGATTTAAAAATTATAGAAAGGGTGGAGAAGAAGGGACTATCCTATTGCATAAAGATAAAATCTAAGCATAAGAATAATCTAACCACACAACCAAGCTTCATAATATAAGCATCCATTCCTTTAGATCAGGCCTTGATCAAGATATGTTTTTCAAAAGAGAACTTCAAGTACCCAAATATTCAAAGTTTATCATCGCAAACTTCCAAGCATAGGTTAAGATCCTAGTTCTAAGTCCAAAATTCCATGTCCAATGCCAAAGATAGTAACCATAGTCCACCATTAAGAGAACAAGTTTTTTTTAGGGGTTTAAGCTTTTATTAATGTTTTTGGTCCAAATGGACAAAAGAAAAAGTGCATAAACATAAACAAATGGTCCGAGTGGACAAAGGAAAAATAGCAGAAATATAAACAAATAATATGATATGATATGATAACATAAAACATAAAAAATAAGAGAGATAGAGAGTGACAAAAAAGCATAAGCATAGCATATTTGATATATAATATAGAGCAATAATGATCCAAAATAAGAGAACAAGTTTTGTTGCTTTTCAGAAATGTTCGACTAAACATCCATGAGAATGAAAACATGGTTTCATACATTACCATGGGGAGGGCTCCAACTCGCATAAAATCAATGAGTATGTCAAATAACCCTCGCGGATAACAAGAGAAAGTCAATCTATTTCAAACTACGCCACGGACAAATAGGAGACTGATAATTCGCTTACAAAATGCAACGGTTTTCTGATTTCAAGATAATTTAGCGCTATGTTAAGCAATCGTAATCAGGCTTATGTAGAAGCCATGACTATGTGAGGTCGGTCAATAAAAATGTTAGTGTTAATGCATGCTAGAGAAGTGATATGTAGATCACTCTCTGAAAGCAATACCACACGAAAAGAAAATAGGTAACTATCTCATCTTCATCAAGAACTTAAAATAAGTTTCAATGTTATTGAAGATTTTCATTGATCATAATAAAAAAGAGAAGAGGGGAGGGGAAAGCCAAATTGGATCACAGTTTTAAAATCCTTCCATCTTTAAGTTCAACCACTCATCTTGGTGGGTTAAAGCACTAAACATATTATTAACTCAAAGCACCTAAAATGAATTGAACAATTCACTTTAAAGATAGATTTGATCTAGTGAATGTTTATCCAACTTCATCTGCACCCTAAGTCTATTGAATTTAAAGAGGAATAAGACCTTTAAAAAGTGAAAACCAAGGCAACAATCAAAAGGAAATGGAAGGAAAAGAGGAAATAACCAAAACAGTCTCAAAAACAAGCATAAATCACAATTCTGCTACTGGTTAACCGATTAACCAAATTGAATTGCATTTGGTTAATCGATTAACCCTGACAGAACAACAACAAAAATTGAAAAAATTTAGCATTCATGATCCAATCATTTCTTCAAACACCTCATGATCATGAATGAAAATTAGCATGAAAATTCAAGTAAAACAACAGCAAATAACACCAATAAAACACAATTTGCAAGATCTAAAGATCAAGCAACAAGAATCAACAACAGATCATATTGTGGAAGATGGATCAAGCATAACAATGATGGAATAAGGGTTTACCACTTCAAATCTGAAAATGCTTCAAATCAACTTCAAGAACCACACTCTAAAGCCTTGATCTACAGAAATTGATGATGAAAAGTGATTGGGTGAAGGTTTTAGCTCAAAGATTAGTAAGTTCCAATGAAGAGCTTACTAACTTTCAAAGGAAGAAAGAGCTTTGGTGAATTTGGTAGTTGAAGAAAATTGGGAGAAATTTTAGCAAGGTGAATTTGGCTCTCAAAAGCTTGAAGAATGAATGAAACAAGGCCTCTATTTATAGAATTTAGGCTTGGACACTTTGGTGGTTTGGAATTTGGTTTGGAACCAAAATTAGGCTTGGAATTTGAATTTGGAGGCAAAATCAAGATCAAATGGTGATTAGTGAAGGTGTATTGTGGGAATTAATTGTGATGAAGTAGGAGAATTAAAATGAAGTGATCTAGAATATTCTCATGATGAAATGTTTGAAAATTGGTGCCAAAATGCTGTAGAATTTAAATTTGGCTCATTTTCACAACAAAAAAAAACGCATTAATTAACTGATTAATCGTATAGTGTTAATCAATTAACAAAACAAAAATTGTGAAAATTTTCCTTTTGATGTGTTGTCTTAGCTCTGGCTTGATTCTTTTTGCTTGTCAAAGAAGGCATGAAAATAAACACATGATCCTTGGAGTCTCTTGAATAATGAACAATCAAATCTTAGGAAACTCTTGATCAAATGATTTTGAATTTTTTGTAGATCAACTTTTACTTCTTCAGTTGAATTTCATTCGAGATGAGGGACTGTTGATTGGTATTCTTAATCCAAACCTCTTCCTGAAAAAGTGTTAGTATAGAAAATAAATAAAAAATATTTTTGATATTTTAATTAAGGGATAGTAAATATAAACATAAACAAACATCAAGAATATAAGAAAACAAGGGTTCCCAATGATGTCCCTCAAAGACACTCCTACAGAGGAAGACAAGAGAACCAAAGCTTGTGATCCTACTTGTGGTATGAAATGCAAATGACATGTGGGATCTTAGGGGTAAAAATTAGGGTATTACAATCCTCAAGGACAAAGTTATTGTAGTATGGAACAATCTCTTCAAATTGGTCTTTAGAGCAAATAAAATGGATGCTTGGATTGGAATTTATGGTTTTGGAAAGTTAGCACCAAATTAGGGTTTTCTCATAACTTAGAAAAAATTACAACTTCTTCATTGTTGTCCTTTTTGCAAGTAACCTCAATTCTCTTGATTTTTCTTGATCAAATTTATCAATCAAACATATTTTCATGGAATTTATCTTGAGAAGTTCATATTTGATCAAAGAACCTAAAAGTCAAAGGTTTGACTTTGCAGTGATTGGCTTGTGTATCAGATGAATTTCCACTTCTTGATCTTCAATAATTTCTATCTCTTGAGCTATTTTAACATCATGAATGAATTATAAGGATGTATTTGAATGTCTTCAATCATGCCTCAAGGCTTGAGATCATGTCTTGATCCAAAGTCAAAGATGTAGTTGACTTTGGTTGAAAAACCCCAATTTGTGAACAGATGAATTTGAATCTTGAAGAACTTGTAATGAAGTCATATTTCTCTTGGTTATTAATGGAGGGAAGCTCTTGAGTGTATGAGAACTTGATATATTAATGATCAATCCAAAATTTTGACTGATCAATCCCTTAAGCTTTTTGGTGCAAAACCCTAATCCACATATCAAAGCAACACAAAGCAATATCTAGATAATTGGTTATCTATGCATGAATGATTGACCTAGAATGTTATGCAAATGATAATCGAATCTAGAGATAAAACTTAGGGTATGAAACACTGCATGGGAGATTATTGGAGCAACATATGAAGACTAGCATTTCAAAGGTCCCCATTTATAATATGAGTGTGATGTTTTCCATCCTAAACAGGATTGGTGTTGCAAATCGGGCTCCAACAGACCATAACTCATGTATCACAATTTCTTGGACTAAACTTATCTATCAGATAGGTGTCGCTACTGCGAAAATCGGCGCCGGCTGACAGAAGAGTCGCCACCGTGCGTTATTTATCCCAACGGAGGGAAAGGAAATGCTCGAAGTAAACCTCGCAAAAAAAACGGGAAAGGCATGGTCGTCGCAACCAAAACCTGGATTCGGGAGTCGGTTACGCAAGGGGAAGGTATTAGCACCCCTCACGTCCGTCGTACTCGACGGGATCCACGCTTGGTGTTTATAAGGAAAAGGGTGTGTTTATCTATCTACGCTAGTGGTCAGTCTGAAAAGAAAAGAAAAGGACAGGACTCGACAGAACATACGCTGTTCTGGGCCTACGTACTCCCTCGTGCAATGGGAAAGTCAGAGTCAACGTAGTTCAACTACCTACGTCTAGACGGGGGGAAGGTTGCTCGCCAGGACATCGCGTCATGTGCCTACGTACTTCCACACGGCATGAAAGATCAGAGCAAACGTAGTTCGGGCTACGCACGACACAAGCTGTTCAAGTGTTTTTTATGGGAAAATGCACCTTAACCAAGGGTTTTCACAGTCCAGGAGGACAAAAGGTTTTGATGTTTGTTCAAATCTTTTGACGGAAGAAATGAATTCACTTTTGTTTTATCCCTTATTAAGTGTTTTTCTGTTGTTTTGAGAAAGGAAAGAGACACCCTAAAACTATGGTTGAAAAGGGGAATCTACCTAATGTTATCATGCCTGGTTAACCAACCTAATGTCTATCATAACTCCTCCACAGCAGAGAAGTTAGAGCTCCTAAGGGATCATGGCAACAGAACTAAACAGCAAACAGGAATCACTGCAAAGTAAAGAAATACTGGAAATATGCATGAATGCAACAACCAAGCAGAAGGAGGACCACCTCAACTTCTAAGCAAACAAGCAGGCTTATTTCTAAGATGCACCTATCTCAGAAATATCTATATGAACCCCCTAAGTCTAATGCAGCACAGCACCACACAAGTCAATCAACACAAAGAGAAGGCTAACCAGCCTGGCAAACTCCTATCCAAAAGCAAGAAACTAACCCTGAGCAGGACCCTAAACAACCCTAAAACAAAACCCTAATCTACCCTAAGCAAAACCCTAAAGGGAGAAATCAATCCCATTCTTCAGGCTTCAAGACAAGCTTACCAAAGAAAGGGAGCTAAGTAGACAGACCCATAGTGCCTTCCTCAGGAAAGTACTAGGAGGCTTCCACTTAGGAATCATATCCCATGTGGCTCAACAACTGTGAACGGTTTACATTCCTCCTCAGGAGAAACTAAACTCACATGAAGGCTCCAACATCATTGGATATTTAAGAAATCCTACATGAACTACAGGAACTAAGTGAACAGACCCATAGTGCCTTCCTCTGGAAAATACTAGGGGGCTTCCACTTAGGAATCATATCCCATGTGGCTCAACAAATGTTAACGATTTACGTTCCTCCTCAGGAGAAACTAAACTCACATGAAGGCTCCAACATCATTGGATACTTCAGAAAGCCTAGATGAACTAAGAGAACTAAGTGAACAGACCCATAGTGTCTTCCTCTGGAAAATACTAAGGGGCTTCCACTTAGGAATCATATCCCATGTGGCTCAACAACTGCGAACGGTTTACATTCCTCCTCAGGAGAAACTAAACTCACATGAAGGCTCCAACATCATTGGATACTTAAGAAAGAGGTGAGAATAAAGAATGAAAGACATCCATGGCGCCTTCCTCAGGAAAATACCATGAATTTCCCTCAAACTTCAGGATCTCAAACCTCATAGAAAGAGAGCAAGCTCCTAGACTAGGTCTTCAATCCATGCATCCTTGCAAGCTCCATCAAGTCTTCATCCAGCCTCCATCTTCCAGAAGAAACCACAGACCCTCAAACCAAAAGAAACTATCTCTAAAGTTCAACCACAGTTGAACTTCAAAGTCAGAAGCCCTCAAGACTTCTCCTATTCTCAAGCTCAAGCAAAAATAGCAAAAAAACTTCTAAAAATCCACCAAAAATATAGGGGAAACCTACATGTCTCTATGATCCCAAGATCAAATCTCAAAGCCTAAGTCAACTTCTAAGGCTACTAAACAATCCCTAACTTGTGAATGGTCAAGGGTTAACCAGCAAGTGGAAGTCCCTAATCATCTACCCTAAACCAGAAGCAAACAACATCCAAAAATTCTATGAAAAATCTATGGGGAGCATGCATTAGTCTAGTACAACATACTAAAAAACTGAAGCAAAATCCATTACCAAATGAGAGAACTAAAATCAACAAGGCGGACACATCACAAATCAATTACTCAATACCAATTAAAATACAAAAATGCAAATAAAAATGAAAATGCATGATCAATTTAATATTTTTGCACCATAAAATTCTAAATTGAATTATGAATCTACAAAAAAAAGAAGGGAATTAATTGGATAATCCTACTATTTTTTATGACATATTTTCTATCATGGATAAAACAAAGAAATTAAAAAAAGAAAATAAAACCCACGCGTGGCAAATAGCAATTTCCCTAGTGTTATCCAGCATTGGGCTCAATGAGGGGGGGTGCGTATAGCAGAACCATAAGGCCCAGTCACAATATTGTTTTTGTTTTCAGCATTTTTCACGAAGGGAGTGTATACGAACTAAATTGAAGGGTATGCCCAGCAAAGCTAAGGCCCAACCCACACTCAGCTCAGAAACCCTAGGTATAAATTCCCTTTCCCTTCACAAATTCTCAGCCACTGTTCACACGTTTGAAACCCTAGCGCAACTCTCCCAAGTCTCTCTCTGAATTCCTCTCAAACCTCACTCAATCTCTCACAAAAATCTGAAACTAAACCCTAATATACACCTCACCAACCTTCTCATTTCAGTCTTATACTCAACCTAGATTCTATTTGAATCAAAACGAAATCAGAAAATCTCAGCAATCAGAAGGAAGAATGCAACCAGAATCAAATGAAGACGTACCTGGATATGGAACACGAATAGATCGTGAAGTTCCTTTGCTGAAGAAAACTTGATGATCTCAAGACGTTACGCAAAGGAGTCTTGATGAAGGTTCTTGAGGATCGCTGAAAATCTCGAAGATCTTGGAGATCTGGGCGAACACAGTGCTCCGGATGAACATGCAAGATGAAGATCTTGGACGGAAAAGATTAACACGAAGCCTGGGACCGCGCTCGATGATGATCTTGAACGGAGAAATGGAGAACACCTCAGCAATTTCTGAAAAAAGCAACGATGAAGGTCTTGATCTCGATTTCCTTGGGGAAGATGTACGAAGGTCCTGGAGCTCTTTCTGGGAATCTTGAAGATTCTTGAAGGTTGCTACGAAGCAATCTTGAACTTGCCGGGAGAACGCCTGGAGGAGATCGAAGAACGGACGAATCTCAGAAAACGTATGAACTCTGAAGAAGTTGCTGGAGAACGTGTGGATGAGAATCAACGAAGATCGTTGAAGATCTTGAAGCTCGATGAATTTCTGGAGATCTTTGAAGTTTTCGGTGAGCTGCGGTGAACGGAGATGCGTTTGGATGAAGATTCTGGAGAGAACGTGATTTCCGGCGAGACCGGCCGTAGTAACCACCGTGTGATTTCACCGGTGAAGTTCTACGGAGTTTGCATGGTCGGCGATTGGATTTCCGGTGAGATCGGCCGGTGACAGCCAGGTGGCGAGCATGCGATGACTGATGGTGGTGGCGAAACCTGGAGTGGACGCGTGGCACTGAAGGAGGGTGTGGGAGAGACGCGTGTGACAGTGTGCTGGCGCAGAGAGCAAGTGGAGAAGAAACGTGGCAAGGTGTGGGGAAGTGGAAAAATGAAGTGGCTCCCCCCGTGTGAAACACGTGTGCTGGAATTTATAGTGACATGTGGCAAAACGTGGACCTGAGTTCTGGGCCTCCAATAGATTGGGCCCAACGAAATTGCACCAGAAACTGATTAATGGGACCTAATAATTGGACTAATGAGGACTAATGGATGGTTAACGTGAATTAATGACTAATAAAAAAGATTAAAACTCAATTAAGAAAACTAATTAAAGACTCAACCTAATTAACTAATTAACTAATGATTAAACTGAATTAAAACTAACTAAAATTAAAAACTGCAATTAGATGCTAAAATGACAATTAACACGGTAATCTAATCCTAATTAAACCTACTAAACTCTAATAAGACCCTAATTAATATCTAAACAAATGATTAAAGGCTAATTAAACCTAAAAAGAAGAATTAACTATTAAATCTATACTAATCACTAGACTAATGACAATAGAAAAAAACTCTAATAATTCTCTAACAATTCCACTAATCTCTAAACCAATAAAAACTCTAATAATTTCTATTATTAATTCTATCAAATTTCTCTACTAAAATTTATACTATTTATTTAAAAGAAATTCTATTATTCTATTAAAAAACTATTAAAAAAAACTATTAAAACCTATTAAAAAAACTCTATAAATTCTAAAAATGATTTAAAGCTATTAAAAATATTAAAAAAAATCTATTTAAATTCTAAAAAAAGCTATTAAATCCTAAAAAAATGCAGACAAAGGCAAATAACCAACATAAAAGAGAGCGCGAGACCAGATCGAAGCAAACGGTAAATCCAGACACCAAGAATCTCCCAAAATCACTGTGTATGCCGAAAACACCCAGGAAGCGCGTGACTTCCCAAAATAACCTCCGATTACCCGAACCGGTCTGAGACGTCCTATAGGTGAAAACCAGGCTGTAATTCTGACATCATCTGTATGATTAAAAATGTAATGCGTGTGGTATGCGAATGCGAATGCAAAAATGAGCCGAAACGTAAATCAGGAGCGGGAACTTGTTGGTCAAATTTTAGGGTGCAACAATAGGCACTAGGGATGCATTTGACTTTGTAGAATATGTTTTGAACAAATACTTAAGCAATCTAAGTCTTATGCCTTGAATTTACCTATTGGTTTTCCTGCACATATTTATGGGATTCTAATTAACTAAATACTTGATATTATCAGTAGTGAAGATGTTATGGGTGTTAGTGGAAGTAAATTAACTTTTAGTTACCGCCTGTTCCTGGGACACATGCTCCAGTCGTGTCTATGCCTAACATACACTTTGATCTAAAAATTGAGGGTGGCCTCCCTAAAGTCCCTCCAATTTCTGGAACTACCAAAAGTAATGTTTTGTTAGAATTAATGTAGGTGTCAAAGTCTCTCCAAGAAGTGATTATAATATCTAGTGCTCATAAGAACATAGTGGGTGGGCTGATTAAGATAATGGTCCCCCATGGTGTTGGTGCTTGAACATCTAAACCTGCTGAACTGGATAATGCTAGGACAATTGAAGGTCGGATTAGAAATGAAAATGAGGATGATGAAAGTGAAGGTGGTTGTAGTTTTAGGTCGTTTGGAAGTTCTAAAGATTAATAGTTTGTGTAAGTGCTCTTGATTGGCTGCATTTTATAGCAAAACTTTAGAGTATGCATGTATGTCATACTGAATGCTAGGACATACTTAATGATGTGTGTGCAGGGTAAGTTAACTATAAGTTAACTAAATTAAGTTGAATGTCATACAAAATGTCATAACACTGAATGTATGACATCCAGCGGGCAAGTTTGTTTTTCTGGTATCTATAAACCAGGAAACAGAATAGGAGTTCAAGCTGGATATCAGGAGACTTTCTAGAAGCCCTAGGCGAACTAAAAGATAACTGAATTAAGTGGCAAGTGTGCAGATCATTGAAATTAGGTTTGTGATGGATAAAACCTAATTAATGCACCAAGGCCCAAAAGGACTGAGAGCTGCTATAAAGATCAGAAGATGCAATCCTGAATAGCAGCTCTTGACAGAAGAATATAGAGTGCAGATTGCAGAGTCCTTGTAAGTGAAGAAGGTTAGTCTTCACGTGTGAATTCTGTCTAGGAATACTTGTACTCCAAGCAATTGTATGGTGGATAATTGCATTGGATAGGTAGATTCTAGGTCGTGTCTCACTCAAAGCTGTGAAGCAAGAGTGTGTGAGTTCCTTGATCAAAGTTGTGAAGCAAGATCAAGGTGTGTATGAAGTGTCTCTTTATATTTAGTCTGTAATTGTGAATTGTATATCACTATGGTGATTGAGGGGGAGTGAGTGGGTATACTCAGGTCTAGAGTGTCTCTAGGCTGAATTGTCATTGGGTAGGTTTTAAGTGAGGAGTGCAAACTGTGTTGTTTGACTCTGAATTAATTCTGCTAATAGTGAAGTTCCTCCCTGGCTTGGTAGCCCCCAGATGTAGGTGTTGTTGACACTGAACTGGGTAAACAATTGTTGTGTATTTACTGCTTTTATTATTACTGATTATTAGTTGTTGAGTAGCAGATGTCACAGTGGATGTTATAACCTTGGTAATAACATCCATCATATGCTTGCCAGAATTTTCAATTGGCATCAGAGCAGACACCCTGCCTGTTTAAATCTGGGTGAGATCTAGGGGGAAAAATTCTGGTACTATGGACAAAGATATAGATTTCACTAATAGACCTCCAATTCTGGATGGATCTAATTATGATTATTGGAAACCAAGGATGATTGCATTCTTGAAATCTATAGACTACAAGGCTTGGAGAGTTGTGAATTCAGGCTGGAAACATCCTGTGAAGACTGACAAGGATGGAGTAGATGTGTTGATTCCTGAAGAGGAACGAAACAAAGAGCAAGAGGCCTTAGCTCTTGAAAACTCTAAAGCTTTGAATGCTTTGTTCAATGGCATAGATAAAAACATCTTCAGGCTGGTACACCACTGTGAACTAGCAAAGGATGTTTGGGACACTCTTAGAACTACTCATGAAGGAACTTCCAAGGTCAAAATGTCAATACTTCAAATGCTGACCACCAAATTTGAAGGTCTAAGAATGAAGGAAGATGAGACCATTCATGAGTTTTACATGAATGTTCTTGAACTTGCAAACACCTCAGGAGCTTTGGGAGAAAAGATGACTGAAGAGAAGCTTGTAAGAAAGATTCTAAGGTCACTACCTAAAAGGTTTGCCATGAAAGTAACAGCCATTGAAGAAGCCCAAGATATATGCCACATGAAAGTGGATGAACTCATTGGTTCCCTTCAAACCTTTGAAATGGGAATGAGTGATCATGTTATGGAGATAAAGAACAAAAGCATAGCTCTCGTCTCAAACACAACTGATACAGATGGTGAAAAGGAGGAAAATTTGTCTGAAGCACTTGCCTTGCTTGGAAGACAGTTCAACAAACTGGTCAAAATGATAGATGCTAGGTCTAAACCTTATACCAAAAGCATGCCTTCAGATAAAGAGAATTATGAAGATAAAGTCAGCCAAAGCAGAGGAGTACAGTGTCATGAGTGTGAGGGATATGGTCATATCAGAAAGGAATGTCCCACATACCTCAAAAAGAAGGGAAAAGGCTTAACAGTCACTTGGTCTGATGAAGATTCTGACAGTGGATCAGAAGAGGAATCAGCTAAACATGTCACTGCTATTAACAGTGTGTGCATCATCGCTGATGATGATTCAAGTGATGAAGAATTGTCCTTTAAGGAGCTTGCAACCTCATACAAAAAGCTTCACATCAGAAGTACAAAACTGGTTCAGCAAGGAGAGCAACAGAAAAAAATCATCAAGGAGTTAGAAGCTGAAAAGAGAGAGCATCTAGCCACAATAGACACACTCAGAAGTGAAGTGAAGGAGTTGAAAAGTAAAAAGGATCAAATGGCAAAATCCATAAGGATGCTCAATTCTGGGACTGGCACCCTATAGGAAATCCTTCAGAGTGAACAAACCTCAGGAGATAGGTCTGGACTAGGATATGTTGATCAACAAAATCCTGTGCTAAAACTCAAGAGATTACAACCTGAGGTCCAGAAGCCAACAAGGATGTCACGGCCAATGTCACAACATCCAACCAACAGAAATTGGAATCAAGTCAAAAGTAGATTCCAAGGGTATAAATGTTACCACTGTGGAAAACTTGGTCATATCAAATCTGTGTGTTTATGGCTGCATGAATTTCCTAGTCATCCTCATCAAGAACAGAGAGCTCATGTCAAAAGGCAGCATCAAGCAAGAACAAAGAAGGGTGCTCCTAACAGGCAAAGACATTGGGTTACCAAGAATATGGCCTTAGCAGCTCACATTGATCTAAGGATGCCAACCCAAAAGGACTGGTACTTTGACAGTGGTTGTTCAAGACATATGACTGGAAATGAGGATCTCTTAACAAAACTCAACCCTCATACATCCAATCATGTAACCTTTGGTGATGGAGCTAGAGGAAAAATCACAGGTGTTGGACAACTTGACAGTCTTAAAGCCCCAAAATTGAAGGATGTCTTGTTGGTTAAAGGACCCACTGTTAACCTAATAAGCATAAGTCAGTTATGTGATCAAGGTTTAAAAGTCCACTTTTCAAAGGATAAGTGTGTGGTTGTCAATGAAGAAGGTGAGGAAGAAATGAGGGGATCCAGAGAAATGAATAATTGCTACCTGTGGGAGCCCAGAAGTATCCTCAATAACCTAGAGAAAAAGGAAACTAAAGAGAAGTTATGGCTGGTGAAAGACAGACAAAATATAAGGTCCAACCCATCAGCAAGAAGATCTTCAAAATATGCTTCAGAAAGAAGGACAGGATGTAAGAAAAGTCATGTAGGGAAGCAAGCCAAGAAGGGATACCCAAATATTAGTCATTAGGGAAAGCTAGATAGGCTATATTGGAACCTAATGGAGTCCATGGATGCTACTCTGTCTAAAGGAAGCAATGTTACTCCGGATGTCATGACCTTGTTCTGTGACATCCAGCGCACCATTCAACCAAGTCCTGGTGAGTTCAAGGGAGGCATGCTCAAGGGTCACCCGTGTAAATGGATTCATGCATTACCTGATGATTATGCAATGAATAGGGCTGAAATTGATGCAAGAAGTGTCAAGGACCATAAAGTTAAAAAAGATCTAAAAAAATTGAGGCCCTTGAGTAATAGTGAGTTATAGCAATTAATGGGAATAGGGAACTATAACTTAAAATTCAAAGATTTACTGATTAGTTAATACATTAAGTTCCCTCCTCATTTTCCATATCATATTTTGAGCCCCTACACATCAAACGTCTACACCACTTATTTCACTATCAAACTGTTCATCTTCCCTACAGCCTCCCACAAACAGAAACTCATGTTCACACGATCAATGTCTTGTACAATGTCTCAACATTCACCAAAATCCTCTCCCTCCAAGAAAATACCCACCAACGAATTTGAGATAGGAACTGAGTCAAGCAACCCTAACTCAGTGCTTGAAATAGCACCCCTGCGCATGATGACTCCAGAAGGGGTTCTGGTAAAAAAATCCAAGGATCCAAGATGCAAGAAGGTTCAAAGACCTTCTCTCAGGTAAAACTCTTACTCCTGCAACTTCTGATATTAATGATGATGGAACCAAGAAAACACACAACATCATTGTTGGCATGGTAGTTAGGGCTCTGAACATCCTCATTCCACCCAGCAATGAGGGGTCTGGTCCAACTATGCATGATCAAAGTGATGCTATGCCCAATGTTGGAACCTTGAAAGGTCATACATCAGAAGAGAAGAACAAGGGTGTAGTCTCTGATGGTGGAGGTGATGATGTGCAAGGCACCAAGAATGCGGAGTTAGTGGACCTTGATGAATATTGTGATAATGATTTAATAGCAAACATCAATCCTGGCATAGCCAGAAGGCTTATGACAAGGAAAGATAAAAAGGTGGCTGAACAAGGTTCCCCCAAGAAAAAGGCAGTTGAACAGGTTGCTGAGCAAGACAACCTCACAAAGAAGACAGCTGAACATGACACTCCCTCGAGGAAGGCTAGAACTAAAAGAAGACAAGTTGGACCTCCCAAAGCCTGGAGCAAAGTAGTCACCAAGAAGAGAAAGGCTGAATCTGGTATTGAATTAGAGACTGAGTCTGATGTTGCCGAGGATGTCACTGACATCCAACACAAGAAGAAACCCTCCAAGAGCAAACTGGCTAAAAAGGTCCCTGAGGTTCCAATTGACAATATTTCATTTCATTACCCCTCATGTGTTAATAGATGGAAGTATGTTGTTCAGAAAAGGCTGGCAGTGGAAAGGGAGTTGGGACAGAATGTTCTTGAAAGTAAAGAAATCATGAAACTCATTAATGATGCAGGATTGATAAAAACAGTTAGTGAATTCTCTCCATGCCATGAGTTACTTGTCAAAGAATTCATAGTTAATCTCTTAGAGGAATGTGCTGACAGGAAATCTAATGAGTTTGGCAAGGTGCATGTAAGAGCGGAGTGTGTTACTTTTACTCCAACAACAATCAATAAATATCTGGGAAGATCAGATAGAGCTCGTCCTGATGTAATTGTCTCAGAAAAAAAATGTGCCAAGTGATAACAGGCAACCAGGTACAAAGATGGTCATCCAAAGGAAAGCTAGTTGCCAGCAAATTGAGTGTCAAATATGCTATATTGCATAAGATTGGAGCTGCAAATTGGGTGCCCACAAACCATAAATCTACTGTGGCAACTGTTCTTGGAAAGATCATCCATGTTATTGGGACCAAGGCCAAATTTGATTTTGGAACATATGTTTTTGATCAAACTATGAAGCATGCAGGTAGCTATAGCATCAAGGGCCCCATTGCATTCCCTTCACTCATATGTGGCATAATTTTGAAACAGTATCCAAACATTCTCAAAAAGAGTGATGCTGCAAGCAAACGAGAAAGCCCCTTATCATTTCATCCCAATCTGTTTCTTGGAACTCATGTTCCTGACATTGTTGCAACATCACCTGAGACATCCCAGTCTACATCAAGAAAAGCAGAACTGATTGTCAAACTAAAGGAAACATGCCAGGAGCTGGATGCAAGGAAAAGAACTCTTGAAGCACTAATCAGGACCCTTGAGCAAAATGAAAATGCTGAGTTCACTGATGAGGATAGGCAAAACGATGGTGCAAAAGAAAGTGATAGCCAGGCAGCTGACTCAGAGAAAGAGAGAGAGAGAATAGTGATGAAGATGGATCCCCTGAGGCTGAGGAGACTAGTGATGGAGAATCTGACAAAGGTAGGTCAAGTTCTACATCTGAAGAAGAAGAATGACATATGCTAATGAAGTGTTGTGAAGTTCAAGCTGATTGTTGCTGAGCTGGTTTTGTGAACTGTTGTGTTGATGTTTTTTTGTGTGTGAGTTCTTTTGGTTAGACCTATTTGACAACAAGAATTGCACTGGTTTTGTGATGCTCTCCATGATCAGTTAGTTTAATGTACACTTCACAATTGTTATGTCACACTTTTGATCTATGTTAAGTCATTAGTTAGATCTTAATTTATGGCTAAAAAAGGGGAGAGAAAGATGGCAACAGTAGATACAGCAGGAAATAAAGGACAGTAGGTGGATAGCTTGATGAACATATGTTCCTTTGCGCATATGATATCAGACTTGCATGCTTGCAAGTGTAACCACAGGTGCAGCTGATGATATGAGTGATAACAGCTGATAGTGATGTAAGCAATGATGTGATATGTATTTCTAGCTTGAATAGGAATGCGTGTATGTTAGAACTAGGAGCTCTGTGCTGAGGGCTAACCTTGGCTGTGCACTTCAGGATGTTATCTTAAAGGTCATAACATCCAGAGCAGACTGGATGAAGATGTGTGTCTGCATGATAATAGCAGAGAGTCTTGTGTAACTCTTTAGGGGGAGTGGCATAGGTGTGTGTGACTGCAGAAGGTCATTATGAATGCCTGGACATCCACAGGATGAATGCTTGTATCTGTGTCTGCAAGGTATGCAGGTGAAGTGTTCAACTGATAAAGTCTGATCAGTTGAGGGAGAGAACACCAGAGTGTTACTCAAATAGATGTGACATTTGTAGTGGTAACTACCAGATGGTTAACAGAGTGAGCTAACAGTAAGAGATAACTGGGACTCAGAGTGGCTTGAGCTAGCAACTATCCTGCATGACAGGACACATCATAAGTCTTTAGTTGTGTGTAAACTCTGATATGTTAACAGGTTGTTTTAGCCAAAAAATTTCCAAAGGGGGAGTTTGTAAGTGCTCTTGATTGGCTGCATTTTGTGGCAAAACTTTAGAGTATGCATGTATGTCATACTGAATGCTAGGACATACTTAATGATGTGTGTGCAGGGTAAGTTAACTATAAGTTAACTAAGTTAAGTTGAATGTCATACAAAATGTCATAACACTGAATGTATGACATCCAGCGGGCAAGTTTGTTTTTCTGGTATCTATAAACCAGGAAACAGAATAGGAGCTCAAGCTGGATATCAGGAGACTTTCTATAAGCCCTAGGCGAACTAAAAGATACCTGAATTAAGTGGCAAGTGTGCAGATCATTGAAATTAGGTTTGTGATGGACAAAACCTAATTAATGCACCAAGGCCCAAAAGGACTGAGAGCTGCTATAAAGATCAGAAGATGCAATTCTGAACAGCAGCTCTTGACAGAAGAATATAGAGTGCAGATTGCAGAGTCTTTGTAAGTGAAGAAGGCTAGTCTTCAAGTGTGAATTCTGTCTAGGAATACTTGTACTCCAAGCAATTGTCTGGTGGATAATTGCATTGGATAGGTAGATTCTAGGCTGTGTCTTAATCAAAGTTGTGAAGTAAGAGTGTGTGAGTTCCTTGATCAAAGCTGTGAAGCAAGATCAAGGTGTGTATGAAGTGTCTCCATATTTAGTCTGTAATTGTGAATTGTATATTACTGTGGTGATTGAGGGGGAGTGAGTGGGTATACTCAGGTCTAGAGTGTCTCTAGGCTGAATTGTCATTGGGTAAATTTTAAGTGAGGAGTGCAAATTGTGTTGTTTGACTCTGAATTAATTCTGCTAATAGTGAAGTTCCTCCCTGGCTTGGTAGCCCCCAGATGTAGGTGTTGTTGACACTGAACTGGGTAAACAATTGTTGTGTATTTACTGCTTTTATTATTACTGATTATTAGCTGTTAAGTAGCAGATGTCACAGTGAATGTTATAACTTTGGTAATAACATCCATCGTATGCTTGCCAGAATTTTCAGTTTGTTTGGTTAATGATCTTGTGTACCCAAGCATCGGTCTTTTTCCTGTTTGTTTAATCTCCCTCAGGGAAGAATAATGGTTTCTTCTCCCCTCTGAGCTGGTTCAAGTTTTTTTTTAGTATTGTGCATAGGATTTTTGCACCTCCTAGGTCGTTTTGGTTCTTTTGATTTGATGTTTTTGGCTCTTTTCCTAATCTGAGGCTAATAGGGGGAGATCAAACAAATTTTATAATCAAATATGAATGCAATAATTTTTCTGGTAAATCTAGTATGCTAGGTTTTTTGTTTGACTATATCATATTTTTCGCTTCACTCTGATGATATGTCATGAAGATTGTTCGAGTATTTTGGTTGCACATCTTGCATGTTGTATTTACCTTAAAATTGGTCAAATGAGGACGTTGTTTTTACAAGTGATTAGCATATTTTTATAGACAACATGATATGCGAGATGTTATGAAAGGATGTTGAGACATATGGTCTTTATGCGCACAAAACAGGACCCAAAGATATGGAGCAAGATGTTTCACACATTGTGGAACATTGTGCACCAGAAGCTGCTGCACCATTTCAGAATAAAGCGCCAAATTTGTTTCCTCATTTGTCTATGTGTTTATGTGCTTTTTGGAATTATGAAAGAATTCTTGAAAAGATCACAAATAAAGACCAAATCAAATTTAGTTTAAGATACATTGCAATTAAAATTAAATCACATCTTAAAATTGAGCTACTGGGATTTTTATTCAGCCACAAGTTTTCCAAACCCTAATTAAAAGTTATAGCTGATTGTTTTTATATTTAAGGAGTCTTACTCCATAACAAAAGACTCGGCGGGCCTTGAGAGATATTACAAGGCATTTGTGTTTGTTGAGTCTTTGTGTTTTTCGTGCGTTTTATATTGTGAAACTATATTCGTTTGATCATTCCTATTTGAAAGAATAAAGTTTGGTTTGTTGAGTTGTAATAGTTCCATAATTCCAACACTAGGAATAGTTATTGAGAGAAAGTGAAAGGAGTCTTATATTTAGGGGAAGTCCTAAATAGAAATTCATTGGTAGTATTAATAAAAAGGCATTGAACTAGAAGAGTGCATCTAAGACCAATTTGTATATTTACTATTAAGAGTGGATTTTCTGTCTTGGATTAACGCCCTCCAGACGTAGGTGATATTGCAATGAATTGGGTTACCAACTTGTTGTGTTCAATTTACTTTATATGCATTTTAATTGTCACTGCATCTGTCTTCTCATACATATTGTCTGGCACATTATGTTTGACATCTTTCTAGAGGGAGATCATAATTTCATAGAGTATTTCTATTTTTCACCTCATTTACTAAAAATTATCGATTTTAACTCTTGAATGTTGGTTACAATGTAACTAAAAAAGGAATAACCAAATGAGAAACAAAAACTTTGTTCTGGGCTAGCCATATTGACCCCGACCGATCACTCTCAGGGAACAATAATCTTTTCAGAATCTTCTTATCACACTAGAATTTTCCTCGTGATAATGACAAATATCTCAACTACAAGTGCATCCAACAGCTCTCCGCAATTCCCTCCTAACAAATAGCGAGTTTGTTATTTTCTCTCTCTAAAAGACGCCAAATTCAGATAACAAGTTTCAAACACAATTTGAACTCACTCTTCTTCCTCACATATTAACTTGAGTGTCAGAGTGATAACCTTGCAAGCCCCCCTCTCTGCCAGAAGCTCAAATTCACCCTAACTTTCGATCTTCACTCTATTTCTACTTCCATCAACCTAATTTGTTTGAATTGATGTGTCAGTAGTCATAAGAGGACCACATCTTCCTTAGTGACTACTTCAAGATTGTCACTTCAAGATTGTCTTGCCTTAGAAAGAGTATCCTTATGATCAGATAGTGGGCCACCCGAGCCTTCAAGTAGCTTGGTTTGATAGGAAGCTTCCTATCTTCCATGAGATTCATGACAAAAGAGATGATGACAATGAAAAGTTTATATTTTTTGAACTTTGTACGCCAATCCCATAGAAGGATAGTTCAAACATTCTTTCAAATTGATTTCAATGAATGTCAATTTCTACTCCATTTACGAATGACTTCAAGGATAGATCATAAACTTTATATTGGAGTAGAAATCTCTTATAAGATTTGAGAACACTCAACCTAGTACTTTTGTGAAGAATTTCCTTAATAAGCCTTGGCAGATGTGAACATATATGACTTGAGGATATTTATGAAATTTTCCTCCATTATAACAGGTCGTATCACCTCATGGTTGAAGATCACATTCTTTTATTGATTTTTTGAGGTTAAACTTAAACCTTCAACAAATAGTCTCCATGATGAGGAATTTTCAAATTAAAAGTTATGTATAGCATTCCTTCTGACGATATAGGCGTGCAAAGACACCACAAAATCCTTGAAGTTTGGCCCAGAAAAAATCATAACCAAATTTTTCTAAAACAATCTAATCGATTATTTTTATGCTCTAATCGATTAGATAATGATGATTTTGAAGATTTCGTATCTTCTTCATTAATGATCTAATTTAATTTGCTTGGGAACAAAGATACAATCTGATTTGACTTGAAATTTAAAACGCAAGGATTATCTAACATTAGGCTAATATTTTTCAATAATAAGTTAAATGGTTAGCACAGTTCAAACACATAATCATGTTTAGTAGACAGTTAACTGACATAATAAGGTGTTGCAAGTTGTTAAATCATTCACAAAACACAATTTTCATGTGTATATTTGTCCATCAAAATGTCATATCTGATAGGATTTTCTATAGGAAAAGTTGAAGTGAATATCATGTTTCACTATTACCATATCATCTTCAGAACTAGGCCACACAGAGCACCTGCATTTACCTACAAAACCAGACCTTTGTTCATCATCAATCACAGTCATCATTGTGTAAAAGAAGATCCTCACCAAATACAAATCACAAACACTTTCTTTTTTCTTTTTTTGTATACAAATCAAATACAATATTGTACCATAAAAATCAATAATCAACCAATACCTAAATCCTAATGCAAACTCTATAACCTCTCAAAATCAATTCGAAAAAATCGACTCAAAATCAACCTCGCCAATTCAAACTTGCTAGAGTTTTCAAATATTCTCTAACCTAACTATATCATCTACAAGCTCCTCTATTAACACCTTAACTACCTCTCTAACAAAACCTTCAACATCTTCGCCTAATTCTATCCACCGAATTTCCCCTCCAAGCATATTGTCTATCGACTCCTTACCAGCTTTCTTTTCTTGCGAAACAAGCAATTCCCACATCTCATCCTCAATCATATCTGGTCTTAATTCAGTGTTCAATCTTCTTGATACAGGCGTTTCCCACATTGGAATGTATAGATGTGGGTGTAGAATATCTAACAAACCTAAATTAATACGATCGAAAAGAAGCCGCCTTTCAGATCTTTTCCAAAGTTGTTGCTCGCCGAATTTCTTTTCTAGGGTGTCGAAGATGGAAGGGCTGATAGGACATTCCGCAGAGTGCCATGTTGAAAAATCTCTGAACAAGCTTGCATTAGATATACCTGCTTCGGTTAAGACCTCAACAACATAGGAGAAGTCTCTACTTTCTTCTGTTCTAGAAAAGCCTACTATATCTCTCTTCTCTTCGAAATCGGCTATACACTCTTTCCCGCAATCTTCATCACTTGAAACATTCAAATCAAGTTCTTCATCGTCAACTTCAGAGGAATCTGAAGAAATCAAGAAACGTTGACACGTTGGTAATTCATGCCAAAATGAAAGGACTGAGATACTAGAAATGAAACTATAATTTCACACAAATTGCTTTATGGTGACTATTACATACCATATACACCAGCAGCACCGCATTCAGATATAACTGAAATGTCTTCGCTAAATGTGGAATCCAGAACTGAAATTGGACTAGGTTCATATCCCTCGTGGAAGTTACTGACAGAATCTCCATCAGCCCCGGAGACAAGTGAATACACAGAATCTTCTTGAAATTCCAACGTTTCCTGTAATTTAAGAATAATGATTCAACAGTATGAGTAATCAAGCACACACGGCGAGTGAACATAGACCTAATCCTAAGTGATACATGAACTTGATGGAAAAAAAGAACGATCCAAACAGTTCCGAGTAAGAAAAATTGTACCTGTTGCTTTGAAGCGTGACTTAAAGAATCACAATCTCCGTGCATCATCACACATGCCGTTGATTCAGATTGCTTTGTGGTTGGATTATTATCAGAGTAACCAACAACCTTAGTCTTCACATCAGATACCAAGAAATCAACCGATGAATCAACAGAGAAGACAATTTTCTCAGACATGTTACTGTCTTCGTTGTTCTTCGCATCTTCGTTCATTAAACATGTCTGCTGCAAGATTTGACCGTCTACGAAAGCAGGAGAAGTATCAGGGCTTGACAATTGAGAAAGCATTGGTTCTTTTTCGAACAAATCATTTCCATAACATCTCTTCTTCAACTTTATGTTCATATCTTCCGACTTCTCGGTTGATCGATTTGCAGACACGTTCTTACTTAAACCCCAATATTTCTGAAACAAGTCATCCTTAGTCATAGTTCCACGATTATCAGCAAGACGTTTTGTCGTTGGAACTTTTCTGGAAAAGCTATAACCGAACCCAACCTTATATCTAATGTTGCTTTTACTCTTACCATTTCTTTCCTTTTCAGGATTCTCTTTCGAAACAGAAAATCTCGAGTCAAAAGTTAAATCCTTCCGATCCAATTGAAATTTCGAAAACCGAAATGTTTCACACAATCCATCTTTTCCATGCACAACACTTCGCAACCCATCATCCATTTTCTGTAGATGCAGCAAATTTCCCTGCTCAGATTTCACACTTGTTTCCTGTGGCACATCTTCTACCTTAGTTCGAAACAACGAGAAATTCTCTTTTCCATTTCCCTTCGACGAGCTATGGTTCTTATCACTCCTTACTAATGATTCAACCACCATCAAAACATCATCAGAACCGTCCTTCTCATAAGTACTCATTTCTAAAGAACCATACTGACGAAAGGAACGCTTCCTTCTAACACCAATAGAAGAAACTTTCTGCAAGTAATCCTCCGATAAAACTTTCGGTCTATCTCTAACAGGTTCATATCGGGAAGCCACTTTATCAAGTCCCATCAATTTTAAAATCACACTCGACGCTTCATGTTTCGACTCCATTTTGCAATAACTAATCTACTACAAGATTAAGTCGATAAACCGAAACTCAACCACTATCTAACAAAATCAATCAACTAAACCATCGATAACAAATCAAAACAACTTCTACAACTTACATCGAAATTAACGTGATGAACAAACAAACACAACACCAATAACCAAAACCTATTCAACCATTTCTTCTCTTTTTCGACTATCACATAAACAACTCATCAAACCAATGAACTCAAATCCCGTCAAATCACAAAGACACGGAAGAATCTAGTTTCCTATACTTCAAACACCTTCTACACCCCTGCAAAACAATTTCAATATTTCATCAGCATTAATTCAATTTCAACCAACAAAAACAACAATCTTAGAAACATCAATATATAATTTATACCATTTCAATTTCAACCAAATGCATAACAAGAAAGAAATTGATATAAAAGTCAAAGCATACCACAAAGTTGAATTGAACATAAAACCGGTCAAACTTTCCTAATTAATCATAAATTTATAATAAAATAAAATTAATTAACAAAAAAGCATAATGAATGAAGAGATCAACAGCATGTTCATGAATTTGATTCAATCCACCAAAGAAACCCTCAAATACTTAAGCAAAGAAAAAGTGATTAAATTTTCTTATGATTAATTAACGAACACAATAATTAAACATAATCATTATTCTAATCCCAAATTAAATTTTAAAAATATGAAAATAGAAAGAAACCTAGATTGAGAAAAACAGAAGCAAAACAAAGATTAAACAAAATCATGAAAGTTTGATAATCATTGAAGAGAAGAAGAAAGAGAAAAACCTAGGAGAAGAGTGAAAGGAAGAAGCTTCTCTGACAAATTTTGGGGATGAAAAAAGATGCGGGTTTTCTTTGGATTATTCTGGATGCCCATAATCCAAAATCTTCATTGCATGCAATAAAAAGAATCAAAGTTTCTTTGTTTTGAGAGAGGGTGAGTAGGGTAATGATTAAATAAATAAATGAATAATTGTGACAAAATTATATTTTTATATTTTATATGATGGTGGAAAATGACATATCCGACATAGGGATGGCAATTGCATCCGGATTTAGTGTATACATATAACAAATGGTAAAAACTGTTACGAGAATTGACTGGAATATTTACTCATTAAAAAGTGGGTATACAAATGTGGATCCGGTACATTATACCCGCCTCATATCACTGTCATATATATATATATATATATATATATATATATATATATATATATATATATATATATATATATATATATATATATATATATATATATATATATATATATATAAAAGAGAAAGCTTATATCATTTCATTAATAATAAGTCTTTAAATACATGTAGAAATATCAGTAAAATTGTGAAAACTAACTTGAACCAGAGTCATTCATATTAAAGTATAAACAATTTTATTGGTTTGTTTTCTAACCAACTGAGATTATGAAAATAAGTGAGTTAACAATAAGTTACATTTAGGTGTGATTGATTATGAAGCACTCACTCTGACACGAACACTTCAACACCAATAATTTTAAAACATAGGACACCAACACCGCTATATGTGTAAAAGAGTATTTGAAGTTTATTTTTTCATTTATGATAAAAAAAAGTTTAAAAATATTTTAATCAAAATTAATGTTTTTAATTCTTTATTAATAACATTGCTTAAATATGTGTTTAACAATTTTAAATTTATGTGAGATTTATCCAAAATATGTATAAAAGTTTGTTGAAGCAAAGAAAAAAACAAATTTTTGTTTGAAACACTTATCTGAATTGTCTGACGTATGTGTTATGAGTGTTATTCGAATGACAACCATTGATTTGAGGAGTGTTGGTCTAAAGAAAAATATCATTTTTAGTGGACATTTGTCTGACTTTTTTGACATTTCTGACACGTGTATTACAGGTGTCATACAAGTGTCGGACACCGCGACACGCCTACTTCTATAGGTGTTCGTGCTTCATAGGTGATTAAGCCAAAGTCTGTGTGATTAGGATGTTGACTATGTACACTATCACGGTGATTTTTGCATCCATCTCAAAATCGACGTTATTATAACCGAGAGTATACACTCACTTCATAGAGGCTAACAATCATAGAGCCTCCCCCGTCGCAACCTCCGTGATAGGAGAGAACCATTACGTACAGGCTGCAATAAAGGAACCTGTATCATTTCTGATGCAAATGCCTATACCAACCTTGTTATTAGAAAAAGAAGCATGGATGTTGCACTTAAGGCATCCCACTGATGGTTTACTCCATTTAGAATCAGACAAACCTTGAGAGCGGTGTATGTTGATTACCTTCAGATGTTGGTCATTTCTCCGTCCTTGAAATAGATGCGTAGCACGACTACATATGGTATCCTGAGAATCCACAGCTTGGTTCCAAACTTGGTTATTTCTACTTTTCCATAAACTACACAAAGTAGTAGAGAAGATCACCTGCTAGTCCTGATTAGATATTGTCGCTACTGCGAAAATCGGCGCCGGCTATGACAGAAGAGTCGCCACCGTGCGTTATTTATCCCACAAGAGGGAAAGGAAACGCTCAGAGTAAACCTAACGCAAAGAGGGAAAAGAATGGTCATCGCAACCAAATCCTGGATTCGGGAGTCGGTTACGCAAGGGGAAGGTATTAGCACCCCTCACGTCCGTCGTACTCGACGGGATCCACGCTTGTTTTCTATCTAAGGGTGTGTTATTCTATCTATTCTACAGGTCTGGGTTAAAAAGAGAAGAAAATGACTCGGCAAAGTATCGCACTTTATGCCTACGTATTCCCGTCTGAAACGAGAAATCAGAGTCAACGTAGTTCGCCTACCTACGGGAAAGGAGGGGAAGGTTGCTCGCCGAGATGTCGCGTCTCGTGCCTACGTACTTTCATACGGCATGAAAGATCAGAGCAAACGTAGTTCGGGCTACGGAAGACACAAGTTTGTCTGACAGTTTTTTATCTCCTTAAGAAAGGGTTTTCCTGATTAAAGGTCCAAGAGGACAAAAACAGAGTTTGAATGTTTGTTTGAGTCTTTTACGAAAGAACTGTTTTTTAGGATGTTTGCAATCTCAGTCGCACTAGAGACTATGACCCAGGAGTGAACGCTTCGTATGTCACCCAAAGGGTACCACACTAACATCCAGATTACTGGAGAGAGACCCTCCACCAACCTTTTCCCAGATAGCATAAGGCTCGTAACGCACGACTTCAATTAACCTTATTACTGTGTTTTTGAATTGTTTTGAGATGAGAAAAGAGAGACGCCCTAAAACTATGGTTGAAAGGGGAATCTACCTACAGTTATCATGCATGGATCAAAACCTAATATCTGTCATAATTCCCTCTTGCACAGAGGAAATCAGAGATCCTATGGGAAACAGCAAAAGAAAGCAAGCAGTAAACAGTAAACAGTAGAATGCATGCTATGCAACAGTATAAGAGAGGCAATGGAGAGAACGACATGCAAGAGGAGACAAGCTCCACCTCAAACCTGAGGGTAATCAACATAAGCAAACAGACAAAAGAAAAGAAGCAGAGAAAGCAGCAACAACAGTCCTCAGCAGACAGCAACAGCAAGCTTTAAACAGCACAGTTGAAAAGACAGCAAAGTTGACAGCAAGACTTCATTTTCAAGCTAGCTCTTATCTTCAAGCTTCATAAAACTTCATCTTCAAGCTCTAGAAAGAACACTCCAAGCAGAGGATTAATCATCAAGATCAAGGTTGAAATGTTGAAAACTTAATGAAAACCAAAGGGAATCATCAAGTACCAACATTGAAATGGAAAGGTATCCTCAAAGTTCTACTCAACTATGGGCATACCACACATCCCTCCAAAGGAGAGATGGAGTTTCCCTAGGAGGACTTCATGTCATTGGATGGAATAGAAGCACACAATGCATTCTATGTTTAATGAAGAAATCAAAACTAGTTGTAATGGCTCTTCCTAAAACCCTAATCTCCTAAGCTCCTAAAACAACTCCTAAAAGAAGAGGAAACTTCAACTCCAAGCCCCAATCTTCAAGCCACAGCAGCTACACCAAGTCTAGAAAACCTCCCAAAAAGGATTCCAAACCAAGCAAGCTCCAAAGTCACCAACCAAGCCAAACAAGCAAAGGCACTCAAGAGAGAACAACACAAACACAAGCAACTTGCAAAATTCAACAAAAATAGGAAACAAAGTTTTAAAATTCTAATTAAATTCCTAGGGGAACATACATGTTTGAAAAGCCTAGGGTTAAAATATTAAATCCTAATTCAACTTCTAAGTCACCTAAATAATTTCTAGATTGAAAGGTATCAAGGTGATCCACAAGTTTGGGAAGGCTCTAATCTCAACACCTAAAACAAAACCTAAATTTGTTCTAAAATTCTAACAAAAATCCTAAGGGAACATGAATATCTACCTTAAAACATACTAAAAAATCAAAGCCAAATTTATCACCAATTGGAAGAAAAAAATTCTATAAAACAGATGGTCAAATATGCAAAACAATGGACATGAGCACAAAAGAAAAATCGTAACTAATTCAAATTAAATCCTAAAAATGTAAAATCAACGCCTAAAATTTCCTAAGACGTTCAGGAATCATGACAAAAAATTTCGTAACTTTTTGATCAATTTTACTATTTTTAAAGCAATTAATCCAAACAGCCATGCAAACAGAAAAAATAAAAGAAAATAAAGAAAATGAAATAAGGTGAATAAATGGAAACAAAAGGAAATTGCCACGGCCAGATTCGAACAGGTGCACGCGCGGTCCCCCTTAGCTCCCAAAACGGCGCCGTTTCATGCCAGGATGAGGTGGCGCGATCTCATCACTCCGATCGCTGGACTTAGTCCACACTTCCATTCTGATCCGACGGTCCCTACGTTTCTTCTCCAACTCCAATTTTTCTGCATGATGAATAGTAACCCGCAGCCATGGATGTGATGATTTTCCGGCAACTTCGAACAACCATAACTCTTTCAATTCTTATCCGTTTTGCATGTTCTTTGGACCGAAATTGAAGGATTTTTCGCAAGGATTCCAAATATCTCATCCAAAATTATTAATAATGCAACATGAGAGAAAAACGAAGCAAATAAAGTTTGGTACCAAAAACTCAAGTTCATCAAAACCTCTCCAAATTAATTCTAAACTCAACCTTATGTCATGGAGGTTATAGATCAAGCAAAAACTAAGCAAAATCATGCCAAAACAGTCCATACAACATCTCACAATTTTGGAGCTCCAAATTTCGAACGTCATAAACATCAACAATTATCATCCAGAAATGATCTACATGCTTCAAGGAGTGCAAAGAAACAAAAATGGCAAAGAATCATCAAGTATTAAGAGAGATATGTTGAAATTCAAGTACCTAGTGGAGAACTTCCACTGAGCCTTTAATCCTTGATGAAGCTTCGCAAAACTCTCCAGAATCGTTCAATGATCTTCAATAAAGCTTTCTCAATTCACAATTTGGCTTGAAACGATCTAGATCTAAGAATTCACTTTTTGAGTTTCCTTCACATTTTCAAGCTTGTTCTTGATCAATTCTGCTCCAATTTCAAAAACTAATGATTTGTGAAGGTTGGAAATATTATATACAATGGATATGGATCCAAAGAAAGCCCAATCCTTGCCTCTAGGCCCAAAATAAATTTTCAAAATTTCACCACTTTTTGCTCTTGAGTGTACACGAAAATGGCAATGTTTTGGCTCCAAAATGGTTCAATTCAACTAATAGCAGCATGTGGAGTGTGAATGGCTGGGATTTGATCCTTGTATTTGATCCAATGGCTATTTTTGATTATGTAACTTCATGATGAAGTAATCTAAATGACAACTCCCAAAACTTGGCCTATGCTCAAAATTCTGCCAATGCCAATGTGCTTAAAATGTGATTTCCATTCAAAAAATGTACTCACATGACATGTTTTGGTCCTCTAACTCAAAAAGTCAATTTTCCCTCCTTAATCCATTTGAAAAATTCCATTTTTTAGGCCATTTTAAGTGACTTTTTGCTACAAGCCAAACCAATCCCAAATGATCACTTGGTTGAACTTAAAATCTCATTTTGAGCAAGTTCCATGTTGAACAAATCTTCATTTGAAGAGTGCAAGTTGGAGATTTTGACCTATGATTGAAAATGGCCTATAATCTCACTTTCCCAAAATACCCCTGGCTTGCAAAAATCATAACTTGAGTTCTACAAATCAGAATGGGGAGTTCTATACCATTTTGGAAAGCTAAGATCATGAGGAACAACTTTCATGTTGGACAAAAGTTCAGGTGAAACCTCCTTCTAGGTAAAAAATAGCTTGGAAGTCAGATGATTTTCACAGACAAATTTTAGAGGCATCTGAGGACTTGTAATTTGTCTGGACAATAACTTGAGTTCTATAAATCCCCTTGAGGACTTCTAGTACTAAAATTAAAGTTATTGAGATGCTCTACAAGTTCCATGTTGGCCAAAGATCCATTTGAAACTTTTATCTTGACTTATGTGGTCTTGAAGTTAGGCACTAAACAGGGGATTTTACACTAAAACCCTAACTTAGCAACTTCCCACACTCTTGATTCTTCTTGATTTGATCTTGGCACAACACCACAAATGTCTCAACATATAATTCCATGAACTCCATGACCTAAAAGTAGGCTTTAAACTTCTTCAATTGCACATTTGACCTAGGATTGACCCAGATGAAACCCTAATTGCTTGCACCTCAATTGTGGCTCTTGCACTTGAAACAATGACTTGATTAAGCTCCAACATGGCCCTTTAGGCACTCCATGAGCTTTATACACATCTTATATTCATATCCATACTTCACATCTCACTGATGGTCTTCAATTGATCCTCAAGTTAGGAGAAACTCCACATGGAGGCATTCAAACCTCTTAAGGCCTCAAACCACCTCCTGATGACTTGGATGACTTCTCAAGCTTGAATAAGAACTCTAGATAGGATCTTCTTGATATAAACCACACTTGATCCCCTGTTAGATGAATGATGCAATGTTATGATAATGCTAGGACAATGTTATGCTAATGCAATGAAACATAAACCAGTTAAAGAAAAAGGTTGGGCAAATTTTGGGGTGCAACAGATACTTGTTAAAAAAAGCAAAAACAACAGCAACCAACGATACATGAATATTTAACAGTTGTCGTAACTTTCCCCATAATCCGATTTTCTCTTAACATTCCTTGCTTTTTGGACACTGCAAAAATAAGTGTTCATTACTCTCCTCCTCGACGCCACAAACGCCATAAACAATAGGACAATCCACGCCTTTATTCTTAAGGCGTACTCTAGTAGGAACACAATTCCTGCAAAGTCTCTAGAGAAAAATCTTCACTTTTGGCGGTATTTTTAATTTTCATATTAAGTTCCAATTTCCATCTATTCTGAGATGAGAAGTATCAATGGATTCATCTATACATAAACGATAAGCACTCCGCATTGAGTAATTATCGTCCCTTTCAAAGTTCCAGACCATTTTGTGGACCTGGACCGACTCGAAGAGCCCGGTATTGAGAATTTTATTTGTTGCTTCTTCACCGACCAAATGAACAATCATATCGGAGTTCCACTGCTTATTGTGTTTGCTTATTAAATATGCCACTTTCATATTGGAAACATCAAGAATATGCAGCGATGAATTAGTCAGAGAAGTACGATCGTGAAACAAGTTTTGGTTCCAAACTAAAATGCTCTCGGATCCTATGCTCCATTTGTAACCTCCATGAACCACAAATTTAGCACTCCAAATACTTTTTCCACATGTAACTAGGATTGTGGCCTAAGGTGGAATCAAGAAAATCACTGTTGGGGAAGTAACGAGCTTTATAAAGTTTGGATATAAGATTGTTCAACTTCGACATGAGATTTCACGCTTGTTTGCCAACCATCGCATAGTTAAAAGACTGAGGTTTTTGAAACCCATACCTCCATGATTTTTTGCCATAGACAAGTGTTAGAACAAGATTTGTTCATGACATATTTTTCTTGAGTTTTGATGATAACAAAGTATTGAAAAAACAATGGTTTATTTTACGTGTGTTACATGTGTGCAGGTTCTAATACTTAAAAACATTATTGTCAGAATATGTTTTACATTAAGCACACTTTGAGAGTTGTTGTATTACTAGCTACTGGTGGCAGAATCTGAAGAGTACTTGCTAAGTGATGTCTGGCGAAGACTCTAAAGCTAAAGGTCTCAGCATCAGAAGAAGCAACATTATTGTCTCTACACTTAGTGAATGCAAATTGACTTTAGGTACCATTTAGAGTTAGTGATAAAGCTAAAGTTATTTGTACTGCAGAAAGTAAATTGTATTGTCAAATTAGTTTGTCATCTAGAGTCTACAGATTGCAAGGTTCAAGAAAGACTGATATGTTTTATGGATATCTACTCTCAACGGCTCTAATAGTACATAAACTCTTGAAGACTCAAAGGTTAAACATATTATACATTGAATTAAAATATTCTGGTATATATATATATATATCTTCAGCGACTTTTGTACTATGGATTAACAACAAAGACTCTTGATCAAGTTACCTCTTCAACGACTAATTTCTGAAAAAGCTATAAATATGGAAGAAGGTTCAAGCTGAATCTTTAACAAGGATCAACCTGAAAAAGGAGTAACAAGATCAGTAATTATCAACTCATTGTATTTGCATATTTTTCTGATGTAGGTTGTGTCGCTACTGCGAAAATCGGCGTCGGCTATGACAGAAGAGTCGCCACCGTGCGTTATTTATCCCACAAGAGGGAAAGGAAACACTCAGAGTAAACCTAACGCAAAGAGGAAAAGGAATGGTCATCGCAACCAAATCCTGGATTCGGGAGTCGGTTACGCAAGGGGAAGGTATTAGCACCCCTCACGTCCGTCGTACTCGACGGGATCCACGCTTGTTTTCTATCTAAGGGTGTGTTATTCTATCTATTCTACAGGTCTGGGTTAAAAAGAGAAGAAAATGACTCGGCAAAGTATCGCACTTTATGCCTACGTATTCCCGTCTGAAACGAGAAATCAGAGTCAACGTAGTTCGCCTACCTACGGGAAAGGAGGGGAAGGTTGCTCGCTAGGATATCGCATCCTATGCCTACGTACTTTCATACAACATGAAAGATCAGAGCAAACGTAGTTTGGGCTATGGAGGACACAAGCTTGTCTGACTGTTTTTATCTCCTTATGAAAGGGTTTTCCTGATTAAGGGTCCAAGCGAACAAAAATGACATTTGAAGTTTGTTTTCAGTTTTTTTACGAAAGAACTGTTTTTTAGTCTGTTTGCAACTTGTACTGTACTAAAGACTTGTGATCTGAGAGTGACTACGTCGCATGTCACCCTAAGGGTACCACACTAAGCATCCAGATTACTAAAGAGTGACCCTCCAGCAACCCTTTCTCAAATAGCTTAAGGCTCGTAACGTACAGCACGCGTTATCCTTATTACTGTGTTTTTGAATTGTTTTGAGATGAGAAGAGAAAGACGCTCTAAAAAGCCTATGGTTGAAAGGGAAACTAACCTAATGTTATCATGCATGGTTCAAAACCTAATGTTTGTCATAATTTCCTCTTGCACAGAGGAAATCAGAGATCCTAGGGGATAAACAGCAAAAGAAAGCAAGCAATTAACAGTAAACAGTAAAATACATGCAATGCAACAGTACAAGCGAGGCAAGGGAGTCCTGCTCTACCTCGAACCTGGGAAAACAACAGGCAAAGTGAATTAACTTCACTTCAAACCTATAGGGCAAGCAACACAAGCCAACAAACAATACAGAGAAAAACAAAATATACAGAGGAGGCAGCCCAAGCAGCAGCACCAAACTCCTACAGCAAACAGCAACGGCAGCTCTAAACAGCAAAGTTGGATAGACAACAAAGTTGACAGCAAAGGCTTCATCTTCAAGCAAGCTTCATCAATCTTCAAGCTCCGACAAGCACACTCTAAGAAGAGGATTAATCATCAAGGTCAAGTTATAATGTTAAGAAACTTAATGACAACCAAAGGAAATCACTAAGAACTCAACATTGCAAATGAAAGGTATCCTCAAAGTTCTACTCACTTGGGCATACCACTCATCCCTCCTAAGGAGAGATGGAGGTTCCCAAGGAGGACTTTATGTCATTAGATAGAATAGAGGCAAAAAATGCACTCCATGTTTGAAGAAAGAATCAAAACTAGGTCTAAGGCACTTCCTAAAACCCTAATTTCCTAAGCTCCTAAAAAAGATCCACAAGAGGAAAAGACTTCAACTCCAAGCTCCAATCTTCAATCCCAAGCATCTTCAATGAATCCAGAAGCTCCACCAAAAAGAAATCAAGCCTAAACCAGCTCCAAAGCAGCCAACCAAACCAAACAATCCAAAGCACTCAAGAGAGGAATCCACAAATACAAGCCACTTGTAAAATACAACTAAAATATAAAACCAAGTTGTAAAATTCTAATTAATTTGCTAGGGGAACCTGAATCTTTGAACTAAATATTGTAAAAATATTGAAGCCTAAATCAACTTTTAAGTTATCTAAAAAATTCCTACATTGAGATAGGTCAAAGGAATCCACAAGTTTGGGAGGGTCCTAATCTCAATACCTAAAACAGAACTTAATGTTGTTCTAAAATTCTAATAAAAATGCTAGGGGAACATGAATATCTAGCCTAAAACATACTAAAAGGTCTAAGCCAAAAAGATTACCAGATGGAAGAACAAAAATAGACAAGGCAGATGAAGAATTATGCAAAAATAAAGAACGAAATAAAATGTGAAAAATCATATTAAATTGAAAAATGCATGGAATTGCATTTTGTTAATTCCAGAAAATCCTAAATTCCATAAAGATCATGAGGATATTTTTAAACTAATTTTTGGATCAAAAATGGAATTAATATGAATTTTGGAATAACAATGCAATTAAAAATAAACAAAATCAAATAAAACAATTTAAATGCTACGAAAATATCACAGCCTTTGGATCAGTAAGCTAGTCAACGAGTCAAGGCACATCCAGCGCTCCTCATGATGCCACGCCATTTAAATGAAACGACCGTGTATTGGATTCAGAATTGCAAAGCCAAGTTTATATCGTGACCGTGAGATGAAGGCTGAGGTCAAAGGTCTTACTTCAATCCAACGGATCAAACATCATCACCTTCAATTATCCAGGTCGCTTGAGTGAGATTCAGGCTGGTGGTGCGTGGTGGCCGGAGAAGACTTCGGTCGTCTTCTCCGGCGAGGGTCCAGGTTCAGATCACCAGAAATAGCAAACTATATATCATTTCTAACCAGAATTTCACGAGGAATCCAAATCTATCATCCAAATGTTCTAATTTTCAACACATAATCAAACACGATCCAAGTTTCAGAAATAGCATCATCAACAACTCTCACTAAACTCAAAACTAATGGTATAAATCTCTTCATCTCGTTGCATACATCAACCTGATCTAAACAACTAGCATTAAAACCTTATGAATCAAGAGATTCAAGTCCAAACAATTATGGCATGTCATCTTCAATCATCATCAAATGCTTCCAGATCAAGCCTAAAATGATCTACGTCATGTCTAGATCCTAACCACATGTCTAAAGCTAAACAAATCATGCTAAACCATGCTGAATCTTGAGAGATACATACCTGGTATAGATCTTGAAACAGATGCAGTTAGAACTCGTGGCTTGCTTCAAAAAGCTCCAGAAACTTTCAGTGATCCAAGAGGAAGAACTTGCACACCTCAATTTGTCTTGAATTGTTTCCAAACTCCAAAACCGATTTCAAATTGCAGTTGAGAAATTCCACTTGCTCTTGCTTGCTCTGGTGCGAAATGGAGTTCAACCTCAATCTGAACACACTCTACTCAATATATAGAATCATTTCATGGGCTTTTGGATCCAAATTGAAGCCCAAAACAGTGGTTTGAATTTTCTGGTTTTTCATCCAAGTTCACTATGACAGTCGTGTATTGCAAGCTTTGCATTGGTTCCAGAAGGTTCTAACAGCTTGTAAATGTCATTTGGAGCGAAATTGGAATGGAAGAATGGCCTGAATTGCCTTGTGTATGATTTTGCATATGTAACTTACAAGTGAAGTAACCATATGCTATCTCTCAAAATCTGACTTGCACTCAAAATTCTGGTATTGCCAAAGTGTTTGAAATGTGATTTCCAATCAAAATATGTACCCACTTGCTTGGTTTGAGGCATCTAGCACAAAATCACATTTTTCCCTCCTTTCCATATTTGAATTTCCTTCATTTTTAAGCCATTTCAAGTGACTTTTTGATATGAGCCAAACCAAACTCTCATGACCACTTGGTTGCACTCAAAACATCATTTTAAGCAAGTTCCATGTTGAACAAATCTCCATTTGAAGCTTGCAAGTTGGAGATATGGACCTATAATCCAAAATGACTTATAATCTCACTTTCCCAAAATACCCCTAGCTTGCAAAGATCATAACTTGAGCTTCACAAATCAGAATGAGGTGTTCTATACCTTTTTGGAAAGCTAAGATCATGAGGAACAAATGTCATGTTGACCAAAAGTCCATTTGAAACCATCTCCAAAGTCAAAAGCTACTTGGAAGTCAAGTGACTTTCATAGATAAATTTCGCATTCATCTGGTGACCTGTAACTTGTCTGGACCATAACTTAAGTTCTATAAATCCCCTTGAGGACTTTTAGTACTCCAATTAAAGGTATTGAGAAGCTCTAAAAGTTCCATGTTGGCCCAAAGATCCATTTGAAACTTGTATCTTGACTTATGTGGCCTTGAAGTTAGGCACTAAACAAGGTAATTTGCACTGAAACCCTAATTTAGCAACTTCCCATACTCTTGATTCTTCTTAATTTGATCTTGGAACAACACCACAAATGTCTCAACACATCAATCCATGAACTCCATGACCTCAAAGTAGGCTTGAATGCTTTTCAATTGCACAATTGACCTAGGATTGATCCAAATGAAACCCTAATTGTCTGCACTTCAACTGTGGCTCTTGCATTTGACACAATGGCTTGATTTAGCTCCAACATGGCTCTCTAGGCACTCCATGAGCTCTATACACATCTCATATTCACACTTCATGTTTCACATCCCATTGATGGTCCTCAGCTGATCCTCAAGATAGTAGAAAATCCACATGTATGCATTCAAACTTCTCAAGACCTCCCACCACCTCCTGATGACTTGGATGACTTCTCAAGCTTGGATAAGATTTCTTGCTAGGCTTCTCTTGATAATAATCACACTTGATCCCCTGTTGGATGAATGATATGCCATGATATGCAAATGATAGAACTATGCAAATGATAATGCAATGAAACATAAACCAGGTAAAAGATGTTGAGCAAATTTTGGGGTGCAACAGGTTGTAACTGTAAAAGCCTTAAGATTTCTTACACATTGAATATCTTAGAAATCTTAAGAGCTTTGGATCTTTGTTATGGTGATTTCCCGTACCTCTGATACTTGTATCATGTACACCTTGTTCTCTATTCTGCTAAGTTTGTTCACTAGTTTAGATAAAAGTCTTGTGTCATTGGGATACAAGCAAGGAAGCTTCGAGCTAAGATGCTTGAGCCACATAAGCCTCTTGTTATGTGCTTGAGCTGTGAAAGTATTAATCAAGTGGATTGATTAAGCAGAAGTCTTGTATCATTGGGATACAAGCAAGAAAGTCTCGAGCCAATATGTTTGAGCCACATAAGTCTCTTGCTATGTTCTTGAGCAGTGAGCGTCTTAATCAAGTAGATTGATTGAGCAGGAGAGTCTTGAGCCAGTGTGGCTTGAGCAGGATAGCTCGACTCATGAAACTTAGAGCAATAAGTATTAAATGGTGGGGTGTTAGCAAAGGCTCGTTTCATGGAACCTGGAGCATAAGTCTTGAGCCTGAGCAGGAATGCTTAGTACATGGAATTGGAGCAGTAAGTCTTGACTTGAGAGGTGCAAGTATAGGCTCATTTCATGGTACTTGGAGAAGAGGTCTTGGGCTAAGAGCTTGAGCAAGGAAGTCTTGGGTTCGTGGAACCTGAGCAAGAAGTCTCGAGCGAGGAGCTTGAGAATAAGTCTTGGACCTTGGGTCTCAACAATTATAAAAGTCTTATGCAGAATGCATAAGCGATTGTAGTCATAATTTGGTTATAACGATAATCTCTTATGAAGCAATGTGACTGTACTACTCTCAATTAGGGGAGGAACCAGTATAAATCTTTGTGTCTTTTGCTATTATTTATTTGCTTCTGTTAACATTTCGCTGCTAAGAATTAACCAGAATTTGAACACCAGTTTAGATTTTGAACTCTGATCAGATGCAAACTAAGAAAATAGAAAACACAATTTAACTCCCCCTTCTTGTGTACTTTTCTCACCTTCAATTGGTATCAGATCATGGTTTATGCTTAAAACTTAACATTGACGCAGATGACGATCCAATAAGAAAAGTATGCATGTCAAAGACTTTTCTTCAAGAAGGAATCAAGTGCCACATGAAAAATATTATACTACTTTTAAGGTGGGAAAAGACATAAGAATGGGGGATTGAATTGTGTGAGGAAAGAGTGCAGATCTATTTTTTGTTTTTTTTATATTCGGAAGAGAGATATGATTCTGAATAGACATTCAGAACCATATCACAAACGTGGCGGAACTGAAACCAAACACAAAGTAAACAACATAAGAAACACAACAAATTTATACTGGTTCCTCTCCCAACTGAGAGTACCCCAGTCCCCTTGCTTAGCAATAGATTTTTACTATAATCAATGCTTGAACACACTTGCTTATGTACTTAAACATAATACTTTTACAACACTAACTTACAGTCTGAAACTTTTCTATTTAACCAGATCCTGATTAAAACTTTCTTTTGCTTAGAGCTCGTGTCTAAGACTTCACCTACTCAATCAGATCCTGATCAAGACTTCTCTTGCTTAGACCACATGCCTAAGAATTCACCTTACTTAGAGCTCGTGTATAAGACTTTACCATGCTTAACCAACTTCTAATTAAGACTTTTCTTTACTTAGAGCACATATCTAAGACTTCTTTGCTCAGACCTCCTGTCCAAGACTTTGTCTTTGCTTAGAGCACATGTCTAAGACTTCTTTGTTCATACCTCTTGTCCAAGACTTTTCCTTTTCTTAGAGCACTTGTCTAAGACTCCTTTGCTCAGAAATCATGTCCAAGACTTTGCCTTTGCTTAGATCACTTATATAAGACTTCTTTTCTCATACCTCATGTCCAAGACTTTGCCTTTTCTTAGGAACATCATATTCAAAAGAAAGGGGAATAAGGTGTATCCAATTCAGAATCAGAGAAACAGAGTAATGATCTTAACAAAGATCTTAAGTTCTTAAAGATTTCCTGGATATTCAGTATTTAGGAAACCTTAAGCCTTATTACATTTAACAACAATAACAATGGGTTATGCATATACGCAAGTGTTATTTGCTGTTGATCTTTGTTATTTCTTCAATCGGGTAAAGATGTAGAACACCTCTATCCTCTTATACGTACCAGTCGCTTCTTGTTTTTCTTGTTCACTATTTTAGTATAACCTCCAACTTCTTAAATAGTAGATTTCTGGAAACTAGCCGTTGAAAGGATGAATGATCAGAAAGTACTTTGATCTCTTTTAAGGTATAAGAGGTGTTTGATAAAAGATACACTCACGATCTTGATCTATAATGTAACTTAATTAACCATAGAGTTTTCATAATAATTTTGTACTTATAGAGCTGTTGGGAGAGGTTATCCATAAAGTATGTCAACACTTCTTGAGCCTTGTGATTGTATGCTTTAGCTGCATAACTGATTGAACATAGTGATACTCTTTCTTTGGTACGGATAATCATGAGCTTTGTCTCAAATTTTGAACGCATTATTAGAATCTATTTATGATTCTAAGAGTAAAACTAATGAGGTGCTTCTTCAGATGCTGAAATAATCAGCATTAGAATCCATTCCAGAATATAGCTTGGCAATATGTTCCTTCTTTACAATAGTCGTTCCTCCTCAATAGATCCTAAATAAGTTTCTTGAAGCATTATGACCTACATACATGAACACACATTAAATAACACCATTGTTCTTTCAATACTGTTGCTATCATCAAAACCTAAGTGGAAAATATCAAGAGCAAATCTTATTCTAACATGATTTTCCTACCATATTCAAAGGGTGATTCCACTGAACTTAAATTATGGAAAAGAAAAACATATTTTTAACTCATTGGTCTTGATAAAAGGGGTTTCTAAATGTCTATATAATATCCCTTAAAAAGGTATTACTATAGAATTTGATGGTGCAGAGATAATTTATTTGAAAGTCTCTATCACCAACTCAGAAGAAGATTATTGAATATCTTCAGAGGTAGTTGCATTCTTGTAGGTGCTCTATCTTACTTCTAAGTATGTCAACATCATTGATATGTATGATGCTCGGACTATCTTTGAATCTTTATGCTCATATTTGTGGGAGTCAGTTTTGAAGCTTGTCTAGTTACATTTCATCTGATCTTTCAAGCAAATTCTGAGAAGATTGGTTTAGATTTAAACCTGAGGTCACAGTTATTCAAGAAGTTATACAACTTAAATTTATTATGGTATGTTAGTTTGTCTTGCAAATATTCAAAGAAAAGAAATGAAATTAGATGATGAAAAGATAACTTTTCCTAAAGCTTGGTTCTTTAGAGTGCCTGATGATAAGGAACTTATATTTCTTGTCAGAAGTACTTCTTAACCAACTGAATGAGTTGTAATATCAGTTGATAAAAGAGTAACTTCAGAAGCTTCTGAAATACTTGTATTTCAACTGATTTCCCAAATCTAAAAGCAAGGAGAAACACTACCAGAACCTAATGTCAGTTAATCTTCACTGCATATTCTTTTGAAGATGACATTAGTGCAGGATTCAGATAAAAGAGTAATCTGGATCTGCTAGTAATGACTGCTTCTGAAGAAGCATCTGAGTCCTGAAATAAAAATCAAGTATTTAAGAGAAAGAGATTATGCTACATCTATCTTGCTTCAATATTTGATAATAAGAAGTATGGTCTTTAAGGTGATATCTTAAGGGACTCCATCACTCCTTGATTGAGGGTCATCATGAAATTTGTATTAAAAGACAATTCTTTGAGAAACCTTCAATTTTTCTTTGTGTTTTGCAGGAAATTTGATGATGGTTCTTTAATTTGTTTTATGCCATTCTCTGATAGCTAACATCATCTAGTTCTTTGCTTATCAAAGATCTCAAAGCTTCGAGTTAAGACAATGAAATTAATAATTCTGCTAAGAACAAGATCTTGTTCATATTATGGTTTATTCTAGATTGATACTCTGGAATGAATCATGGTATTGATATCTGAATGTGGCATAAGGCGAAGGAAATCCTCTCTGAACATTTATGTATGGTCTCATAGAAATATGAGTGTCATGATTTAAATGTATTTGTTGCAGATATCAAAGAGAGAAGCAGAGGCATCTTCCATGGCATTTATAAAAGGTTGTTTACAAAATTTGATGGAAGAAGAGCCCACAACCCAGACTCAAGTTCTAGAGGTACTGAGTTTGGTGAGAGTAGTTGAGTCATTGGTGAGAGTAGTTGTGATATATACACTGATTTTATTATAAATTATGTAGAATGCTTATTTAGACAATACTCAATAAACATATAATCTTTCAGTCTGATCTGTAACATTATAATATGACAAATTAAGTTATATTAGAAGAACAAGTTACGCATTCAATTCTATACAAAAGTTCTTCAACTCCTTATCAGCATTTTGCTCTTTAACGGTTAAAATTTTGTCTAATGCTCCTAGTTCTTCAACCTCCCTTTCCTTAACCTCTAGTTCATTTTTCAAAATATTATTTACTTTGAAAACAAAATTAGAGGTGGAGAAAGGGGCGGTTGAAGAACTACGCGCATGAAATAAAGTTCCAATGGTTAAAGAATGAAATGCAGATAACTGGCTGAAGAATTCTTGTCTAGAATTGAATGTGTAACTTGTTTTTAACATAACTTTATATATAATATTATAATTTTCTAATAATATGAAAAGTTATATATTCGGTTAGGGTTTGGAAAAACACTCAAACCACATAAAATATAATGAAATCATATTTTAAACAAACATTAATAACAACATTCATCAACAACATACATGATATAACAAAAAACTCTTATTAAAAACAACAAAATCATAAACACATAACATAAAATAAATACAAAATACAACTTTAATTAATAACAACAACAACACCATATCATCTCATAAAATGTTCAAAAATTTACTTGTCCCATAATGGCATCCACAATGAAATGAGAATGAAACTGAAGTGAGAGCTACAAACTTGTGTTAATTTTGAATGGATGTCATTATGGGCCTTTCGCACAAGTTTGCAGCTCTCACTTTAGCTTCATCCTCATTATTGAAACAAGCATCCCTACCTACAAATTAAAACAAGTAGAAAGTTGAAACATTATGAAATAAGCTATTGAAATGTAAACAATAATACATAAACAAATTTTAAAACATAAACTATTATGAAGACAAACATGTAAGGTAGCCATTTGCTAAGATTTGATGCAAGAAAGGTAACCTTTTGAAGAAGGCAAAGTTGTTGCATAGGTTTGGGGTTTACATATGAGAGAGACGAGTGACAAAGATGTTAGGGTTTTGTTTTGACAGACGAGTGAATGAGATGTTAGAGTTTTGTTTTGAGAGAGACGAATGTTATATACTGAAGCGAAAGATAATTTCTCTTATATATAAATAAGAAACACCTTTCACCGTGGTTGATAATACGAACCATGATGAAATGATTGCATCTTACACCAGTGTTGATCATACGAATTGTAGTGATATACAAGGTCAAACCCATTATGTCATGATAAATGGGAAATTGTTGGTGTTGAGATTCGAATCCTTTCACTCCAGGTACATTTCACTATGGTTGTTAACTATGACCACAGTGAAATTTCTTTTAGTAAATACCAAAAAAATCACTCAAAAAAGAGTTAGTACCATGGTTAACAGGAAGGTCGTTGTAAAATAGGTGTTACGAAAAGTCTATTTTATATTAATGCGACATACTTGTTAAGGATTTTGCAGAGATATTTAGCGGAGTTGATGGTGATGGTCATTTATATACTAGGGCGTGTAGAGTGGCTCCCACCAATTCTCACCACAAGAGGATTGAAGAAACTCACAAACAACATACTCTCTGTCGTAGAGCATGCAGAGTTTTCCACTCTAGAGGTGAAAATGAGGAGGTGGAAGCTGATGTGGCCGATTATGTTTAGCAAAAGGCACACACGAAGGTGCTTGATCAAGTTGATATAGGTGACATCGTGATGGTCCTGTAACAGTGAGTTTCCTTGGAGTGCCATCCGACCATGCATTGCTAATAGGGGGTGTGGATCACGCTGTCTTCAAATTTTGGAAGAAAGAGGCATAACTACTTTAATTTTAGTTGATTTTATGTATTAGTGATTAATTGAAAGTAACTTATGTTTTGATTGTTACAGGGTCAATCCCATTGAAGGTAACTCATGGTCTAAAGGTGAAGAAATTCACGATACTGCAGATGTCAGAGGAGTTTAAGACACTGACAGGTGGTGTTGGCCTGCTACCATTGGTGGATTGTTCGCTCACTATAACACCCTTTTCTACCCTGCAAATATAAAGGCAAATCAATCATATTTATCAGAGTAAAATACTGAACGCAATAAAATCATCTCAAAAGGGCGTACATTTCTCAATATTTCAAATATAGTCAATGCTCCGTAAATAATGGGTTTTCCCAAAATTATTCAAAAATATTACTCAAAAGGCAGTGGAACTCAAAAAGGTAATAATCCAAAGTTTTCCTTGCATCGCAAGGCAATCAACATAACAAAAACATCAATAAAATAAGGTTTGACTCAAAGACCCCAACCCGATGTTACACTATCAGAGCAAGACCCTCTAAGTCAACCACAATGGCCAACGACCCAAAACTTCAAAAGTCCTCGACGGCATCCACGGCTAAACCTGGTCATCTGCATGTTACCCATGTGGAGGCAACATTCAAACAGGCAGGGTGAGTAAAATGGTTCATAATAATCAATATATGAATCAATATATAAAATGACGTCATTTTCATATTCAACATCATCGTAATCATCAAGGAACATCAAAGGCCACAACATTATAAATTACATCAAAATGTCACATAAATGCAAATGCAACAAGACTCATGCATGTGGTAGCAATAAATAAAATTCGATGGACACTGAGCCATCAACCCTCCATAGATCCACAACAGTAGGATCGATTCTACTCGAGAACCGGAGCATAATAAAATACCTCACATCCGCACAATGGGACTAAAGCCACAAAAATCAAGGTCCTAAACCGAAGTCTGGATGCATATGAATGCATAATGCACACGTCAATATCATCCTCATAATAAACTCATTAAGTGCATCATCATTCATCAAAAATCATCATAATAATCATGTCATCATATAATCATCAAAACTCATGGAAATCAACATCATAAATCATCATCATTACTTATAGGAATCATTATACAATCATGTATTAATCACATGGGAATCATAGTCATACTCATGGTAATTCATCAAAGAAATCACAACATCAAAACATCAAGACATCACTGCACAATATCAGAATTCACAAAACTCTGCTACGTTCACTAGAAAATTCACTGTGCGAATCTGGGGCGAACGTTCGCCGTGCAAAGCATTCTTCGCTGTGCAAACTCGCGATTATAGAAAATCACTGTTACGCACGAGCACCAAAACCAGTCCAAAAACCTCTACGATTTCCTTCCCCAATGTTCCAAAAACATCCCTAAATCATTCCTAAGGTATTACAGCGATATAGGCACATGATCTACGACTTATTAGGTCAATCCCGTATCATATTTACGCCTCCAATTCTCATAATTTCCTTACAACTACACCACGATCATTAGAGTTCTCACTATCCAATTACCTTACAGGGTTGAAACCTCAACAACATATTTTAGCCACGAAGACCTACTTTCCCTCAAACCCAAATCGACCTCAAACCTATCAGACCACCAGTTTAAATCCATATACGGTTAAAACCTCAACAATAGATTCTTGGCCACGAAGGCCTAGTTTGCTTTACTCTCAAATCAGCCTCAAACCCCTTAAACTCTTAAATTAGCTTTAAATACATTGAATCACATATTGAAAACAATGAAGGCAACACTCCCCATACCTTAATTGCCAACTCTAAACCTTTCTCCTTGATTCTCGGAAACCTTGCGAAGCTTTTGCCTCAATCCTCTTCCTCATAGTTCTGGCATCTATTTCTTCCCTTTTCACGGTCTAACAAGAATGAATCCTAATTTCCTAAAAAATCCTTTTTGTTAAACCTAACTTTGGGCCTTAAAATTGGGCTTTCCAACTTCACTCTCACTAACTCCTCCTCAAATGTCTATTTTGCCCTTAATTCACTTATATTTATTTAAATTAATAATAATACCAATATATTCATATTATATACTATTATTTAAATAAATACTCAAAATCCATAATTTCCAATATTCACACCAATCACCGAAAATCACCGAAAATGCGAATATTCATATTTAAATAAATTAAATAAATATTTCAAGAATTTGGGGTGTTACACTCACGATGCTTGAAACTCCAATGTTATCTGCTTTTGTTTAGGGATGACGTAATAATACATAAAGTTTTATCTTCCATTTGGGGAGATAACGATTAATATGGACGACGTCACCATCATATTCTATCTCCCACTTGTAGGTAATTTTTTTATCCTTATGTTGATGAGATTTGAGCTTGTAACCATGAGTAAAAAGACATACATGGGGAGACTGATACGTCATTAGTGGAGCATTCTAAGTACCAGGCGACAACCAGAGTGTACATGTTGCATCTTGTTGGATGCACTATTTTGGCAGATAGATTGCATGTTTGCATTAATGCGAGGTATATAATTCTGCTCGTTGATCTTGGATTTCATAATTGGGCATGGGGGTGTGTTGATGTGACACTACTCTATCATGCCCTTGGAGAGAGGACTACATTAGAGATGAGGCACTTTGCCGACTACATAAGTCTATTTCAAGTATAAATATTTATTATGTTTTTTTTACGTATTTATTATGTTTATTTTGTATGTTTAATTTTTCATGATAAAATTATATGTTTTACTACAATGTTTGATATACGAGCATTTTCTGCCCAACCACAACCACTTAACACATATTTCAACCGAAAGGGGCACTAAAATTTTCTATCATAAGTAACTTTTGATTTTACTTTGTCTTGTAATTTCATCCACAATCACAACTAAGATTCAATTTTTGTGTTCGTGCCTCTTTACCCATTTGTTGTATCATAATGAATGGTACCCATAATAATATCATATTATCTCCTAATACATTGTGCCTGTGATAACAATTCTGTGAGGGATGGAAATAATTTTCAATTAAGACTTAAAATAAAAGTACTCATAGATTTCATACAGGAGGGAAGATCGACACTTAGACTAACAGATGTTCTAGTGTACATGTGGGTAGGAGGGAAACATGCATGTGTAAACTTGACTAGGGTTTCTCCACTAGTGGGACTGAGGATTGAAGATTTTACTGTCAGACAAACAATCCTCAAAGTTGCTTAAAGTAAAATGGCTGAACATGAGAAAATATGTTCCGACAATTAACATGTTTTAAGATGATTGATTTTGCCATAAAAAAGAAGTAGTGGTGCAACTTGTTGTTAATTTGTCTGCTATTTTTGTATAATCTTTATTGAATGAAAAAGAACTGAAATCGTCATTAATTCGACTTTAGTTAAAAAAACTAAAATTTCAAAAATTCACATAAAATGTGTAAGTAAAACAAACCAAAACAAAGAATTGTGTAAAATTTTCTAAAGAATCATCCATCTCATATTCAAAATAATGAGTACTTAGTAGTTTAACAACATATACAAAGTCACAATATTTTTTGGGAGAAGGACAAGCAACCTGATACACCAACTTTTTTCAAAATTTCTAGTGACAAAACACACTAAACTTTTCAATATATCCCGTATAAATACACATTTGTAAACTTCAATAAAAGTCTAGTACAAAACTAAATTATTTATTTTTCAATTCTTACATGTTTTAATCGAATACTTAATTGTAATTATCAATTTTTTTAAATATTTTTATCTGACTTTTTCAGAGTAATTTTACATGTTCATACATTTCCATCGTCATTTTTAATGCTATATGAACATCAAATTGGTCGAAAGACGACATGTTACTATGTATTTGGTACAACAGACACATTACTATGTACCAGTATTTGGTATAGTGGCATGTATTTGGTTTTTGAAGCATTTGGATTAAAAATTGAAATAAAGTATTGAATGAATGAAAAAGAATCGAAATGATTGAGACTATAATAATAGAAATGATGACAAAGTGGGCACCGTAATGCAATTATTTATTTATTTATTACTATTATTTTAGTTTGTTTTGGTTGATAGATCTACGCGCCAACAATAGTTGTTTGTTTGTCTTGTTTGGGCATTTCCCGCCATAATGAAGCCCTTTATTAATGATTGATTGTTACGTCTTTAGAATACTCGTTAACATTACTTTTAAAAAAATTTTAATTTTAAAATTTATTATATTTTAAATTGTTAAATGAATATAAAAAGAGATTTTAAAATAAAAAATTTAATTCAGGAAAAAATATATGTTTGATTTTTTTTATTATATTATATTTTTAAATGTTCTTGAGAAAAAAGCATACCAACTTTAAAGTAAAATATAATAAAAAATATTAAATTTATTTCAAAGGATAAAACCTCATAGAAATATTTTAAAATTATGATTTAGTAAGATATGATAATATAAAACATACCATTTTTTGTTTTAATTAGTAAAACGTTATTTCTTTACAAAAATAAGGACATTTTAGTAAATTTTTTTATATTTTTTAATTAACATATTTTTATGTTAAACTAAAGAAATAATTAACCTACATTATAAATTCCTTATTTATTTATCAGTCTTTTTAATTTTTCATATTTATTTATTTTTTAAATTTAGTAATATGCTAGTTATTCTCCATATTTATATATATTTAATTTTTTAATTAGCATATTTTAATATTAAAGTAAGAAAATCAATCTACTTTTTAACAAAACTACATGTTCTTTTCCCTTTTCATTATTTTTTATATCTTAATTAACATATTTTTGTCTTAAACTTAATAATTGATCCACTTTTTCAATATTCCATTTTTATTTGTCAACCAACCAAATTTTTAAGTTTTTCATATTGATTTATTTTTCTTAGAATAGAGACATTTTTGTAACTTTACATATTTAGTTATTTTTATTTTTTAATTAACTCATTTTTATATTATTCACAATTTTGAATGATTGTGCATCGTGGCTAGAGCTGTCAAAATAGACTAACCCACATGAATCAGCTCGTTAGATCCAAAAAAATTTAGGACTTAAGACTTAAAATTAGAGCTATATTTTCAGAAATTTTTTGGCTCAATCCTAAAAAACCCTCTATCCATTAGGTCTAGTCCATATGGGCCGTGGGTAGCCCATTAGACCAATATTACTATAAATTTTAAAAAATTATATTAATATTTATATTGTCTTACTCCAAAATAATATATTGAATTTTCTCACCTCACTAAAATTTATCTCTATTCTATTTAATCTTTCTCTTTTAAATATTATACATTAATATAATCAACATTTTTTTTTCGTATTCTATTCGTTTCTCCTATACTAAATATTCAAGTATTATTTTATAATTTAGATACGTATTGTATTTAAAAACTCATTATAGTATTTATAAAAGATAATATAGTACTTAAAAATGTATTATATTTAAAATATTATAATTTTTTATTTTATTTATAATAAATATTATGGCATTTTGATTTTAGTTTTTCAATAAAAAAATCTGTTTAGGATCGGGTAGCCCGAAACTCATCTAGGGCCGGGCTCGGATAGTAATTTTCGAGCCCATATTATAAATGAACTTTTTTGCCCCAGCCCTAAAAAGTCTGAGTCCACCAGGACGGGTCCATTTAGGGCTGGGAACCAATTTTGACGGCTCTAACCGTAGGAGCATTTAACTTGTTATCCTCTACTTGATTTCTAGTATTCCTTATAATTTCACAATTTCAAAACTACTCTGAAAATAATTTGAAGCCTTAATTGTAGGTTTTAAGATTATTTTAGACTCGGGGATAAAAGGAGTGGAGATTAAAAGCGATTTAGAGTTGATTGTGAAACAACTGACAAAAGAGTACAAATGTATTAAGGAGAATTTAGTGATGTACTTTGTGCAAGCTAATTTGTTGTTAAGAGGGTTTGATGAAGTCAAATTAAACATGTCCCTTAAGTCGAAAACCAAGAAGCCAATTATTTGACACAAATTGCTTTAAGATACAGAGTTTCAAAGAAAAAATTAGTAGAGTTAATTGAAGTGAAGGAAAATTTAATTTCAACCAATCATTTCTCCTTAGATTTGTCAAAGTCAAAATTGATAGGGGTAGAAGGGTTGAAAAAAATTAGAAAAAGCTCTAGAGAAGTTTTTGAAATTTTTCTCATTGACAATCAGTCTAATAATGATTGGCGAAAATCAATTGTTGAACTTTTGGAAAATCCAATAGGAACGGTAGATTGAAAAATCAAATACAAGACATTATGCTATGTGAAACAAATTGTTTAAAAAGACTCCTGAGGGTATCTTGCTAAAATGCATTAGCGAGAGTGAAACTTATTTAGCAATTTTTGTTGTATATAGTGGGTCATGTGGCAATCATCAAGCATACCACAAGATGAAATGACTTTTTATTTCAACAAAATTTGTATTTGCCAACTATGTTGAAAGACTTAGTTGAGTTTGCTAAATGTTGCCACAAATGTCATAAACATGCAAGTATTCAACATGTTTATGCAATTATGCAAGTGAGTTGCATTCGATTATCAAGTCTTGATCATTTAGAGGTTGGACATTAGACTTAATTGGTAAAATTCGACTTACATCATTCAATGGTCATAAATACATTTTAATTAATATAAGACTTAATTGCAACTATGGTCCCCCTATTTTGCATTTTTTTGAGTTTTGATCCCTCCATTTTAAAAACCACAATTTTGGTCCCTTTTTTAAGTTTTGAGTTTGATTTTAGTCCCCTCTCCAATTTGAGACATTTTTTTAATGATGTGGCGCTATCCAAGATGACGTGCCAATGCCAAGTCATTTTAAAATTAATTTGAGACTTTAATTATTGATTAAGATAATTAATTTATTAATATTATTTTCATTAATAAATAAATAAATTATTAATTTTTTATTATTAATTTTTATATTTAATTAATTAATCAAAATTTTAGATGAAACACTTTGGGTCTAACCTTTTTGTCCCATATCTTTGGTCCATCTTTTTAACACACCATTGGTTTGTTGTGTTTGTGTAAGATATATAAACACTAACAACAATTGTAATGAAAACAATATGAGATTACTATAACACCATCTACTATTATGCTATGTTATTTATCTCATCTTTTCACCCTTTCCCTGTAGCTCTCTCTCCATAATTAATACCACTCAAAATACTGTTGAAAGAAAGAGTTTATGCAAGTATGCAAGAATGTCTTTTATTGAAATAATTTGTACTTTATTAATTTTGCATGTAAAAAAGTATGTTTCTCTTATAGATTGGAGTCATTATTAAATATTCCTACTAAAATACAATATGTCTTGCTATAGTAAAACCATGTTATCCTTCACCCTTGTAATAGGTCTAACCAAACAAACTAGAACAACCGTAACTCATGATTAACCAAGTAACCAACTTTTGTATGTACACAAAATAATGCGGTTGCAATTACGGTTTGGGGCTGCAATTTAGAACTATGATAGGAATAACAAAGTTCAAAGCATAAATGCAATTTGCAGTCGCAATTTCAAACCATTATGAGATCAACATGTATCTATTATTCTAAATAGAAATTATAAATAGTAACTGCTGCTGCTGTCACATTGCAATCTTTGATATGTTAGAAAATTGCAATGACATGTGGTATATATGATCTCAAAGTGCAACCTTAGAATACAACTGATATGCCTCATAAAGAATAAAAAAGTATCTTCCACCCAACTAAACATAGAATACTGTATTCCTGATGGAAACACACATTGTAAAATAACACTCAAGAGGTTATTAATTCAGGTATATGGTTATTTTCCTGCAAAATCAGTTATGTTTTGAATAAATAGTATCAAATAAAAGCTGCCAAGAAAAACAAGTTACTTTGTAAAAATCAAATATGTTTTGTAAGCGTAAACTGTGTAAACATTTTCTTTTAGGTGCATAATTAAGTGATTTAGGTTCCTGAGATTTATCTAATATCAAGAAAAATAAACTCTATAGAAATACTTCAACATAATTATTCAATGTTATCACATCAACAATAAGACTCTTGTGAAATATAAGAAGCAAAATCAATAAAGTACAAATTATTTTAATAAAAGAGATTCTTACATACTTGCATAAACTCTTTCTTTCAACAGTATTTTACGTGATATTAATTATGGATAGAGCTACATGAAGAGGGTGAAAAGATGAGATAGATAACATAGCATAATAGTAGATGGTGTTATAGTAGTCTCACCTTGTTTTCATTACAAATATTGTTAGTGTTTATATATCTTACACAAACACAACAAATCAAATGTGTGTTAAAAAGATGAACCAAAGACACGAGACAAAAAAGTTAGGCTCAAAATATTTCATTTAAAATTTTAATTAATTAATTAAATATAAAAATTAATAATAAAAAATTAATAATTTATTTATTTATTAATGAAAATAATATTAATAAGTTAATTATCCTAATCAATAATTAAAGTCTCAAATTAATTTTCAAATAATTTGACATTGCCACATCATCTTGGATAGCGCTACATCATTAAAAAAATGTCTCAAATTGGAAAGGGGATTAAAATTAAACTCAAAACCTAAAAAAAGACCAAAATTATAGCTTTTAAAATAGAGGAATCAAAATTCAAAAAAATATAAAATAGAAAGACCACATTTGCAATTAAACCTTAATATAATTATTTTACTAAATGAATTGAAGGTGTTTCTTTAATTAATGTTGATAAAAAAAACAATAATTAATTTTGTTCAAAATCACATTATTTACAAATTTAGAATTCTTAAAATTTTAACCACTAACATAAATTTTTTATTAATCAAAAGATGATTGAGTTTTTTTCATATTCAGAAATTAAACTTTTAACATCTACTCATAATGGGTGAGTCTCAATCAAAGATCAAATAATAACACCGCCTAATTTAAAAAAAAATGTCTTGTTCAACCGACTTATTGGTGTGCCTCATTGTCATTGCTAGATTGCGATTTCATGGGACACAAAATATTGTTCTTTTGGCTTTATTTTGGTATTTAGTAACAATATTGGTCAAACATCTCATCGTTCTTACTACCTACGTAATGATTTATGACATGAAATTAAGGAGCCTTTGAATCATTTTGAATTTTCCTCCCTTTCCAAATATTCAATATAATTGGCTGTCATCCACTTATAATTTAGTTCATTTTATTTATGTGAATAATAAATTCAGTTTTGCTATTTTAAAACTAATTTCATGTATTACACCGCATAAGTCCGGTTTGTTGATACTAAATTAATTAATTATTCATATAACCTTTTGTTGATTTTTTGAAATCATATCTATAATTGACTTGAACTGAACAAATTTAAAAATAGTTTAAAATTTGATTTGATATTTAATTCGTTGAACTTGATTCATGAATCTAATGAGCTGAATATGAGCGAAAAATTAAGTTCATTCATTAAATGAGTTGAACTTAAATTATAAATAGTTCGACTAGTTAGTTTCATAAGACAACTCGATTATATATGAGAAAAATTATATTGTCTTTAAGAGTATGATTAAAGATTTAATATAAATTTTAATTGATAATTTATATTTTCAAGTGAGGAAAATATTTTAGATTTTTGAGACAAAGTTAAATTTCAATCTAATCTTTTATTTTATTTCAATACTTTCTTTTTAAAATAATATTAATTTAAAATGTCAAATATATAAAAAAATAGACGTTAAAAAATGACTTTTAAGTTCGTAAAGCAAACGAGTTAAATCGAGTTGCTCGTGAACTTGAATAAGTATCATTCACACTTGACCTCGTTGTACATGCACAAACTGGTTAGCCGTAATAAACATACACACGCACAAAAGTATAAAGATAACACGCAAGAAAACACACAAGGAGGTGGAATCTTAAGGTCAAAAATTAGGGTGCGACACCTATGTATTCCCTTGTGCAATGATAAAGTCAGAGTCAACATAGTTTAGAAAACTACGGGTGATGGGGGGAAAGTTGCTCACCAAGACATCGCTATCTTGTGCCTACATATCCTCATCTGGTATGAGAAATAAGAGCAAACATAGTTCGGGTAACTAAACCACAGGTTGGTTAAGTGTTTTTTATGAGTGACATTAAGTTCCCATTCCAGCAGTTAGGCATGACGTCTGTTTGCGGTAGAACGGAAAAACAACATACTCTTTTCTGAAAATGATTTTGAAACACAATCCCGAAGGATAAAAAGGTTTTAATTTTGTTTGTGAGTTTTAATGAAGTGAATTGAATTTGTTTGAGATTCACGTTGCACTAAAAACTATGATATAGGAACGAATGTGTCACATATCACCCACAGGCTGTACACTAAACACTTTAGACAAGTGAGGACAAACCCCCACTCATTATTTTCCATATGCTTAAGGCTCATGGCGCACAATGTTCATCGTCTTTATTAAGTATTTTGAATTGTTTTGAGATGAGAAGAGAAGACTCAAAGGAAAACACCAAAGGGAACTGAAAACCCTAATGTTATCATACAAAATGGTCCTAAGGTTAGGATAAAAGGGAAGCCTACCTAATATTATCATAAAAATGATGGACCTAAAGTTAGGATAAAAGGGAAACCTACCTAATATTATCATACAAATGATAGACCTAAAGTTGAGGCCAATAAAGGACTATCCTAATTGTTATCATGCAAAGGATTGAAAGCCTAATGTCTCTCCTACTCCCACCTTAATCAAAAATTAAGTGGGACTAGGAATCCTAAGGGATCATGTGAGCAAGCATAAGTAAACACTATCCAATTCAATCACAAATGAAAACAAGGTTGAAACTTAAAACAAGTCTCAAGAAGAGAAAAGAGATGAAGAAGAAAGAAGGAGAATGAAAAAGATGCAATAAAGATGAACAATCATGGAGGTTCAAAGACAAGAAGCATCAAGCACACACATCTTAATCATACAAGGTGAACACCCACATCATGTCAAAACAACAAAGAAGAATTCACATGTCAAACCATATCAAAAGATTTGGAATCAAAACACAATGGCAAAACAAAGTGCCCACATACACTCAAATGACATAAAAATGTTACAAGAAGCATTATCAACCACAAAGCAGATTGAAATGAATTCAAATGATATAAGAAACATGGTAGGGCAACAACAACATCACACCATATCCAATCCATGTCAATGATCAAAGAAGAAGCACAAAAAGTTAAGTCATGCCTCCCTTTCACAAATAAATCAAATGCTACACAAAACAAGCATACAAAATATAACCCTAAAGGAATAGACATGAAATTAGGGCACAAAAATAAGTGTGAGCAGAAACATCAACATGATTATCATGTCAAAGATTCATTCATGAACACACAAAGGAAACATCAAGGTTTGAATTTAAGATATGTATCAAGAACAAATTCATACACCAAAGTCATTCTCAAAGAAAGGAGGCACTCAAACAAGAACACACATGATCAAGTATCAATCCATAAAGGTTAGAAACAAACTAAAATGGTATGAATCATGTTCAAATCCCAATCTACAATCATATTCAAGAAGAGACAAACTCAAGTTGAAGCACAAAAGTCAAGCAAACACATCTCAAATTCTTCATGGGAGAAATACATGACCATGTAAGACAAGTGAGACAAAGTGGGCACACAATGGAATTCTAAACATGAAAACCAGAACCTTAGAAATGTTGAGCAAAGCAAATAAGAATCATCAAACATCCATTGAATCATCCAAGAAACAAACTCAAAAGACTAGGTCAAGGCATGCACACAAACATGGTCAAATCAACAACAACTTGATGCACCATCCAAAAATAGAAACAAAGTCAAATAAAATCCAAATAGGAATTCAAACTCAATTCATGTGTATTAAGAATCAAATTTCAAAACACCACAACAAGGATTGCAAGGAAACATCATCAAATGGATCAAACAAAATCAAGTATTCAACTAGTTGAACATATTTCGAGGGTCAAACAAAACCAAATAAGAATCAACAAAAAAGTGATCATCAAGGCATGAAAATAGAATCCAAACACTCTTAAAAAATGTTCCAATTCATGGTAAAAAATAGGGTTAAGAGCCACAAAGGAAGGTCATGAAACAAAGTCAAAGTTTCAAACTAGGTCAAATGAACACTTTATGAAAATAAATCCAAATAAAATAATAAAATAAAATAAAAATGAAAATAAAAATCATGAAAAATAAAATAACATGTTGATGATCAGAAATATATTTTTTGGTGATTTTTATTATGGCTGGAAATATTAAAATAAAATCAAAATAAAAAAGGAAACAAAATAAACAAAATAAGAAGAAGAAAAGGAAGGGGTGAAAAAGCAAGAAACAATATAAAGGGAAACTAGTTATACACGCGCTGATGGGCCAAACATGAGGGTGTGGATAGGAGAAAAAAGAAAGCCCAAATCAAATCAGATCAAGAAACAAAAAAAAACTTGTGTGGCATGCCAGGTCAACCTCATTAATTGAGGTGACACTGACTCACCACAACCAATGGCCCAGATCAAGCCAACTCAAGTGATTCAAATTCAAAAAGTGGCGCTAGATGCCACATCACCTTTCTTCAATCTCAGAGACGCTGGAGCCCTAGCTCTGGTCGTCTTCTCCGGCCAACCCCTCACCGGAGCACCATCAAACAAACCAAAAATGCACAAACAGACCACTATCCCACTCTAAATTTCATGTAGATTCCAAATCCACCCTTAATTTTTAAAAATAAACACATTTTCATGGTGAATCGAAGGAAAAAAGTTTAGAACACACAAACTGAAACTCAACAAAACGACACAAGCTATGCAAACATTGCCTACCATGAGTAGGGCTTCAGATGTACTCAAAATGATCCTAACATGTGCCTAAAATGAGAGAAAATGGATTATGAAAGTTACCTAGTGGAGAGTGTCCACTGCACCTTCAAACTTTACAGGAAATTGAGGAAAATTTCACCAAATGTGTCAATGATCTTCAAGGAGTGTGAAGCTAGCAAGAAAACTTGGAGAAACCTTTGGAAAAAGCAGATTCAAAGAGGAGAAAATTTTATAGAAATGATAGCTTAGGGTTATAATTCTGAGCAGAAATGAAGTGTGGCTTCTTGCTAGGGTTTTGTTTAGCTTATATATGAAGTGTTTTTATGGTTAAAACTAACAATTACTAAGGTAAAAACAGCTGGTTGGTGATTTGTAAAGATCTAAAATGAAGGGTGGATGATGAATAGTGGCACGCATTGATTCTCATGTGAGGTGGAGTTGGCTTTCCTTGTGAGTGGAATCAGAGGAAGGAAATCAAAGTTGGTGAGTGGGGCATCCTTGTTGAACAAGTTTTTGCTCTTTTCTTCTTTTGGAAAAATGTGTGTAAAATGGTACAAGTAGTACATGAGTGTGTTTGGCTAGGTTTGAAAATTTTTTGGCAAGGTTTTGCACATGACTTGAATCACAAGAGTTGCTGCAAGAGTGGAGATACATCCTTGGCCAAAACCAAAACATAATCTCATGCCTAAAAACAAATCAAAATGGCCAACTTTGAACAAGTGTATCTTGGTAAATCTTGATCCAATTCATACAATTCTTAACTCAAATGAAAGTAGGGAAATTGGAGAGTAAGTTTCATGTTAATGGCAAGTTAAAATGTTGTCTAGAATCATGTGGAAAAGTGACCTAAAGTTGTGTCCAAAAATTTGTCTCAAGTAACCTAGAAAAATTCTAAGTTATTGAACTTTTGGCATCATTGACAACTTAACTTTGAAGGAAAATAAATTGATGAGTTTTTGTCCAATGGAAATGATCAAGTAATGTATAGAAAGCTTGAATAACGATCTTAAACTTGGAGGAAAGAGCCTTGGAAAGTTACCTTAAAAATTTGCCTAAAACTTGTCCAATCTTGATATCTTTGAAACCTTAACTTGGAGAGATCATAAATTGAGCTCTATACATGCAATGGAGGATTCCTAGTACTAAAAATAAATCTTAGAGGATGATCTACAACTTTCAAGTTGTAGGAAAAGTCATTTGAAGCTTGCATCACCATGTAAGATGGGCTTGAAAACATGTACTTCAAGCTGAATTTCCATATCTCTCCATATCTCTCAAACTATGGATCTTTTGAACTTTCTTTCTTCTACAAACTTGTATTTCATGATGTCCTAGTTAATTTTATAACAAGTTTTCTCTCATTGGACCAAGGATGATAAATTTATGGATGTTGCAAAATGACTAGAATTAAGGTTTTTTACACTTAGAAAATATTTCATCAAAACCCTAATCCAACCAAACTCCTGATTTTATGTTTCTCCTTGACTTTCCTTGTTCCAAACACATGAAAACACTTGAGGACACATAGAATACCATTACTTTACCTTGAAATCCAAGACTTTGACCCTATTGAACCACAATTGGCTTTTGCTTACCAGATGAAATCTTAACACCTTTTCCGTTGATTAAAGCTCTTGTTATGGTTTGTAATGATACATACCACATGTAGAGGACCCTAAAGATGTGTATTGAGCCCTATAATCATGTCTTTCCAAAATAGCTAGCCACAAATTCCTTTTGAACCAAAACCCTAATCCAGTTGTTCATAAGATAAAAGGAGGTGATCAATGCTTGCAACCTTTATCCAGATGATTGTGAGATATGTCTTGATAATGAGAAGACCTTGGGGCTTAAGAATACCACAAGGTTGGGAATTAATCCTTGCTTGAGCTTTGAGAATGGATCTTATTCTTGAGAATTGAGCAAGATACCTTGACCCTCTGCCTAGAACCAATGCTATGCACAAATGTTGATGCAAAATAATATGAAACATAAGCCAAGATATTAAGAAAAGGAGTGGGAAAATTTTGGGGTGCTACAAATATCAAAATATAATATTATTGTATTAGTTAATAGGATGAGAGATCATCTATTGGGTACTTTGATTGATTTCATGTTATTGACTCAGACATGAACCATGATCCAAAGTGAAGGATTATAATATTAATAGCTTAATAGAGTTGCATATTACTGATAACTATCATACATAAGGATATGTTGATCAAATATAAGCCCAACAAGTTTTCCCAACTATTAACACCAAAGTTTAATTTACTCTTTGTTATTTCAATTTCACAAACAAACAAGCTTTGACAAACCATCCTTAAAATCATAGAAACAATTGAGCAATCTTTGAAACACACCAAGACCGTGTGAAGACGATAAATTAAAAACATGCTTATTGCTGTCTAACAATAAAATGGCATTGTTGTCAGAGGCTGGTTTTAGTTTTTAAAAATATTACGATAGTTTTTTTAATCATTTTATGTATTCTATTAATACCTGTCTATGTTTGTGCATAGTTTATACTCACTAACCTACTAATAGTCTTGGCTAGCCTATTGATATGTATTTATGTCAGGAAAGGTTCTCGAAGAACAATTCTTGTTCGATCCTAAAATACAACTAATCACATGCATAAACAACAACAAGACAAGAAAATAGAAAAAACTAGCCAAAAGAAAAGATCTAGAAGAGTCTTGTGTTTCAAAACCAGAGACCATGGCATAGCCTGATAATGACAACATTGGTAACAACAACAACGACAACAACAACAACAACAATGGCAACACTGGAAACACCAACAGTGGTTGAATGTTGTGTCAAAATAGTCCAAGATGACTAACTCGTATAGCTATACTGCCAAGGAATACATGCCAAACCGAGATGAAAACAAGTTTATTACAAATTCTTTAATCTAATAATTTTGTAGGATTGAATCTTGAAGACCCGTATACACATCTCACAAAGTTCTAAGAGATGTCTGGTACTCTTGGAGCTTTGGAAGCTGAGGAAGAGGTGGTATTCATGAGAATATTTTTATATTCATTGATCAACAAAGCTAAAGAATGGTATCTTGATCAACCAACATAAATGATGGCCAACTGGAACGCAATAGAGGAAAAGTTCTAAGATAAGTTATTTCCTCACAACAAGTTCATGGAAGTTAAAACCATAATTGTTGCGTTCTTTCAAGGTGTAACATAAACTCTTTGTGAAGTGATTACTCACTATTTTACTATTCCTTAAATTTACATTGAATTTGTTGACCTTTTAGTGTTCTTTAAAAATAAACTTAGTAGATTTTGCAAGTTTAACAGCAAATAAGGTTTACAAGAATTTAGGAATATCTTCTTAATAATATGATGTTATAGGAAATGATTAATATGTTTTGTATGTCAGATGTAGTAAGAGAAATGAAAAAAAGGAACACGAAGAATGTCAGAAGGATTCACAAAGTCTATTTTTCAGCACATTTTGCATCATATGATGTATGTGTGGTGTTTTGATCATATCTTGATCGTCGTAACTCAGAATGATGTGGGACCGGTGGAAAATGAAACTTAGCATCAAGGGATAATACTTTATGAAGACACCAAAATATAATTCATCATTTAACTCTCAGGTCATACACGTATTAGAAGCGTGTGGAATCTGCCTGTTTTTTGTCAGACACATCTAAATACATCCAAACGCGTCCCGTATGCCCCATATGCGTCCCCGTATACCCCATACACATCCCTTATGCCTATACGCGTTTAAGATATGTTTGAACTATTTGGATTCTCGGATCTCTTTCAGACGTCCTCATATTCATATGGCATCATCCAAAAACTCAAAATTTGTATTTAAATGAAGGAAACATGATTTTCTTGAGAAGTCTTGAATTTTGATGGCAAATATGAATTTTAAGCATAATGCTTATATGAAAGGAAATACTTGAAGGAATATTCAAATAAATTTTCTCTTGAATTTCTGTTTTTGAAGATCATTGAGTAATATATTTTATGTGGATTATGGATTTTATTTACTTTATTAGCAGCTAAACCCTCAAATGCTAGGGATGAGTCATTGTTCTTGATTGAGTTTAAATTTTTGAAGTGACAATTGTAATGATTTGTATTTTATTCCTACACAATTTATTTCTTTGTGTGTTTAACCTCTCATTCCTAGCATGCTCTTCTATTATCTTTTGCAAACAAACAAATTTCAAAAATCCCAAACACCTTTTTATTCAACTAAAGTTAAACGAGACTCTAAAGTATAATGCATTCCTTGAGATTCATATTCCGGCATTTCTCGATATTACTACACTTGAAGATTAGTACACTTGCTAATTTATTGATTAAGTTTTGCGCCATTGTTAGGGACTGTTAAAGATTATAGAATTTGCAATTTTATTTTTAGCTGAAATTGTGTTGCTCTACAACCAAAAATATTATATTTATTTATATTTGTTATAAATAACCTATTTCTGAATTTTGTATGCAAGGAGAATCCTCGTCTAATTTATCTTTTTGAACAAAAGTCGAGAAAATCTTATGCGCTTTGTTCTGGAAAGGCCAGTTGTAGAAGCTAGAAAAACAAGAAGAGACAAGTTATCACCCATCAGATATAAAATAAGAAAAAAGATGTAGAGCAAATAATGGTTGCAGATCCACCAGCTCTTAAAAGAATAATTAGAGACTATGGAAGAGAAAATGCATCGGGAGATAGACTGTCAATCATGAAACAGCCGTTGAATGTACCTAACTTTCAGTTACACCCTACATTCATCCATCAACTAGAGAAAAGGCCTTTCAAATGTTTTTAACATTAATGAAGGTGCAAACAGACATCTGCAGAGGTTTCTAACAATGGTATGACTTTGAAGACAAAGGGGTATAAAGAAGAAAGTAAAAAACTGAGAATGTTTCCTTTTACTCTAATAAAAGATGCAAAATAATGATTTTACTCGCTTCCAACAGATTGCATTACCACTTGAGAAGAAATGGAAACAAATTTTCTAAATGAATATTTTTATGTTTTAGTTTTCCTTAGAAAATGATATGAAATCATCGATTTTAAACATGAGGAATGTGAGTCATTAGGGTATGCATACAAAAGATTACAATATTTGTTGGTTGTGTGTATTACACAAAATCTAGATCAAACAGAGCATATGAAGATGTTTATTAATGGACTCGAGCTGAAGACTAAACACTTGATTAATACAACTATTGGTGCCTCATCAAATTTTACAACAACTACTAGCATCAAGAAAATTATTGAAGCCATCGCTGCAAATGAATATCTTCAATTATACAATAGATGCACAAACAAGCCAAAATGAGTTATTGATATGAAACTAGTAACTCGGGGTATAAAGTTAGAAGATCAATTTGAAGCCAAAGTTGAAAGGCGACTTAAGGCACTAAACATAGGTACTCAGCAGGTAGCTCAAGTCTCACAGGCAAAAGCAGTTAATTGTGAAATTTGTGAGGGTCCTCATTTTTCTATGAACTGATTAGTACATCTATAACATGTTGAAGAAGTTGGTTATCTCAAGTAGAATAACCCATATTCCAACACGTATAATCCAAGATGGAAAAATCATCCAAACTTTTATAGAAAAGATTAGCAAAGGAGTGTTCCAAAACAAAGTCCAATGCAATATTAGACCCAACATCAAAAGATCACCCTGTTTCAATATCCTAATCAACAATTCCAACAACAATTTCCAAAACAACAACCAGTTTCGGAGAAAGTAGATAGGGAGATAGCTCTTCAAAAGGTTACTACTCAGAATGCCCAATTTCAAGAAGAGACTGCGAATAACCTAAGGAACACTACATCATCTATAAAAAAAATCTAGAGGTACAAATGGGAAAAATAGCTCAATATATTTCATAACAAGTTTATGGTAATCTCCTAAGAAACACCATCAATAATCATAGAAATCACGAGACTGTCAATGTTGTTACTAGCATATCTCAAAATGAAAAACACCAAAAATAAGAAATCAATCTGCGTTATTTGCAAAGATTAAAAAGGGGAGTGTTTAAAAAAGAGCTACATATTCCACAACAAGCACAAGGGAGTACTTCGAGCACCACAATCACAAATCCCATAAATCATATTAATGTTACTACTATCACAATAAGAAGTCAGAAGATTGCTAAAGATGAAGAAGAGAAGGAAACAAATGATTAGCATTTTATAGAGGTAGATATGGAAGTGGCGGAGAATAAGAAGTAAGCAAAAGAAGTTATGTTCCCTAAAATAAAACTAAAGAGAAAAATAAGAATGAGACTAAACTGGTGACTAAGCTAGCTTATTCTCAGAGGGTGAAAAAGAAAGATCAAACAATAAAAATTTCTAGAAATTTATTAAAATGTTCAGAAAGTTTGAGATAAACATTCTTTTCTTTAAAGCACTCGAGCAAATTCCCATGTACCAAAAATTCATGATAGAGATAATTTCTGAAAAGAGAACATTGTGAAATGAGCCAGTAATCTTAAATGAGAAGTGTATTGCAATATCACAAGGTAGGAGAATCCCCATCAAATAAAAGATCCTGGATCTGTCACAATCCTATGCATTATAGCAGTTAAAACTTTCAAGATGGCTCTATTTGACTTGGGAGATAGTGTGAGCTTGATGCCATTGTCAATCTTTAAAAGCTTGGTACTTGAAAAGTCAACAATACAAGGATGAATTTAAAATTTATAGATTACTCTGCAAAGTATCCACATGGGTTGACGGAAGATGTGCTGATTAAAATAGAACAAATTATCTTTTTTTTGAACTTTTTGATCATAGACTTGCCTGAAGACGAAGAAGAAGAGATACCTTTCATTCTTGGTCGACCGTTCTTGCTTACAAGTCAATGAAATATCAATTTATAAAAAGGTACACTCACTTTAAATGTTTATGATGATGAAATAACATTGATTATGCTTGAAAATAGGAAGCAAGAGGAAGCAAAATAGAATAATTATCAAGTAGGCATGATCAAAATAGGTGTGGGAAGTTGAATTCAAAAACTAACACTAGAAAAAGTCTCAAGAGTAACATCTCAAATAATATCATCTCCATCAGCACCTCTGAGTAGAAAGACTCAAAAATCCATTCCGAGAGCCAAGAGAAAAAATAAAAAGTGACATCAAAGTATTTTTATGGAAATATAGAGTACCCTGCTGCATAAAGTGATTTTTAATTCTAGGAAAGATAACTTATTTGTTTCTAAAAAGAAAAGCATCAAAGTTTAGAAGATGAAGTATCCATCTTAACATGGATGATGAAGTAAATGAATGTTGCTTGGGAGGCAACCCAAGGGAGGTGCTCTTGACATATGTTTATATTACTTTTTTTTCAATTTAAATTAAGTTCTTAGTTTTGCTTCGTTTTTGTTGGTTTATTTCATGTTTGTTTACTTTCATATGATTATCTGATGGTTCGTAGTAAAATATTGTTTGTCTAATAATCAAGTAACATATCTATTTTCAGTCCTTGTGCATAAAAACTCATAAAATATTGTTTTTCATGTACTTCCGAATGTTCTAATTTGGTTTAATTCAGCCTTATTGAAATTTAATCAAGTTTATTCTAACTCACTATGATGCCACATCAAACAAGATGCACCGTGTAGGTTATTCATATCTAACCAACCTGGTGAGTAACAGAAAAAGACAAACACTTTGTTTCATCATGAGAGAGCATTTCAGTATGTACTCATTATTCATAACTTGTATATTTTCTTAATTGATTTCAATTGCATTGTTCACACACACTAAGGTGCGTTTTTTAAATTTTAATCCCAAGCCTTTTTGCCATCCTATTTTATTTTATATATCCTTTTCTAAACCATTTTGAGACTTTTATCCATTTTTGTTTTTTATTACTACAATATAAACCATTTGCCAAAACACTCTCCTACCCTCCTCGGAGTTAGAAGATTAATCTCTTGGAACTTTGTCTAACTTAAGTTTGGGGCTTCTGTTGAAATATCAACTTTTAAGTTTGGGTGTTGGTTCAGAAAAATACAAAAAATAAGGAAAATAAAAGAATACGAGTTAAGTTTAATGCAAAAAAAGAGAAGAGAAGTTAAAAAATTCAATTGATTAAAAAAATGAATGAAAAGAAATATGAAAAATAATGATATCAGATTACTCAAAAAGAAAGGAGTTGAAAGTCAACTTTAAAAAAAAATTTGAAATAAGAAATCTAAAATTGAATGCTCCATGGTACCTAAAAGAACTCAGGAAATGAAGTACCCCCAAAATAGCTTCTTAGTTTAAACATAGTGATGAGAATATTCCATCTGACTCCAAGAATTAACCTATTATCCTAATACATCCTACCCAACCCTAGCCCCATTACATCCTTAAAGACCTTAAAAAGTGTGTGTATTGTTGTATCTTGTTATCTGATTAAAATTTATTCAAGCCTAAGTATAATGTTGGATACTGTGAATTTAAGCGAATAAATACATAAACACTTGACAGATTTGGTGAGAATGTGTAGTGATATGACATGTGAAGCAGTATCATCAAGCGAGAATGTGGAAGATCAACCAAACTTTCTAAAAATATGAAGCTCAAGGTACAAGTAATAGACTATCACAAATGAACATGGAGGTATAACACTATTAACTCTTGACTTTAATTGAGTTGGTATGAAAAAAATATTTTCTTTTAAGAGTTGCTCGAGGATATGAAATAAGATAAGTTTGGGGTTGTGTTTAGTCACTATTTTACTATGTTTTATCCTTAAGCTTACATTGAAATTGTTGACCTTTTTGTGTTTTTAAATAATAAACTTAGTAAGTTTTGCAAGTTTATCAACAAATGAGGTTTACAAGAATTCAAGAATATCTTCTTAATAATATGATATTTTGGGAAAGGATTCACATGAATTGTTGGTTGGAGGAAGTCAAATAAATGACCGAAAAAGGAATGTGACAAATGTCAGAAGGATTCACAAAGTATATTTTTCAGAATATTTTATATCACGATATATATGTGGTATTTTGATGATATAAAGAGTGTCGTAACTCTAATTGACAGGGGAAGACAACAAGAGCTACAACTCTTATGAAGACAACAAAGGCTACTTCAACATTTTTCTCTAGAATACGCATATAAGAAGCATATGGAATCTCCCAGTTTATTTAGACACGTCCATACATATCCAGATGCGTCCCTGATGCCCCATATGTGTCACATATGCCTATACGCATTTTAAGACGCATTTTTCATTGTTTGGATGCCTAGATTTTTTCTAGACACCCTCGTATGCGTATGTCATCATCCAAACCACTAAAAATTGTATTTAAATGAAGGAAATCTGATTTTCTTGGAAAATCTTGAATTTTGCCGGCAGAAGAAAATTTTGAGCAGATAGCTTATGTGAATGGAACTACTTGAAGGAATATTCAAAGAAATTCTATGTTGAATCTCTCTTCTTGACAATTATTGAGTAATGTATTTTATGTGGATCATGGATTTTATTTACTTTATGTATAGTTATACCCTCCAACCATAGTGATGCATCATTGTTCTTATTTGATTTTAAATTTTTGAAGTGACAATTGCAATGACTGATATTTTATTCCTACATGATTTGTTTATTTTGGTGCTTAGTGTTTTGCTCTTTCTAACAAATTGAGAATTGATTTACGGTTACCTATTCGAAAGGACTTTCAATAGTAACGCTTGATTGAAATATTTTATATTAGATATCACATAGGACTAGAGATACCACATAGAAACTAATTTTTTATTGATAATTAAATGCTTCGATTCATCTACAATTGACTATGTTCATAAGAATTGTCGTACCCCAAAATTTGACCACCCTCTTTTCCTTTCATCTAACTTAGAGCTTATATCATTAACATGTCTAGAGTCCTATACAAGTCATCTAGTCAACTCCAATGACCTAAAAAGTCAAAATGGAACCCCTTTTGACTTTTTATTCTCCCTTAAAAAGTTTGATCTTATATTAAGGATTGTGGTTTCTATTTTTAAGATTTATAGTTTTCTTATTATTTAACACCTGATTTTCATTAGAAAAATTAGGACTGATTTAATAGGCCTATTATAGGGGTATAACTTGTATTATGATGACTAGTATTAGAAATTGATTTTTTTTTAAAATTATTATTAAGTTATATTTTTTTAGGAATTATTAATCATTAGATTTAAATAATTCATTAAGTATTATTATTATTATTATTACTTTTAGTGGCATTTTATTTCGAATGATTAAAATTTCCCATTTGATAAAAACTGAGTGTAAGGAGTTGTGAGTGTTAGAGGTCATGAGTTTGAGTCCCCCTTCCCGCTTTTTATATCTTTTCTATTTTATTTTCAAATCATAAAGAATCAAATTGCATTTTAAAAATCATTTTTATATCAATTTTTGTATTTTTAAATAGGCATTTTTAAAAAAGTAATTAATTTTTACTTTTCACTTTTTTTATTAAAAAATAGTAAAAAAA
>OZ012737.1:38609382-38631619 GCA_963859935.3 Lathyrus sativus | reverse complement strand
AATCAATAATTAAAGTCTCAAATTAATTTTCAAATAATTTGACATTGCCACATCATCTTGGATAGCGCTACATCATTAAAAAAATGTCTCAAATTGGAAAGGGGATTAAAATTAAACTCAAAACCTAAAAAAAGACCAAAATTATAGCTTTTAAAATAGAGGAATCAAAATTCAAAAAAATATAAAATAGAAAGACCACATTTGCAATTAAACCTTAATATAATTATTTTACTAAATGAATTGAAGGTGTTTCTTTAATTAATGTTGATAAAAAAAACAATAATTAATTTTGTTCAAAATCACATTATTTACAAATTTAGAATTCTTAAAATTTTAACCACTAACATAAATTTTTTATTAATCAAAAGATGATTGAGTTTTTTTCATATTCAGAAATTAAACTTTTAACATCTACTCATAATGGGTGAGTCTCAATCAAAGATCAAATAATAACACCGCCTAATTTAAAAAAAAATGTCTTGTTCAACCGACTTATTGGTGTGCCTCATTGTCATTGCTAGATTGCGATTTCATGGGACACAAAATATTGTTCTTTTGGCTTTATTTTGGTATTTAGTAACAATATTGGTCAAACATCTCATCGTTCTTACTACCTACGTAATGATTTATGACATGAAATTAAGGAGCCTTTGAATCATTTTGAATTTTCCTCCCTTTCCAAATATTCAATATAATTGGCTGTCATCCACTTATAATTTAGTTCATTTTATTTATGTGAATAATAAATTCAGTTTTGCTATTTTAAAACTAATTTCATGTATTACACCGCATAAGTCCGGTTTGTTGATACTAAATTAATTAATTATTCATATAACCTTTTGTTGATTTTTTGAAATCATATCTATAATTGACTTGAACTGAACAAATTTAAAAATAGTTTAAAATTTGATTTGATATTTAATTCGTTGAACTTGATTCATGAATCTAATGAGCTGAATATGAGCGAAAAATTAAGTTCATTCATTAAATGAGTTGAACTTAAATTATAAATAGTTCGACTAGTTAGTTTCATAAGACAACTCGATTATATATGAGAAAAATTATATTGTCTTTAAGAGTATGATTAAAGATTTAATATAAATTTTAATTGATAATTTATATTTTCAAGTGAGGAAAATATTTTAGATTTTTGAGACAAAGTTAAATTTCAATCTAATCTTTTATTTTATTTCAATACTTTCTTTTTAAAATAATATTAATTTAAAATGTCAAATATATAAAAAAATAGACGTTAAAAAATGACTTTTAAGTTCGTAAAGCAAACGAGTTAAATCGAGTTGCTCGTGAACTTGAATAAGTATCATTCACACTTGACCTCGTTGTACATGCACAAACTGGTTAGCCGTAATAAACATACACACGCACAAAAGTATAAAGATAACACGCAAGAAAACACACAAGGAGGTGGAATCTTAAGGTCAAAAATTAGGGTGCGACACCTATGTATTCCCTTGTGCAATGATAAAGTCAGAGTCAACATAGTTTAGAAAACTACGGGTGATGGGGGGAAAGTTGCTCACCAAGACATCGCTATCTTGTGCCTACATATCCTCATCTGGTATGAGAAATAAGAGCAAACATAGTTCGGGTAACTAAACCACAGGTTGGTTAAGTGTTTTTTATGAGTGACATTAAGTTCCCATTCCAGCAGTTAGGCATGACGTCTGTTTGCGGTAGAACGGAAAAACAACATACTCTTTTCTGAAAATGATTTTGAAACACAATCCCGAAGGATAAAAAGGTTTTAATTTTGTTTGTGAGTTTTAATGAAGTGAATTGAATTTGTTTGAGATTCACGTTGCACTAAAAACTATGATATAGGAACGAATGTGTCACATATCACCCACAGGCTGTACACTAAACACTTTAGACAAGTGAGGACAAACCCCCACTCATTATTTTCCATATGCTTAAGGCTCATGGCGCACAATGTTCATCGTCTTTATTAAGTATTTTGAATTGTTTTGAGATGAGAAGAGAAGACTCAAAGGAAAACACCAAAGGGAACTGAAAACCCTAATGTTATCATACAAAATGGTCCTAAGGTTAGGATAAAAGGGAAGCCTACCTAATATTATCATAAAAATGATGGACCTAAAGTTAGGATAAAAGGGAAACCTACCTAATATTATCATACAAATGATAGACCTAAAGTTGAGGCCAATAAAGGACTATCCTAATTGTTATCATGCAAAGGATTGAAAGCCTAATGTCTCTCCTACTCCCACCTTAATCAAAAATTAAGTGGGACTAGGAATCCTAAGGGATCATGTGAGCAAGCATAAGTAAACACTATCCAATTCAATCACAAATGAAAACAAGGTTGAAACTTAAAACAAGTCTCAAGAAGAGAAAAGAGATGAAGAAGAAAGAAGGAGAATGAAAAAGATGCAATAAAGATGAACAATCATGGAGGTTCAAAGACAAGAAGCATCAAGCACACACATCTTAATCATACAAGGTGAACACCCACATCATGTCAAAACAACAAAGAAGAATTCACATGTCAAACCATATCAAAAGATTTGGAATCAAAACACAATGGCAAAACAAAGTGCCCACATACACTCAAATGACATAAAAATGTTACAAGAAGCATTATCAACCACAAAGCAGATTGAAATGAATTCAAATGATATAAGAAACATGGTAGGGCAACAACAACATCACACCATATCCAATCCATGTCAATGATCAAAGAAGAAGCACAAAAAGTTAAGTCATGCCTCCCTTTCACAAATAAATCAAATGCTACACAAAACAAGCATACAAAATATAACCCTAAAGGAATAGACATGAAATTAGGGCACAAAAATAAGTGTGAGCAGAAACATCAACATGATTATCATGTCAAAGATTCATTCATGAACACACAAAGGAAACATCAAGGTTTGAATTTAAGATATGTATCAAGAACAAATTCATACACCAAAGTCATTCTCAAAGAAAGGAGGCACTCAAACAAGAACACACATGATCAAGTATCAATCCATAAAGGTTAGAAACAAACTAAAATGGTATGAATCATGTTCAAATCCCAATCTACAATCATATTCAAGAAGAGACAAACTCAAGTTGAAGCACAAAAGTCAAGCAAACACATCTCAAATTCTTCATGGGAGAAATACATGACCATGTAAGACAAGTGAGACAAAGTGGGCACACAATGGAATTCTAAACATGAAAACCAGAACCTTAGAAATGTTGAGCAAAGCAAATAAGAATCATCAAACATCCATTGAATCATCCAAGAAACAAACTCAAAAGACTAGGTCAAGGCATGCACACAAACATGGTCAAATCAACAACAACTTGATGCACCATCCAAAAATAGAAACAAAGTCAAATAAAATCCAAATAGGAATTCAAACTCAATTCATGTGTATTAAGAATCAAATTTCAAAACACCACAACAAGGATTGCAAGGAAACATCATCAAATGGATCAAACAAAATCAAGTATTCAACTAGTTGAACATATTTCGAGGGTCAAACAAAACCAAATAAGAATCAACAAAAAAGTGATCATCAAGGCATGAAAATAGAATCCAAACACTCTTAAAAAATGTTCCAATTCATGGTAAAAAATAGGGTTAAGAGCCACAAAGGAAGGTCATGAAACAAAGTCAAAGTTTCAAACTAGGTCAAATGAACACTTTATGAAAATAAATCCAAATAAAATAATAAAATAAAATAAAAATGAAAATAAAAATCATGAAAAATAAAATAACATGTTGATGATCAGAAATATATTTTTTGGTGATTTTTATTATGGCTGGAAATATTAAAATAAAATCAAAATAAAAAAGGAAACAAAATAAACAAAATAAGAAGAAGAAAAGGAAGGGGTGAAAAAGCAAGAAACAATATAAAGGGAAACTAGTTATACACGCGCTGATGGGCCAAACATGAGGGTGTGGATAGGAGAAAAAAGAAAGCCCAAATCAAATCAGATCAAGAAACAAAAAAAAACTTGTGTGGCATGCCAGGTCAACCTCATTAATTGAGGTGACACTGACTCACCACAACCAATGGCCCAGATCAAGCCAACTCAAGTGATTCAAATTCAAAAAGTGGCGCTAGATGCCACATCACCTTTCTTCAATCTCAGAGACGCTGGAGCCCTAGCTCTGGTCGTCTTCTCCGGCCAACCCCTCACCGGAGCACCATCAAACAAACCAAAAATGCACAAACAGACCACTATCCCACTCTAAATTTCATGTAGATTCCAAATCCACCCTTAATTTTTAAAAATAAACACATTTTCATGGTGAATCGAAGGAAAAAAGTTTAGAACACACAAACTGAAACTCAACAAAACGACACAAGCTATGCAAACATTGCCTACCATGAGTAGGGCTTCAGATGTACTCAAAATGATCCTAACATGTGCCTAAAATGAGAGAAAATGGATTATGAAAGTTACCTAGTGGAGAGTGTCCACTGCACCTTCAAACTTTACAGGAAATTGAGGAAAATTTCACCAAATGTGTCAATGATCTTCAAGGAGTGTGAAGCTAGCAAGAAAACTTGGAGAAACCTTTGGAAAAAGCAGATTCAAAGAGGAGAAAATTTTATAGAAATGATAGCTTAGGGTTATAATTCTGAGCAGAAATGAAGTGTGGCTTCTTGCTAGGGTTTTGTTTAGCTTATATATGAAGTGTTTTTATGGTTAAAACTAACAATTACTAAGGTAAAAACAGCTGGTTGGTGATTTGTAAAGATCTAAAATGAAGGGTGGATGATGAATAGTGGCACGCATTGATTCTCATGTGAGGTGGAGTTGGCTTTCCTTGTGAGTGGAATCAGAGGAAGGAAATCAAAGTTGGTGAGTGGGGCATCCTTGTTGAACAAGTTTTTGCTCTTTTCTTCTTTTGGAAAAATGTGTGTAAAATGGTACAAGTAGTACATGAGTGTGTTTGGCTAGGTTTGAAAATTTTTTGGCAAGGTTTTGCACATGACTTGAATCACAAGAGTTGCTGCAAGAGTGGAGATACATCCTTGGCCAAAACCAAAACATAATCTCATGCCTAAAAACAAATCAAAATGGCCAACTTTGAACAAGTGTATCTTGGTAAATCTTGATCCAATTCATACAATTCTTAACTCAAATGAAAGTAGGGAAATTGGAGAGTAAGTTTCATGTTAATGGCAAGTTAAAATGTTGTCTAGAATCATGTGGAAAAGTGACCTAAAGTTGTGTCCAAAAATTTGTCTCAAGTAACCTAGAAAAATTCTAAGTTATTGAACTTTTGGCATCATTGACAACTTAACTTTGAAGGAAAATAAATTGATGAGTTTTTGTCCAATGGAAATGATCAAGTAATGTATAGAAAGCTTGAATAACGATCTTAAACTTGGAGGAAAGAGCCTTGGAAAGTTACCTTAAAAATTTGCCTAAAACTTGTCCAATCTTGATATCTTTGAAACCTTAACTTGGAGAGATCATAAATTGAGCTCTATACATGCAATGGAGGATTCCTAGTACTAAAAATAAATCTTAGAGGATGATCTACAACTTTCAAGTTGTAGGAAAAGTCATTTGAAGCTTGCATCACCATGTAAGATGGGCTTGAAAACATGTACTTCAAGCTGAATTTCCATATCTCTCCATATCTCTCAAACTATGGATCTTTTGAACTTTCTTTCTTCTACAAACTTGTATTTCATGATGTCCTAGTTAATTTTATAACAAGTTTTCTCTCATTGGACCAAGGATGATAAATTTATGGATGTTGCAAAATGACTAGAATTAAGGTTTTTTACACTTAGAAAATATTTCATCAAAACCCTAATCCAACCAAACTCCTGATTTTATGTTTCTCCTTGACTTTCCTTGTTCCAAACACATGAAAACACTTGAGGACACATAGAATACCATTACTTTACCTTGAAATCCAAGACTTTGACCCTATTGAACCACAATTGGCTTTTGCTTACCAGATGAAATCTTAACACCTTTTCCGTTGATTAAAGCTCTTGTTATGGTTTGTAATGATACATACCACATGTAGAGGACCCTAAAGATGTGTATTGAGCCCTATAATCATGTCTTTCCAAAATAGCTAGCCACAAATTCCTTTTGAACCAAAACCCTAATCCAGTTGTTCATAAGATAAAAGGAGGTGATCAATGCTTGCAACCTTTATCCAGATGATTGTGAGATATGTCTTGATAATGAGAAGACCTTGGGGCTTAAGAATACCACAAGGTTGGGAATTAATCCTTGCTTGAGCTTTGAGAATGGATCTTATTCTTGAGAATTGAGCAAGATACCTTGACCCTCTGCCTAGAACCAATGCTATGCACAAATGTTGATGCAAAATAATATGAAACATAAGCCAAGATATTAAGAAAAGGAGTGGGAAAATTTTGGGGTGCTACAAATATCAAAATATAATATTATTGTATTAGTTAATAGGATGAGAGATCATCTATTGGGTACTTTGATTGATTTCATGTTATTGACTCAGACATGAACCATGATCCAAAGTGAAGGATTATAATATTAATAGCTTAATAGAGTTGCATATTACTGATAACTATCATACATAAGGATATGTTGATCAAATATAAGCCCAACAAGTTTTCCCAACTATTAACACCAAAGTTTAATTTACTCTTTGTTATTTCAATTTCACAAACAAACAAGCTTTGACAAACCATCCTTAAAATCATAGAAACAATTGAGCAATCTTTGAAACACACCAAGACCGTGTGAAGACGATAAATTAAAAACATGCTTATTGCTGTCTAACAATAAAATGGCATTGTTGTCAGAGGCTGGTTTTAGTTTTTAAAAATATTACGATAGTTTTTTTAATCATTTTATGTATTCTATTAATACCTGTCTATGTTTGTGCATAGTTTATACTCACTAACCTACTAATAGTCTTGGCTAGCCTATTGATATGTATTTATGTCAGGAAAGGTTCTCGAAGAACAATTCTTGTTCGATCCTAAAATACAACTAATCACATGCATAAACAACAACAAGACAAGAAAATAGAAAAAACTAGCCAAAAGAAAAGATCTAGAAGAGTCTTGTGTTTCAAAACCAGAGACCATGGCATAGCCTGATAATGACAACATTGGTAACAACAACAACGACAACAACAACAACAACAATGGCAACACTGGAAACACCAACAGTGGTTGAATGTTGTGTCAAAATAGTCCAAGATGACTAACTCGTATAGCTATACTGCCAAGGAATACATGCCAAACCGAGATGAAAACAAGTTTATTACAAATTCTTTAATCTAATAATTTTGTAGGATTGAATCTTGAAGACCCGTATACACATCTCACAAAGTTCTAAGAGATGTCTGGTACTCTTGGAGCTTTGGAAGCTGAGGAAGAGGTGGTATTCATGAGAATATTTTTATATTCATTGATCAACAAAGCTAAAGAATGGTATCTTGATCAACCAACATAAATGATGGCCAACTGGAACGCAATAGAGGAAAAGTTCTAAGATAAGTTATTTCCTCACAACAAGTTCATGGAAGTTAAAACCATAATTGTTGCGTTCTTTCAAGGTGTAACATAAACTCTTTGTGAAGTGATTACTCACTATTTTACTATTCCTTAAATTTACATTGAATTTGTTGACCTTTTAGTGTTCTTTAAAAATAAACTTAGTAGATTTTGCAAGTTTAACAGCAAATAAGGTTTACAAGAATTTAGGAATATCTTCTTAATAATATGATGTTATAGGAAATGATTAATATGTTTTGTATGTCAGATGTAGTAAGAGAAATGAAAAAAAGGAACACGAAGAATGTCAGAAGGATTCACAAAGTCTATTTTTCAGCACATTTTGCATCATATGATGTATGTGTGGTGTTTTGATCATATCTTGATCGTCGTAACTCAGAATGATGTGGGACCGGTGGAAAATGAAACTTAGCATCAAGGGATAATACTTTATGAAGACACCAAAATATAATTCATCATTTAACTCTCAGGTCATACACGTATTAGAAGCGTGTGGAATCTGCCTGTTTTTTGTCAGACACATCTAAATACATCCAAACGCGTCCCGTATGCCCCATATGCGTCCCCGTATACCCCATACACATCCCTTATGCCTATACGCGTTTAAGATATGTTTGAACTATTTGGATTCTCGGATCTCTTTCAGACGTCCTCATATTCATATGGCATCATCCAAAAACTCAAAATTTGTATTTAAATGAAGGAAACATGATTTTCTTGAGAAGTCTTGAATTTTGATGGCAAATATGAATTTTAAGCATAATGCTTATATGAAAGGAAATACTTGAAGGAATATTCAAATAAATTTTCTCTTGAATTTCTGTTTTTGAAGATCATTGAGTAATATATTTTATGTGGATTATGGATTTTATTTACTTTATTAGCAGCTAAACCCTCAAATGCTAGGGATGAGTCATTGTTCTTGATTGAGTTTAAATTTTTGAAGTGACAATTGTAATGATTTGTATTTTATTCCTACACAATTTATTTCTTTGTGTGTTTAACCTCTCATTCCTAGCATGCTCTTCTATTATCTTTTGCAAACAAACAAATTTCAAAAATCCCAAACACCTTTTTATTCAACTAAAGTTAAACGAGACTCTAAAGTATAATGCATTCCTTGAGATTCATATTCCGGCATTTCTCGATATTACTACACTTGAAGATTAGTACACTTGCTAATTTATTGATTAAGTTTTGCGCCATTGTTAGGGACTGTTAAAGATTATAGAATTTGCAATTTTATTTTTAGCTGAAATTGTGTTGCTCTACAACCAAAAATATTATATTTATTTATATTTGTTATAAATAACCTATTTCTGAATTTTGTATGCAAGGAGAATCCTCGTCTAATTTATCTTTTTGAACAAAAGTCGAGAAAATCTTATGCGCTTTGTTCTGGAAAGGCCAGTTGTAGAAGCTAGAAAAACAAGAAGAGACAAGTTATCACCCATCAGATATAAAATAAGAAAAAAGATGTAGAGCAAATAATGGTTGCAGATCCACCAGCTCTTAAAAGAATAATTAGAGACTATGGAAGAGAAAATGCATCGGGAGATAGACTGTCAATCATGAAACAGCCGTTGAATGTACCTAACTTTCAGTTACACCCTACATTCATCCATCAACTAGAGAAAAGGCCTTTCAAATGTTTTTAACATTAATGAAGGTGCAAACAGACATCTGCAGAGGTTTCTAACAATGGTATGACTTTGAAGACAAAGGGGTATAAAGAAGAAAGTAAAAAACTGAGAATGTTTCCTTTTACTCTAATAAAAGATGCAAAATAATGATTTTACTCGCTTCCAACAGATTGCATTACCACTTGAGAAGAAATGGAAACAAATTTTCTAAATGAATATTTTTATGTTTTAGTTTTCCTTAGAAAATGATATGAAATCATCGATTTTAAACATGAGGAATGTGAGTCATTAGGGTATGCATACAAAAGATTACAATATTTGTTGGTTGTGTGTATTACACAAAATCTAGATCAAACAGAGCATATGAAGATGTTTATTAATGGACTCGAGCTGAAGACTAAACACTTGATTAATACAACTATTGGTGCCTCATCAAATTTTACAACAACTACTAGCATCAAGAAAATTATTGAAGCCATCGCTGCAAATGAATATCTTCAATTATACAATAGATGCACAAACAAGCCAAAATGAGTTATTGATATGAAACTAGTAACTCGGGGTATAAAGTTAGAAGATCAATTTGAAGCCAAAGTTGAAAGGCGACTTAAGGCACTAAACATAGGTACTCAGCAGGTAGCTCAAGTCTCACAGGCAAAAGCAGTTAATTGTGAAATTTGTGAGGGTCCTCATTTTTCTATGAACTGATTAGTACATCTATAACATGTTGAAGAAGTTGGTTATCTCAAGTAGAATAACCCATATTCCAACACGTATAATCCAAGATGGAAAAATCATCCAAACTTTTATAGAAAAGATTAGCAAAGGAGTGTTCCAAAACAAAGTCCAATGCAATATTAGACCCAACATCAAAAGATCACCCTGTTTCAATATCCTAATCAACAATTCCAACAACAATTTCCAAAACAACAACCAGTTTCGGAGAAAGTAGATAGGGAGATAGCTCTTCAAAAGGTTACTACTCAGAATGCCCAATTTCAAGAAGAGACTGCGAATAACCTAAGGAACACTACATCATCTATAAAAAAAATCTAGAGGTACAAATGGGAAAAATAGCTCAATATATTTCATAACAAGTTTATGGTAATCTCCTAAGAAACACCATCAATAATCATAGAAATCACGAGACTGTCAATGTTGTTACTAGCATATCTCAAAATGAAAAACACCAAAAATAAGAAATCAATCTGCGTTATTTGCAAAGATTAAAAAGGGGAGTGTTTAAAAAAGAGCTACATATTCCACAACAAGCACAAGGGAGTACTTCGAGCACCACAATCACAAATCCCATAAATCATATTAATGTTACTACTATCACAATAAGAAGTCAGAAGATTGCTAAAGATGAAGAAGAGAAGGAAACAAATGATTAGCATTTTATAGAGGTAGATATGGAAGTGGCGGAGAATAAGAAGTAAGCAAAAGAAGTTATGTTCCCTAAAATAAAACTAAAGAGAAAAATAAGAATGAGACTAAACTGGTGACTAAGCTAGCTTATTCTCAGAGGGTGAAAAAGAAAGATCAAACAATAAAAATTTCTAGAAATTTATTAAAATGTTCAGAAAGTTTGAGATAAACATTCTTTTCTTTAAAGCACTCGAGCAAATTCCCATGTACCAAAAATTCATGATAGAGATAATTTCTGAAAAGAGAACATTGTGAAATGAGCCAGTAATCTTAAATGAGAAGTGTATTGCAATATCACAAGGTAGGAGAATCCCCATCAAATAAAAGATCCTGGATCTGTCACAATCCTATGCATTATAGCAGTTAAAACTTTCAAGATGGCTCTATTTGACTTGGGAGATAGTGTGAGCTTGATGCCATTGTCAATCTTTAAAAGCTTGGTACTTGAAAAGTCAACAATACAAGGATGAATTTAAAATTTATAGATTACTCTGCAAAGTATCCACATGGGTTGACGGAAGATGTGCTGATTAAAATAGAACAAATTATCTTTTTTTTGAACTTTTTGATCATAGACTTGCCTGAAGACGAAGAAGAAGAGATACCTTTCATTCTTGGTCGACCGTTCTTGCTTACAAGTCAATGAAATATCAATTTATAAAAAGGTACACTCACTTTAAATGTTTATGATGATGAAATAACATTGATTATGCTTGAAAATAGGAAGCAAGAGGAAGCAAAATAGAATAATTATCAAGTAGGCATGATCAAAATAGGTGTGGGAAGTTGAATTCAAAAACTAACACTAGAAAAAGTCTCAAGAGTAACATCTCAAATAATATCATCTCCATCAGCACCTCTGAGTAGAAAGACTCAAAAATCCATTCCGAGAGCCAAGAGAAAAAATAAAAAGTGACATCAAAGTATTTTTATGGAAATATAGAGTACCCTGCTGCATAAAGTGATTTTTAATTCTAGGAAAGATAACTTATTTGTTTCTAAAAAGAAAAGCATCAAAGTTTAGAAGATGAAGTATCCATCTTAACATGGATGATGAAGTAAATGAATGTTGCTTGGGAGGCAACCCAAGGGAGGTGCTCTTGACATATGTTTATATTACTTTTTTTTCAATTTAAATTAAGTTCTTAGTTTTGCTTCGTTTTTGTTGGTTTATTTCATGTTTGTTTACTTTCATATGATTATCTGATGGTTCGTAGTAAAATATTGTTTGTCTAATAATCAAGTAACATATCTATTTTCAGTCCTTGTGCATAAAAACTCATAAAATATTGTTTTTCATGTACTTCCGAATGTTCTAATTTGGTTTAATTCAGCCTTATTGAAATTTAATCAAGTTTATTCTAACTCACTATGATGCCACATCAAACAAGATGCACCGTGTAGGTTATTCATATCTAACCAACCTGGTGAGTAACAGAAAAAGACAAACACTTTGTTTCATCATGAGAGAGCATTTCAGTATGTACTCATTATTCATAACTTGTATATTTTCTTAATTGATTTCAATTGCATTGTTCACACACACTAAGGTGCGTTTTTTAAATTTTAATCCCAAGCCTTTTTGCCATCCTATTTTATTTTATATATCCTTTTCTAAACCATTTTGAGACTTTTATCCATTTTTGTTTTTTATTACTACAATATAAACCATTTGCCAAAACACTCTCCTACCCTCCTCGGAGTTAGAAGATTAATCTCTTGGAACTTTGTCTAACTTAAGTTTGGGGCTTCTGTTGAAATATCAACTTTTAAGTTTGGGTGTTGGTTCAGAAAAATACAAAAAATAAGGAAAATAAAAGAATACGAGTTAAGTTTAATGCAAAAAAAGAGAAGAGAAGTTAAAAAATTCAATTGATTAAAAAAATGAATGAAAAGAAATATGAAAAATAATGATATCAGATTACTCAAAAAGAAAGGAGTTGAAAGTCAACTTTAAAAAAAAATTTGAAATAAGAAATCTAAAATTGAATGCTCCATGGTACCTAAAAGAACTCAGGAAATGAAGTACCCCCAAAATAGCTTCTTAGTTTAAACATAGTGATGAGAATATTCCATCTGACTCCAAGAATTAACCTATTATCCTAATACATCCTACCCAACCCTAGCCCCATTACATCCTTAAAGACCTTAAAAAGTGTGTGTATTGTTGTATCTTGTTATCTGATTAAAATTTATTCAAGCCTAAGTATAATGTTGGATACTGTGAATTTAAGCGAATAAATACATAAACACTTGACAGATTTGGTGAGAATGTGTAGTGATATGACATGTGAAGCAGTATCATCAAGCGAGAATGTGGAAGATCAACCAAACTTTCTAAAAATATGAAGCTCAAGGTACAAGTAATAGACTATCACAAATGAACATGGAGGTATAACACTATTAACTCTTGACTTTAATTGAGTTGGTATGAAAAAAATATTTTCTTTTAAGAGTTGCTCGAGGATATGAAATAAGATAAGTTTGGGGTTGTGTTTAGTCACTATTTTACTATGTTTTATCCTTAAGCTTACATTGAAATTGTTGACCTTTTTGTGTTTTTAAATAATAAACTTAGTAAGTTTTGCAAGTTTATCAACAAATGAGGTTTACAAGAATTCAAGAATATCTTCTTAATAATATGATATTTTGGGAAAGGATTCACATGAATTGTTGGTTGGAGGAAGTCAAATAAATGACCGAAAAAGGAATGTGACAAATGTCAGAAGGATTCACAAAGTATATTTTTCAGAATATTTTATATCACGATATATATGTGGTATTTTGATGATATAAAGAGTGTCGTAACTCTAATTGACAGGGGAAGACAACAAGAGCTACAACTCTTATGAAGACAACAAAGGCTACTTCAACATTTTTCTCTAGAATACGCATATAAGAAGCATATGGAATCTCCCAGTTTATTTAGACACGTCCATACATATCCAGATGCGTCCCTGATGCCCCATATGTGTCACATATGCCTATACGCATTTTAAGACGCATTTTTCATTGTTTGGATGCCTAGATTTTTTCTAGACACCCTCGTATGCGTATGTCATCATCCAAACCACTAAAAATTGTATTTAAATGAAGGAAATCTGATTTTCTTGGAAAATCTTGAATTTTGCCGGCAGAAGAAAATTTTGAGCAGATAGCTTATGTGAATGGAACTACTTGAAGGAATATTCAAAGAAATTCTATGTTGAATCTCTCTTCTTGACAATTATTGAGTAATGTATTTTATGTGGATCATGGATTTTATTTACTTTATGTATAGTTATACCCTCCAACCATAGTGATGCATCATTGTTCTTATTTGATTTTAAATTTTTGAAGTGACAATTGCAATGACTGATATTTTATTCCTACATGATTTGTTTATTTTGGTGCTTAGTGTTTTGCTCTTTCTAACAAATTGAGAATTGATTTACGGTTACCTATTCGAAAGGACTTTCAATAGTAACGCTTGATTGAAATATTTTATATTAGATATCACATAGGACTAGAGATACCACATAGAAACTAATTTTTTATTGATAATTAAATGCTTCGATTCATCTACAATTGACTATGTTCATAAGAATTGTCGTACCCCAAAATTTGACCACCCTCTTTTCCTTTCATCTAACTTAGAGCTTATATCATTAACATGTCTAGAGTCCTATACAAGTCATCTAGTCAACTCCAATGACCTAAAAAGTCAAAATGGAACCCCTTTTGACTTTTTATTCTCCCTTAAAAAGTTTGATCTTATATTAAGGATTGTGGTTTCTATTTTTAAGATTTATAGTTTTCTTATTATTTAACACCTGATTTTCATTAGAAAAATTAGGACTGATTTAATAGGCCTATTATAGGGGTATAACTTGTATTATGATGACTAGTATTAGAAATTGATTTTTTTTTAAAATTATTATTAAGTTATATTTTTTTAGGAATTATTAATCATTAGATTTAAATAATTCATTAAGTATTATTATTATTATTATTACTTTTAGTGGCATTTTATTTCGAATGATTAAAATTTCCCATTTGATAAAAACTGAGTGTAAGGAGTTGTGAGTGTTAGAGGTCATGAGTTTGAGTCCCCCTTCCCGCTTTTTATATCTTTTCTATTTTATTTTCAAATCATAAAGAATCAAATTGCATTTTAAAAATCATTTTTATATCAATTTTTGTATTTTTAAATAGGCATTTTTAAAAAAGTAATTAATTTTTACTTTTCACTTTTTTTATTAAAAAATAGTAAAAAAAAATCATAAAGTAAAAAATATTTGAAAAGATCTTGTTTCGTTTTAGGATAGTAATTTAACTTAATTTGATTTTTATTTAAAATACAAAAAAAAATACAAAAATATTTTGAAATATTTTTAATTATCATATATTTTTTCTGTTTTAGGAGATAATCAATGTGATTAATAAAAAATAGTAATAAATCAAAATAAAATAAAGTTATTTTTATTTTTGATTATTTTTATTTATTTTATACTTTGACTTAATTAAATTTTATCCATTTTTAGTTAGCCTAATATTTGTATAAATAAATTTCATTGCACTCCTTTTTTACATTTATTTGTATAAATCAATCTAACACATTCAAACCTTAAGTCCTCTTCTCTTGTGCATTAGGCATTTTTAAATCAAACATTTCTCTGCCCCGATGCATTGAAAACTTTCAAAAACTAAAAGCAACGAACAAATGAACTTTTTCTAGACGAACTACGGTACTCTGACCCCTCATAATGCTTGAGGGTACATAGGCATAGAGTTGTAACACTCTAGCGAGTACAATAATAAATAAAAAAAAAATCTTTTTTTGTTCCCCTTAGTAATTAAATATCACTTTAAATATAAAATATTTTCCCTTTACTAAATTAAAACACTTTTTAACAATTATAATTTAATTTTTCGTAAATTAATAAGTATCAAGCAAATAATAAATATATAAGCAAACATCCTTAGAAAAATCTAGTAACCCTAGAATTAGAGAAGAATCTCATTGAATACAATTGAGGTGAGGGTGCCTAGTACCTTCCCCTTACTTAATCGACTTTTGAACCCTAAGTCTCACCCTTTACTATTAAATTTTATCATTATTTCCCTATTCCATAGGAATAAATAAAGGATGATGATGACTCTGTGATTTTTTAACCGCGACAGCTGACGACTCTGATGGAGAATATTCTCTAAAGAGAGTCTAGCCTACCCTTTAGTTTTAGGGTTATTTGTTTATTTGTTTTATTCTTATTTTTATTCTTTAACTTGTTGTTATTATTTCTTGAAATATTTTATTTATTTATTAATATTTTCTTTATTATATTTATATCATGTCATTAGCATGCAAGAGTTTCATTTCTATTTGAGAGCATGCTCTATACCTGAGCTCGAGAAAAAAAATAAGTTATGTAAGGGGTGGTCCTATTTTTCCCGCTGTGGATTCTTATCCCATGAGGTTCTTTAACAACGACTCCGCTTAGAGTATATAAGTTCAAAGAGTTTGTCATGAGTTGGCTAGCACTTCTTCATGATAAAATTTTGAGCTTGATCCATGAGCCTACAAGTGAGGGGATTGAGTATTTTAAACTTAGAACTAACCTGTCATAAAAAGACTACCTTAGTTAGGTCATACTTGCATATTACCTTACCTATCCCTAAACCCGTTTGGGTTTTCCATGTCGATCATTAGCCCTATCTATAAGGAGCCTTATTAAAAAAGGTGTCCTTATATTCAACATTATCCTTAAATCCATATGTGGGTTCTATATCCATTGCAATCTCTAAACTCGTAAGGGTTTCCTTTTGTATGTCACTATCCCTAAACCCATTTGGGTTACCTTATGTCTATCTTTATCCTAAACACGTGTTGCATTGCATCTCCATGAAAATTTTTTTTAGCATAATGTCGCGGTGAGAATCAGATATCAAGCTATTAAATTAACTTGAATCACAAATCATGAAGTTCACCACCGAGCTTTGATTTATCCAAAGGAAAGGATAAAGATCGAAGAAAACCCTAAGTGCGCTATGTGACAACACAACTAAGAGATCTAAGGTTCGGGGGTTGGTTAGGGAAGGTGTTAGCATCCTAAGTATCTGTAGTACTCTACAGGAACCTCTTGTTAGTATTTGTGTTATACTAAAGTGTGCTAAGGTAAAAATCTAAAGTATATACAAAGTATGCTCGCCAAGACATCGCATCTCGTGCCTACGTATCCTGACGGGAATGAAATCAGAGCAACCGTAATTCCCCTTAATAGGGGTGAGAAATTCTTGATTGTGGTAAAGGTTCCAAAGGGAAAGTAAATGTCTGCGGTGAGACACCTACATAGAGTGCAGCGACTCTAAACTAAGATTAAGTTAGAAAGGAAGAGAATGTCCACGGCGGTACGACTAAATAGAGTACAGCGACTCCAAGTCCTATGGCAAGGGTAAACATTCACGGAAAAACATCGTGAGAATAACAGACAATCACGACAAAGTATCGTGAGACACAGAGAGAAAAACTCAAGACATGGAAGCAGATCGAGTCATGAAAATGGAATCGGTCAACAAGAATAATTATTAATTAATTTAAATATTAATATTTAATAAGATTAATTAATAATTTAATTAACCAATATTAAATAAAAATATTTAAATTAATTAACAATTAAAACATATGTTTTTGTCATCATTTTTTAAAAGTATTATTTAAATTTTAAAAATTAAATAATCAAAACAATTTTTTTTTACATTTTCAAATATTATAAAGGACTAATTACACTAACTAAAAGTGAAGATATTAAAAACACGAGGTTAACATATTTTTGGTATTTTAAATAATATAAATTAAAATTAAAATTAATTAGAGACAAATAATCAAAATAACATAAAATCAAAAAAAAAACTTAAAATATCAAACTTAAAAAAGAAAAAATCTCATCATGTGATCTCAAAACAAAAGCAACATACATGCAAATGATTTTTATCACTACACATTCAAACACTATTTTCAAAAAGCATGAAAGCAACACCATATGCTACTTTTGAAGGAAAAAACATTTATGCATTTATTGTAGTAAACACATGACAATTATTATAGTAATTTATATGTGGTAGTGGGAGAATAATTAAACCATCAACATATTAGATACATACTAAAATTTAGAACTAAACTCAGGAGATAGAAAACTAGAGCTAGTAGCAAATATTTGGTTCTAAATAAAAATCAATAACCCAATATAGACTTTAAAAGTCTTTTATCTTTAAAAAAATTATAATAACTAAATGAGAGAGAAAAAAAAACTAAAATAGAACTTTTCAGTATTTGAGTCATGTATTTGTTTAGTAACACAATTATTTTCCTTTAAAAAAAATGAAAAATTAGAAAACAATACAAGTAAGAGAAAGAACCTCATGTAATGGTGGCAGTGTGAGTAGGGAAAGATACACAAAAACGCACGACCAGAGCTGCTCACGGAGGAAACGAAGAATGTTGGGTGTTGTTGGAGATGATTATGATGGTGCGTGGAATTTCAATTTCTCTGGCGACCGAAAATGATTTTCACAATGGTGGTTTTATAGTGCGAGTTTAAAAGAAGGTTTTGTGAAGGAAAGAGAATATGATTAGTAAAAAAAATTGTGTTGTTATGTGATAGAAAAAAGAGGTATATAAAAAAAAGAATCTTTTCATGCTACACTATTTTTATAAATAAAAGAAAGAGAGGGATGTGGGATGAGTTTTAGAGAGTGATGGTTAATGGAGAGTGGAGTCATTTGATAGTTGTATGGAGTTTCAATGTGTTCGTGATGAAAAATGAGGTGAAGTTTTTGATGAAGAATAATATGTGGAGTTATATAAAAGGGTTAATGAGAAGAATATCAACAACTTTTTTTTATCGTTTTTTGTTTAAAGAAGAAGTAGAAAAGTGTATATATCATTTATCTCAATGTGCATGGATATAATATGGAGAGTATTATCTTTTATTTTCTTATTATATAATTTTTGAAATATGCAGATGGTTGGTGAGAAAGTGACGTGAAAGGTCTGAAAGTTGCAGGTGGTACTATGTGACTCTCTCATGCAATGCACACAAAAGGTAGTAAAACAAAATGGTCTTATAACCCTTAATTAACAAGTCTTGTTAAAAAGGTAAAAAAAAAACAAAATTAAATCATTAATATAAGAAAAAATGAATAAAGTAAAAGAAATAAAATAACTATAATAAAATAAACATTTAAAATAAAAATTGATTAATTAAAATAATTATTAATTAAAATAGAAATAAAAATGATAAAAAAACGAATAATTAGACCGATATCGAAGTGCTAAAAAAAAATAAAATAATTACACCAAAATGATCAGCGTGAAATATACAATTCGAAAAAATACAGCGTTTGGTCAAATTTTGAAATAAAAGTCTATCTGATAAAACGACTTAAACAATCCAAAAATGTGACCAAAAAGTGGTCGAAAAATTTAAATGTGCACGCCAAGTTAAATTATGCGAAATATAGATTAGTATTACTGACGTTTGTAGGCTCGATTTAAAAATTTTCCATCCACTGATTTTACGCACAATTGACTTTTGGTTTGACCGATTCGGCTGTAAATCCAACAAGTTTATTTCAGCTGATAAATTAAGTATTATGCAAGAGTGACTGACCTGGAATGATATGCTGAAGATCAAAGAATCTGAGGGTAAAATTTGGAGTATGACACATACCTAAAAAACGAAGGAAAAATATTTTGCATACCCATGCATTTGCATACATGCACATACATTTACATATCCTTTCCACTTTCGCCCTTATCTAACTGTCACCCAACTGTCAAGTTTCCCTATACTCATAAATGAACTCAAAGAAAGCCTCAAGAATTTAAGGAACAAGAAATACAATGAGAGAAGTCACCCTTTCACCATGCCAACCACATGCTTACACAACGCCTCAGATGCCATTACAATGAGTGATTCCCCCACATCAAGCGCAAGAGTATCAGCAACAACAACTGCCTTATCAATAAAATATGTATGCCCAACAGAGGAAAAGAAAAAGGTAACCCTTACTTTGACAAGAAAAATAACATCAAGAAGCATCTCCCAAAGTCGATGGATCAACAAGGAAGCTCACCCATAGGATCAATAGACTTTATCATTTCCAGTTGTAATTTGTTTTTCGTTAAATGTTGTTTGTATTTAAAAGTTATACTCATTGAGAAATAATTCTAATAAAATGAGCATGCATTTTTGGAATCAATCCATTCATTTTCACTCATTCTTATGCCATCATAAAAATCACAAAAATAAGTAAAAATCACACCTTTTCCATTTCACTTTTCAACCGTGAACAAACTTAGGGTTAGAATGATGTAAATACCTAAATTTACCGACGTATGATTTTATTGGTAAGACCTAGGTGATGATGTAAGGAATTTTTTCACCTCCTCAAACACCGAATAAATAAGATGATAATTCGTAGTCAACCCCCTCGAGCGTGAAGACAATGTTCTTTATATTTTTCATAAAAATCCTTAATCTTAACCAGGGGAAGAATAGTTTTTCAATTAAGTTAATGATGCATTTTAATCTCAAGAGAATCATTTCATATAATCACACGGATAAAAGGTTCAAGCACATCCTCTTCCTCGCACATATCATTCAACATCGAGAAATAAGTGAAAGAATAATGCTCACAATAGTTGTTTCTCTCGCACTGTTAACAAGGTTGTCGCAAACTTCTAAATTAAATGAAAAAAATATCACAGGAATTTTTCAAAAAAAAAAGTCCAAAAAAAAGCCTGCTAAGTTAAGAAACCTGAAAATTTGACTTAGGAAAAAGTTTGGGCGTTGTGTTTCAAAAAGAACGCTCTGAGTCAAAAACTAAAAAGGAGTTGACTTAGGCAAAAGTTAAGGCATTCCTATTCACCACAAATTCAAAATAATTGGTCCATGCAAAAATAAGGATTAAAAAATAATTTAAAAAAAAGGGAAAAAAGGAAAAGTGAAAGCAGGTGACTACCACCTGAAGAATCTCATCAATGTTTGAACAATTACATCTACATCCATCATCATCTACAAAAATTCTCTTGCAGACTGAAATCATCTTTCATGATGTGCTTTGAGTGTAAACAGATAACCTAACCACATGAGAGTGAGATAATATTTATATCCTGTGAGGATCTTGCCCCTTCTGATGTATTATTTGGTAAATTGTCCTCTAATTTCCTTTGGTTGTCACAAGAGTTTACTCACTAATGCTATATTTCTTGAAGCTTAGAATGAGAATTTTGCTTATGAAAGTTACTCAAAATAATTTTAAAAAAGGGAAAAAAAGGAAAAGTGAAAGCAGGTGACTACCACCTGAAGAATCTCATCAATGTTTGAACAATTACATCTACATCCATCACCATCTACAAATATGGATTTAGTAATGGAGAACATCTATAATGAATAGGGTGGGTTAAAATTAAAATTTGAGCCTTGTATCTTTTGTTTCTTAAACCGTGAACCAAACCACGTTACTACCTTCAAAAGTCCTAATTGAAGCTAGGTTCACTATAAAAACATACTCATCAAAATTGTTATTAATCTGACACCGAATATTTGTTAAATCATTGATAAAGACATTTTCTTATCACACTATCACATCTTTATTCGCGCTAACATCATGTCATTCGTATACACCGTATCCTTTTTCCATAACAATTTTTGATTTCAAAAACTTGCATATGCATTGCATTAGAATTACTTTTCAAAAGGAACATTTTTCTCACAAATCAATACTTAGCACCAAGGAAATATCAACAATGGTCTGATAAGGGGCACACCACTTCTAGACATTTCTGATTAGGGGTAACTCACCTAAGGATCTTACTGACCAAGGTAAAATCCTTATAATCATGGGCACACCATCTGAAGATCCTACTAAATAGGGGAAAAGCATCCCAAGATTTGACCCACCGATGTTGAATCACATCCATAACCCTAATGATCAGGGGTAGATTCTTTCAAGACTCTCATACCGGGGCATGCCAACTCAAGGGGACAATGAAGCCAATCACTTTGAAAGTCAGTTATTCAGAGGCATACTTTTCAAAGATTTAAATACTAGTAAAATTAATATAAAGGTCATATTGAAGCATTGTGGGACCTAAGTCCCTTTTCATGCAACTCCTCCAGAACCTAGTAATCAGGGCATACTTTTCAAGATTTAAATACCGGGGCAGTTCATATCAAGGTCATATCAAAGCATGGTGAAATCCAAGTCCCTTTTCATGCAACTCCTCCAAACCCTAATGATCAGAGACATACTTTTCAAGATTTAAATATTGGGGCAGTTCATATCAAGGTCATATCAAAGCATGGTGGGGTACAAGTTCCTTTTTAGGAAAATCCTTCAGAAGACCTACAAATAAGGTCAATACCCTTCAAAAGACCTATAAACAAAGCCAATACCCTTACCTTGACCTTGTTACAACATGAATAGAGTCATATTGATCTTTGTGTGCATGCATTTCAAATATGGATGTTAGAGTCTTTTCAAGCTTATGGCAGTGCTAACTTTCATGATGTGCTTTGAGTGTAAACAGATAACCTAACCACATGAGAATGAGAGAATATTTATATCCTGTGAGGATCTTGCCCCTTCTGATGTATTATTTGG